>CM050168.1:192437329-192769829 GCA_027410445.1 Discoglossus pictus | reverse complement strand
AATCCACAGTTCCTAATATTTAAAAGCCATATTTATCAAATTTGCTATTTTGAAGAACTACACTTAAAGGTGTTTAGAATAAAACACATAATACAACCTCTAATTTCATTATCTTTTATATGCAGTTATGCTGTCATTTTGGCTTCAAGAGGTGGGAGGAAACTTTGAATACACAGGAAATGTCGGAACAGTGAGAATGTGGTAGTTGTATCTGACAGTGTTCTCAGTAGGACAAGGGCACGCCACCCTGAGAACATAAAGGAAACGGCAAGGAACAAACTGAAATAGAGACTTGCAGTAAAGAATAAATGCATATAAAATTGCAAAATATAAAGGGTATAATTATTTATTCTATTTTTTCAAGATACCTTTTGCCAAGTTTATTATGTTTGGCTTTTTTGAAAACAATATAGAAAACAGTTTGACCACGGTATAGCATTGTATTTTTCACTGATCATCAGTAACAACAAGACAGGTGTTTATCCCTCTTCAGGACACCGTGAATAATCTCGTGTAAAAGATTGAATTCCATCACATGAAATATTTGACCCCTGCACAGCTGGAAGAGGAAAGTGATGCACTGTCATGGCATAGAGCAACAAGGTGTTGAGAAACACAGAACTTGCCATAAACATGTTCAATCTCATTGCAAAGTCAGTTGAAACAGTACAGTAAGTACAACTAATAATTTGAACTTCCTGGTAACCTGTTTTTCCTCATCTGACTAGCAATCCTTAAAGGGTGAAAGCCGAGCACCGGAAGCTAGGCCTCCCCCCTCACTCTATGTGTGAATGGATTATTTTGCAGAGAGCTGGGTGTTATGCTGGCCCTGTGACTCACTGCTGACCTTACAATATCCCATACACAGGAAAAGCCTTATACACACAGTGGCCAACCTGCTTTGTTAGATTACATACTGCAGAACTGCAAATTGTCAGTAATAACATTTTCATGGCTTTTTATGGCTTGTAAAGTTAGCATAATATCACCACTGTTATGTGTGTGTTCGTCCATCATTCTTGATAAGGACGTTGACCAGGCGCTGTGCGCCCGTAAATGACTAAGTATTACCATTCAGGTAGGGGAAGTCCTGTCACACGTCGGGCAGATGTGATGACACTGTCGGAGATTTGCAGCTTTGGACTTGTGCAGCTCATGCTTTATTTCAGCATCAGCAGTACACCTCAACTTGGAGGTTTAGCAGGTTTTGTGAATGAGATTTCACCATTCTGGATGGTTCAGTGCCAGGGTTTCAATATCGAGGGACTTCAAGGAGGCCTTCAGCTTGTCCTTGAACTGCTTATTTTGTTGTCCATGCTCTTTCCCTGAATAACTTCTACATAGAATATCTTTTTGGGGATGCGCTCAACTGACATTCCGACAACATGCCCAGCCTAGCTGGTCTGAGCTTTAATCGGCAATGTATGACCCGATGGCTGATTGTCTCTTGAAAGGACTTCAATATCTGGCAGTTTACTCTGGTGCAGACAGGTCATGTGGAAGTAATTGAGCCGTTGTACACGAAGAGTTGGAAGCATCACTGCTCGGTATACCTTCAGCTTCATTGGAGGCTGATCCCTCAATGTTCCTAAATGTTGGACCATAATCTAACGAAGGCAGAGCTGGCTTTCGCAATTCTGTAGTCTAATTCAACATCGATTGACAGTACTCATAATGGGTACTTCCCAGGTGTGCCAAATGATCCCAAGTAGTCTCTGTTCATTTACAGTGATGGATAGTTCTGTGTATGAAGCTTGGGAAGGTTTCTAGTACATGACCTGTATTTTTAAAGGGGAGGCCAAAGTTCCTGCATGCAGATGAAAACTCGTCCTTGCTGGCCTCCATTTCTGGCTTTGTCCAAGCATTCAGAGCACGATTGCCAGTACAAAGAGAGGCTTGCAGCACAGTTCCTTTCGCCTTGGTGATGGCACACAGTCACCTCAAACTAGAGCGTTTCCCTTCAGTTCTGTTCTTAGGCGTACCCTTCAGCACAGTGCTGAAAGGCATTGTTCAGAGTGGCAGAGAATATTGTGCTAAACAACGTGGGTGCTAGAACACATCCTTGCTTAACGTCGTTGGTAACTGGGAACACCTTTAGATGTTTCATCATCCTCCAACACACAAACCATCATACCATCATGAAGTTGCCGTACCATTAGTATGAATCTGTTAGGACAGCCTGATTTCGACATGCTCCTCCACAGTACCTGGCGACTGACTGATTCTGCTCTTGATATTTCTCCAGTAGTTGATGTGCAGTAAAGCTTGTGCCATTGGTTCCACGTCCCTTGTGGAAGCCATATTGCTTTTCTGGCAGTAAGGCCTGGTCCAGGAGAGTGATCAGACTGGTCAGCAGAACTCGTCCAAGAACTTTCCCAGTTGTAGAGAGCAGTGAGATTCCATGGTGGTTGTCGCATACCTGGCGATGTCCTTCCTCTTATAGGTGTACAGTGGATGCGTCTCGAGTTCCTGTGCAAAGAATCCACATATATAGTGAGACAGAAAAGGTTCCAGTTGCTGCCGAAAAGTATAAATATTTAACATTTTGAGTTGGAGTGTTAGATAATTGAGCTTTAAAATTGTTACCTATCAAGATCCCTCTCTTATGTAGGAACACAGGAACATTGATTAATTCTTAAAGAACCACTACACCATTAAAAAAGAAATAAATGTTTGAAACCCTTGAGTCTAAGAATAAAATTAATCAGAAAAAGACTCACACAGTCATTTTTTAGTTGGGGAAACAAATACATTTTGATGCATGTGCAGGACCCTGGAGGGATCCACGATACATTGGTGGAAGTTGGGTGGGTTTGATGCAAGGAGTCTGCTTCTGGGCCAGGGAGAAGGGTGATATGGTATCAATTTCAGTCTTATCCACTGATCAAACAAAGACTTCTGCCTGTGGTCTCCTCATCCAGCCCTTCACTTGTAATAAAAAACACACACACTCATCCTCCAGCTGTCTGGATGTGTTGTAATAAACCAAAAATGGAATCCACTTACTCATAAACAGAGTCTTCAAAAAAATCTTTATTTTTTACAATGTTTCAAGTTCATGGTGTGTACAGTTGCTAAAATTGTTAGATTTGTAAATACTTGACAAACGTGTATTTGTCTTAAACTGCACTTACTTTATGTGCTTAAATACTCCATGTATGCTGCAAATGCTTGCTTAGTTTCTACTGTGAATATTTAGAGTTATTTTGGTGTGTCTAGTGTTTCACAACTATGTATTGTAATTGTGAATATTTAATGCAGTTTAGTTGTAAAAATTGTGGGGAATACATCTTAAATTTCTGTTCCAATTTTTTTGGACCGCTCCATAGGCAATGATATACGTCTGTATCCAGTGCCCTCATAATTCAATTAATTCTAATTACAGGACTGATGTATGATGAACCATGATGTAAAGTTGGGATTAATTTGGGTTGGGAAGAACATAGAGCAGTGGTGCCCAACATCTTGTCCTAGGACTGGTCCCTGAAACCTTATCTGCCTGTCCTCAATTAGAAAGATGGAAGAGAAAACCCTAACAATTTAATCATATCACTATTAGAAGTCATCGTTTTTAAATTGATTATTGAGGAATTTATATGTTGTTAAAAAATACGCCATTCAAATCCGTGCAAAATTTAGTGGGTCACCTGAAGAATCGCCTTTAAGAAATGTTCTGGATCTCAAAGTTGGTCCAAGAAGCACTAGAGAACTGGAAGGTAACCAATTGGCCGAAGGGTAAACATTTTTGAGAACCACTAGCAATAGAAGACAATACTTTTGAGCAAGTGTGGGTATTGAACTTGTATCCAATGCATTCCACGCAACACTGTGATGCCAGTGAGATCCAAAATGTTTTCAATGAAAGTAGAAGGGAAGCATATTTCAGTGAAAGATAATTGCTAGAATTGAGGTCATATACTGATATTAGAAAAAAGGAAGTATTGAGTGATGTGAGGAAGTGGTACATTACTGAAAGGGCTAAGGCTATTTTGAACAGCCATCAATAGACCGAAAGTGGGCTTGCATCTTGCTATAGACTTGGACAAAGATTAAGGCCAATATATACTTTTGTGTGTGTGTATGTATGTATATATATATATATATATATATATATATATATATATATATATATATATATATATATATATATATGTGTGTGTGTATATATGTAAATATATACAGTGGATATAAAAAGTCTACGCACCCCTGTTAAAATGTCAGGTTTCTGTGCTGTAAAAAAAATGAGACAAAGATAAATCATTTCAGAACTTTTTCCACCTTTTAATGTGACCTATAAACTGTACAACTCAAGTGAAAAACAAACTGAAATCTTTTAGGTGGAGGGAAGAAAAAACAAAAAGAAAAATAATGTGGTTGCATAAGTCTGCCACCCTCTTATAACTGGGGATGTAGCTGTGTTCAGAATTAAGCAATCACATTCCAAATCGTGTTAAATAGGAGTCAGCATACACCTGCCATCATTTAAAGTGCCTCCGATTAACCCCATACAATGTACATGTGGACTGTTGCTGACCTGAGGTGTAAGTGTCAGCAATGTGTGAAGTGTAAAATGGTGGCGATTGTGTATGTGTTACGCGGGTGTAGATCATTTTCCGTCTTTTCTAATAGTGTATTTTGTACCTCGTAGTTCCTGGGTAAAAGTCTTATGTGCCTGGCTGTGTTTTGCGTGGTTAGGGGTTGTTAAGCCTTGTTTTTAGTTTTTTTTTCTTCCGCCATTTTTTTTTTGGGCCGCTTAGGCGATTTGCGAGTGCGGAAACTCTGCAAATTGTGTTTAAATTGTCATGCAACCTCACTCCAAGACGTCCTGGCTGTCCCCCCGTGCTGTGTGTGATGTTTTTTTATTTATTTATTTATTACGCCTTAGGCAGTGAGCACCTTTGGTGCTCACTGCCTAGGTCATGCGGGATCGTAGGGATGAGCGCCTATGGCGGTCGCAGTTGCGGCGGGTTCGCTGCATGAGCCAGCAGTTTTTACATTGTATTTTTTGGCAAACCAGCGCTGCTGAGAACTATATATGTGTTTTTTTATTTTATTTTTTTTTTAGCTAAAATTGCCCCCTATTCTCTTTCCTTTTGTAGAAATGCACTGATTAAAAACAAGTCTCCAGAGATGTTGTTTCTACCTCCAGAACAAGGGTTATTTATATTGTGTCATAGAAAAATGGCTGATCTGAGCTAATCATGTTTACATCAGGGTAGATAGTGATAAAAGTAATAATAATAATATATTATTTTGGTAAAAAACTAATTTGATGTTTTTTGTAAAGGTGCCTCCTGAGAATAATGTATGGTCATACTCCACATTGTTGTGTGAAACATCCTCCAGGGGCCCCTTTTCATTTCCTGTTACGATAACATCCTGTGGCCCTTCCTCCCAACCTCCACAAAGAAACTTTTATAAGCCATTAATTTTTATTAACCTTGCCCTGTGGAGGTTTCTGTCAGTGTTTCAGTGCAAAGTGTCCCAGAGAAAATGCAGGCTCCAACTATTAATATAAACAACGTGCGAGCATTTCAAACGCGCAAAACATCGTCACAGGACGCTGCAAAAGTCTCTGTTGCTTTTGGCTACTGTTCTATGTGAGAGTAGAGATGGTGTCACCAGTTCTGTATGATATCCCCATATGTCTGATTCAAAGCGGTTTTGTAGTTCTGTGTAATTTTAGAGAAAAATACCAAATGGCACATCAAAACTACAATACAATTGAATAGACTGTGCACGATTGAGATGTCATATTTCAATACAGTGGTGCCTTGGTACTCATTGTGTAATTTGGTTCCTGAAAGCATGATGAGTGGCGAAAACTAAGAGTATCAAATGATGAGTTCCCATAAGGAGTAATGTAAGTTGACTCATACAGGTTTTAGCTAGCACGAGTGCCGAGCAGTAGTTGAGTGCCGAAGCATTTTTTCTTCATCGAATACTGAATTTGATGAGTTTTGAAGCAGTCGTGTGCCCAAGTACCACTGTATTCTATTTTGATGAACTTGATAATGTGCAAAATGTTTTTACACAGTTTAAATATGTATATGATTACAGCTTTTAAAGGGTCAAAGAACATAACTATGTTTTCCTTCAAGCATTTAAAAGAGCACATTTTTAAACTGCTAAGAAAGGCATAGGTAAGTTTGGTCCTGGAGAGCCACACACAGGCCTGGATTTGAGAATTTCTATGCGCATGTGAGTCAATCAGGATGACTGAAGAAGCAATTATTTCCTCCGGTACGCAACAAGGATATCCTGATCTGTGTGTGACTCCCCAGGACCAAACTTGCCTCCCTTGATCTAAGACATTGGTGTGCAGTCCAGGATTTGCTTCTCTCTCTGTATTCAGGTTCTCTCTACTTCAGCTCACCTGATTGTTCCACCTGGCTTCATGCAGAGAGAAGTAGAAATCCATGACCTAAGCAAGGCCCAGTTGGTATGTGCATATAAGAATGTATACCCCATCACCCATTGAATATAAAATTACACAGACCACTTCTTGGGAGATAACTGGCCACAGCGTTTATTGGTAAACACAACATGATGTAATAACCATAACGATAAATAAATAAACATAACCCGAGGGGAGGAGCCTGGACAGAGACAGTACACCCTACGCCCAGAGGCCTCATCCAGGGCCTACCGTGTTGGAACATCCGTACCACCGTAGGGTAGGATCTCCCCCATTTTCCACTGTCCCGGCAACTCCCCTCACCACCCGCTGCTGTGACAAAATAAACAAACTTTTGATACCATATAATAAATACTTAATGATACATCCACAACAATGAGTACTTCAGACAATAAACAACATAATCCACAACTTACTATTCATCTTTTTTTATTTTTTTATTAACAGTACAACATATACATCACTTTAACAACAATACTTTAGGGATGGGTGGGTGGGCATCTGCTCCCATGGCTAGCTGGGGGCAAACTGGTGGAAATTGGCGGCAAAAGCCTATAATGGCTCCACCTCCCCCAGCTAGCCACCTCCTGCCCCTCCCAGGTCCTGCCCAGGTCAGGTGGCCCCTCCTTCCAACCCCAGGCAAGCCTGAGGTGGCCTACGGGCCCTTCAGGACTGTTGGTGGCCATCGTAGTACCTGGTTGCCCACCACTGCTGTATATTGTCTCCTTTATTAATGAGACAACTTCCACACATGAGGATTGACTGTTGGAGTCCTCTGGTTAAATCTCAAATGCTAAACAGTACTAAGCAGTGGAAGCTCCCATGTCCTGGATATCAGACACCACTGTATGTACCAGGTATAATTCAGCTTTTACACTATATCAGCTATTTTCTGCATCGCTTCCCAAAATCATATTGCCATCCATTAAAGGACATGGAACAGTGTTTTTCAAGCTTTACAAAAGTTGTGTTTTGCCTTAAAAAGTATTAAGTAAAACCTGAAACCAACAGGAAATGAAGAGAGCAAATTTAAGTTTTTAGATCTCATTGAAAAAATAAAACACACCGTGACACGTGTATACAAAATACCCTTTTTCTGATGCAGCAAAGAAAAAATATTGCCATGTCCCTTTTAGTGTTAAAACTTTGTATAAATTTTTACTTTACTAATGACAGACATTTGTCTTTGATCCTAAAAGAATTAGAAACATGAGATGAATCAGGATGTTTGGAGTCAGATAAGATCTCTAGTCACTTCTGTTGAAAAATGCTTCTCTAAATAGCTCACTTAATAATAAGACTCACCCCATGACTCGGGGTCAGATAAATGAGACGCGTTAACCAAACTACAGTGGACCTTTAAAGAATTCGGAATCCTCAGCATATTAAACTCATGTTTTGGGAGGCTTTATAACAAATAATGGCAAAATATTTTTAGAAATTCTAAAAAAGAACAAAAAAAGCAAACCATTATCCTTAGATTTAAATGTAATTTTACTATTAATTTAGCCACTATTTCTTCACATTCATGGTTACTTTTAATGTTTTTTTCCAAATATATATTTCATCACATGGACACTAACCTCCAATGTAAAAACAGGAAGGAAACCAGCACATTTCAAGCATGTTTGCTTACCCCGCACCGTGTTTCTTACAATATGATACTTCTGCTACAGTAAAGGATTCTGGGTTTTTCTAGCATCAACTTATTAAGGCATTTGGTGTACAAACACCTAAAGGCACCTAGGCTCCTAGACACATAATTAAAGCTACAGTGTAGTACCAAATTTGCCGTTTCCATTTCTTGCATAAAAAAAAATAATGATTTCAACATGAAATTTGTTAAGAAAGCTTTTTGAGTGGTGGTAAATTCATTACCCAAATCCAGTGCACATTCATATATGGAAATCATATCATATGGATGTGTTTGCTCTCTCTTGACCACTATTTGTTTGTTTTTATAAGTTATAGTTATATACTCATTTTAATGTCCCTTCCTCAAAAACACCACAATGTATACTGTTTATAATGCACTATATAAAATGTTATAAGTCATTGTGCATTTTAACTTGTGCTGTAATATGTTAGAGAGACAGAGTGGAGGTTTTCAAATATGGTATAATTTAAAACTATAGGTAATAACAAGCACTTTATCACAGGGAGATGCATCATACTATAAGTGTCTCATGCTTTTCTGACATACAGCATGTCACTATCTGCTTGTAGCTGTACAGGATGACAAACTGCTAGTCAGAATCATCTGTCTGTGAGTGTCACCTTAGGAAGATAAGGGAAGGTTCCAGAAGGTGAGAAACTGTTAGTCTAGAGCAGACATGGCCATCCTATTTTGCAATGTAGTCACAAGTCTGGCGCATGAAAAGTGAAAAAGCCACACCATGTAAAAAAAAATAGAAATTATGTTGCTTAATAGAAAATAGAAAAATACAGCTGTTTGAACAATTATATTCCAAACATGCACATTTTGGATATTTGCCTCAGCTCTGGTGCTTGTTGGCTTTAGTGTGGATGTGGGCAATGGGTGCTTATTCTGTGTGGCATGTGGAGCGATCAGTTCTCTGTAAATTGTCCTCTATGAGGACGTGGGTAAAGTACAGTGTGTGGTTTCTAAGGGCTGTGCTTACGTAATCCATCTGGATCTGGCCCTTAAGAGGGGGTCCAATGAGTTACCTTTGCTGGCTCTGACCACGTTGCTGGAAGTAATGTGGGTTCTAAAGGGTATCCATTGCTTCTCCTTCTATGTTGCTGCCCTCCACTGCCGATGGTGACTCTGTCTCCCAGTACCCCTTTCGTTAGTCTGTAGTTCTTCATCCCCGCAGGAGCTCTTCAAGATTTTTTTTTCTCTTCTCAAAGCTCCACCCATGTTCACCACACCTTAATGCCCTATTCGCCACTTCATGCCCTATTCGCCATAAGTGCTTTTGTGAAGTGTAAGTTTTGTATCACAATTACAGTTGGAAGATACAATTAAGTCCCTTAGTTTAAACATTTATGTGAAACATAAACATTTACCCTTAAAGTGAAGTAATATATTATTTATTACTAGTATTAAAAACATGGTTTTATAATGGTTATGATAGGAAGGATGAGGAGCATTTGGTCCTTTCCCTCTTCCCCTAAGCAAAAGATTGGCAGCAGCAGTGACTCCGCCAACCGCTAGATGGCGCTGCAGAATTTCTGAGTAGTGCTGCACAATGCATATAAGGCACGTTCCGACAGAAGGGGCCTTGAGCTATAAGAGACACCCTTTAGTGCCAGCGCCGAACATTGCGATGGCTTCGCTGTTGATTCAGCACGCTCGAGTTGCGCCATGTCGGTGGTGGGAATAATTAGGGCCATCCTTGAAACCAGACAGCGCCATCTAGCAGCTTCTTGCTGGCACTGCAGCTGTCAGTGCTGGCGATTTCTTTGCTCATACACAAACGGGATAGACCTAAGCATTTTACTCCTCCCGCACCATGAGCAATTGCAGATAAACAGAAGGGCAGAGCTGCAAAGTTAAACTTTTTTTTTTTTACTGCTATGAACTCCAGAGATTAAAGTTATTGGCTCTTTTAAATTGCTTTATTTTTTGTTGTGATCCATGATGTTGGGGAGAATGAAATACTCTTCTTAAATGCTATTTAAACAATGCTTTAAATAATGTGCTTTCACGGGACAGATTCAAAACTGATACACTGAAAATAACATTTCTGTATAAATTAATATTTCGCAGTGATTTTCTTTCAAAATAAAAACCTATTATGTGGCCAGTCTGAAACATATATAGATGCTCCAGACTACTTTGAGATTCCTTTATTTTTCATGCTAAATGTATTTTTTTCCATAATAAAATATTAATAAAATGTATCATGTTTGGATCTACAAGTTCATTACACTTTTCACGACATGCTCCTGTAATAAATGAGCATATAACGTTTGTGACATTAGCATGGAGGTTCCATAGATAATGATAATATATTATGGCACCCACAGGGTTAACATTGACCATTCACTTTTTATGTCTATTTTTGAAGTCGTAAAAATGTTCTGTGCGTGTCCTGAGAAGAGGGTGTTTTGGTGTTTGATGCCAGCCTGCAAGTATGTCCCAGGAAAATGCCATTTTATATAAACAAGATGGATACTTTTGGTTGTTTGTGTTGGAAGCTGTTGCTGCAGTAGGATTTCTTGGCATGAATTGTATTGGGAAAGGATTCTCATTAAAGTTATGTTTCTCTGCAAGTGATTCTGTGCTTCACCCTGAGCTTGGAGGAGTTGGACCTTATTTATATAATTGTTTTCTTGCCCCTGGATGTCTCTCTATTTCCCTTCTATGTCTCTTTAGATGCCCCTGTTTGTATCTATTTGCATGCTCCTTGCTATCTGTCTTGTCCCTGACTGTGTCAATCTTTTGTTGCCTCTCTGTGTCTCTTTACATTCCTCTTCATCCCTTTCTCTTTTCTTGACTCTTGGTTTCTTGCCATGACTGCCTCTTTCAGGCTTCCCCTCTCTGCCCGCTTGCCCTGGCTTCCCTCCTCCGCCCACTTGCCCTGGCTTCCCCTCTCTTCCCGCTTGCTCTGGCTTCCCCTCTCCCCTCTCCGTCCTCTTGCCCTGTCTTCCCTTCTCCGTCCTCTTGCCCTGGCTTCCCCTCTCCGTCCTCTTGCCCTGGCTTCCCCTCTCTGTCCTCTTGCCCTGGCTTCCCCTCTCCGTCCTCTTGCCCTGGCTTCCCCTCTCCGTCCTCTTGCCCTGGCTTCCCCTCTCCGTCCTCTTGCCCTGGCTTCCCCTCTCCGTCCTCTTGCCCTGGCTTCCCCTCTCCGTCCTCTTGCCCTGGCTTCCCCTCTCCGTCCTCTTGCCCTGGCTTCCCCTCTCCGTCCTCTTGCCCTGGCTTCCCCTCTCTGTCCTCTTGCCCTGGCTTCCCCTCTCCGTCCTCTTGCCCTGGCTTCCCCTCTCCGTCCTCTTGCCCTGGCTTCCCCTCTCCCCTCTCCGTCCTCTTGCCCTGGCTTCCCCTCTCCCCTCTCCGTCCTCTTGCCCTGGCTTCCCCTCTCCGTCCTCTTGCCCTGGCTTCCCCTCTCCGTCCTCTTGCCCTGGCTTCCCCTCTCCGTCCTCTTGCCCTGGCTTCCCCTCTCCGTCCTCTTGCCCTGGCTTCCCCTCTCCGTCCTCTTGCCCTGGCTTCCCCTCTCCGTCCTCTTGCCCTGGCTTCCCCTCTCCGTCCTCTTGCCCTGGCCTCCCCTCTTCGTCCTCTTGCCCTGGCCTCCCCTCACCTCCCCCTTGCCCTGGCCTCCCTTCACCTCCCCCTTGCCCTGGCTTCCTCTTTTACCTGCTTTTCATTGGTCATCTCTCTTCTTCCTTGCCCGGACGGTGTCCTCTTTCTTTCCTTGTTCTGAATGCCTGTCTCTATTCTTACCCTGACTCTCATACATGGACTGTCTCTCTCTCCTCCCTCCCTTGCCCTGACCGTGCGATATACTGTACTAATAAATATGTTAAACCTCTTAATTAGTCAGACAGTCACAGCAAATGAAAGTTGAGAATTGAAGCTCATCTCCCTAATATCCCCTTCGTCATTGTTTTGCATTTGTCTTTGTTTGTGATACGCTCCACAACATTATTTTGTGCCCTCTCTTTAACTGAATAGCGAACCGGAAAGTAACTTTATAATTGTAATTTTGTCTTGTTTACTATGTTGTTGTTGTTTAATGAACAAATACTTATTATAATGATGATATGTGTCTATTTTTTCTGTGTTTTCTGTTTTTAGAATGAAATGATTAAGATACTTTAAGGCATGCATGCTACATTTTGGGTGATGGTATTACTGGACATCACAAAGTCACTAAAGTAGATACACGGAACCAGTGACGCTTTCTCTCTCTCTCATGAAGTGATCCTCAGTTAGTATTTCTTTTATAGAAAGGGGAACAATTAGGTCCAGTCAGCAAAGCTCAATGGATGTGCATAAATAATGCAAGATAAATATAGTATGTCAATTTTCTCTGGGTATACTCTGTTAGAATGAGTCTAGGCATCTTGGTAATGGACAGAGAAAAACTAATAAGAAGAGTTGGTCAAGGAGTAGGAAAGTTTGGAGAAGGAATCAACAGCCTTTTTAAATTGCAATTCGGCAAATTCTAAAGGGCTCTATATAAGCACAGAGCATATTTTTTTTACAGAACTTTTTAGTTAGTAAAGACCTTGCTTTTGGATAGAAGTTCACTAACAAAAACTTCAGTAAAAAAATATGCTCTGTGGTTATATAGAGCCCTTTAGAATTTGCAGAATTGCAATTTAATAAGGCTGTATGTGTAAGGAGTTTCCCTGTGGGGTTACAATTTGTCAATTAACAACCCGGGTGAGCTGACAATATCACAGACCTTGGATCTAATGCATGTAATCTAATTCCCTACACTGCTATACTTGTGATCTGCAATATAATAACAACAACAATATATCCATTTGTTTATTTAATAACACATTAGCAATAAAATGGCATTTAAATAAACAAATTCTGTGTAACATCTCCTTGTTACGGAGAGATATACTTTTATCTGTCCCCTATCAAGTGTCCATGGGAAAGAAGAGAATCTGCCCAGGAGGTTGTCTTGATAGGCGTTTGTAATTGCTTCATTACAAATAAAGACTTCTGTAAGGACAGTCTAATGGACAGATAAACTATCCACTTCAGAAAAGCCTCGGCTGGTCAGAAAGATATTAGGATAGCCTTCTGGACAGATACTCCCCCCACCCTTTGGGTACCTAACAGGGGGCGAGAGGAAAGGCTCGTAATGAGCGCCAAAGGCACTCATTGCGAGCCACGCAATGAGCCGAAGACGCTCATTGCGGGGCTCGCGATGAGTGCCGAAGGTGATCAAGCTTCCTGCTTTACACTGATCACCTTCGGCGCTCATCACGAGCCTCTACCCCCGTGTACTTCAAGTTTCCTGCTTTGCACTGAAGTCCACTGGGGGAGAGGCTCACAATGAGCGCCAAAGGTGCTTAGAGGACCAAAAGCCTCACATTGTGTGGCAAACAGCATTGCCTGGCTTACACTTTTAAGCAGCTTCACTAGTCACCAAACACTAAAATGAAAATATGTTTTAAAATGGATTTTATGCAAATACTTCATTGAATATCTGTCACTAAATAAACATATGAAACCCTATTGTTTGGCCATTACAGAGTTTTTTTACTTAGAATATGCACGGTGGCGCTACTGCGGCGCATTGCTTGCTACGTGCAGCAGTGCCCGTTCATACATGGTTTTCCCTCTGCAGAGCACAGTTTCCTTTTGATCTGCCTTTATAATAAAGAGCTCTTCTGTGCAATGTGGACATAATCAAATTGAACATGTTGTGCTGACTGATTCATTCACTGCTGTGAGCAAAGTAACAATGTGAAAACTCTGTCACTTTTGATGTTCTATAGATTTTTAGCAGTGCCTCTTCTAGTGCCTCTGGTCAGTCACGTCCAGTGTACTAAAGCAAACCTTATGGGAGAATTACACAATCTATCGGTATTACACAGATGTATTACTGGTCATTACATCACGGCTATTGTCACACATTAAAGTACCACAGTGGTTATCATTTTTTCTACATGTTTTTTTCAATAACTTACATTTGACAGCATTTTTAGAAATGATATACAAATAAACCCAGTCTTTGTTTTTTTTTTTACTTTTTATATGCAATTATGAATATAGCAGATCTTGAATACCCCCATATAGAAGCTTTTCTCTCTCCTATTTCACCTATTGTTGTTCCTCTGGAGAGTATTTGCATCTGATAATATCTTAATGAAGAACTTATATTGGAACTACGTACTAATTGGTAAAACTTCCCTTAGCATCATTCCCTTGATATACCACTGGCATGGATATCATTTATATTATCTCAGTACCCAGCAACACACTTTCATGTAGCTAATATAAATATACTAGGAAATTGCCCGTCAAAAATTAAAGGACTAAAAGTGTAAGCCAGGCAATGCTGTTTGCCACACAATGTGAGGCTTTTGGTCTTCTAAGCACCTTCGGCGCTCATTGTGAGCCTCTCCCCCCGTGGACTTCAGTGCAAAGCAGGAAACTTGAAGTACACGGGGGTAAACGCTCGTTATGAGCGCCGAAGGTTATCAGTGTAAAGCAGGAAACTTGATCACCTTCGGCAGTCATCGCGAGGCCCGCGATGAGCGTCTTCGGCTCATCGCGTGGCTCGCAATGAGTGCCTTTGGTGCTCATTACGAGCCTTTCCTCTTGCCTACTGTACAGGCCGCTCATTGCAGGGTTTGTTAACCTGCAAGTTTAGTGCTTGGGAATGCCATGTGTCTCTTTCCACCATCTCTCCTGTCCCTTCCCTGTGTCTTTCTCCTCTGTGTGTCTGCTGAATGTTTGCGTGGCGCGCAGTGACTGCCGTTGGTTTTATTTTCAAAGTCCCGCATGCCTGGCGTTGTTGGTGTTAGTGTGTTTGGTGTGGTATATTTTCTAAATCTTGCGTGCCTGACGTTGTTTGTGTAAGTGTTACTGTCTTCAGCATTGTATATTTTGTATGTTTTGCGAGCCTGGCGTTGCTGTGCCTCGTTTTCATGCTGTTTCTGAAATTTTGTGTTTTTACGCTTGCAACCTCACTACCAGGGCTCCCTGCGTCTCCCCCTGTGCTGTGTTTGAGTGTGTTATAATTTTTTGTACATGATTTATTTTTTTCGGTGGGTTTTTAGATTTACGTGATTGAACAGTGTTGCGCCACTGGTGAGCCTTGCTTCGCGTGGCTCACAGTTCAACTGCGCCGCTGTCGAGCCTCGCTTTGCGAGCTTTGCGGTTGCGTCACCAAAATTGCAAACGTTATGAACACTGACAACTATATATGTGATGCAGAACATATTTGCACTCTCGAACATGATTAACTTGGCGTGAAATGGTTAAGAGTAGCTAGTTATTTTAATTATGTATTGGTTATTGATTAAATCCCTTTTATTATTCTTTATAGCACTGTTCAATTCTAAATTCTTTTTCAAAATAGAAGTGTATCAGCCTACAACTGAGTGTTTGTCTCCACCTTTATAAGGACATTGAAGGAATTGTGGGGCGTGGGGCTGAGAAAAAGGTCTAAAGGTCTTTAGGTCTGATAAAAGAATAAACAATGATTCATTGGTTGCCACCACAGTAAAAACACTGTGGCCAAGGAAACCTCTTTAACACAACAATGGAGATCATTGTGTTGGCGCACTTTGTATCTGCAAATTTAGCAGTTACTTACTATATAAAGCAAGCTCCTGCCATTGACCTTATAGTGGGTGGATACTAACAGAGTCTGATCTTTTAGAAGTAAATCTAAATTTTTAATCTGTTTAAGAAAAATAACCATTGTTTGTCAAGTATGTACCAAACCAACAATATTATCAGCTGTGTAAGTCATGGGCATGCAAACATTTTATGGGAAAAATCTGAATTTCTGAAGAATCTGTTTGTTACATCACATCCTGGGAGCTGGATGATGGGTGTGTATGTGTGGTTATCAGTGGAGGGAGGGGTGTGGGAGGAAAAAACAAGTCCAGAGCCTTTGTTTGATGATATGATAAGATTGAAATTGACATCCCGCCTTCCCCCTCACTGATTCCTCATTCAGTGCAGCAATAGCTATTTCGGACACACTATGTATCCACTGCAGTGGTCCTATAAAACTTGAATTCTACATGGTATTATAACGTACCTTTGGAGGTGCAGTCAGTCCCTTGCCCTTAGGTACCTGACATATTTTTGTGTTTCTTTCAGCTGAATCTGGCCAAACCCATTGAAGACCAGGGCCCTCTAGATGTGATCATACACAAGCTGACCGATGTCATTCTGGAGGCCGACCAAAAGGAAATCGAGTCTGTACAGCTGGTGCAAAGGTTCCAGGTGAGTGATGGCTCTAAAAAGGACTCCAGAATCAAGTTGTTTTTCCAAGCTATTTGTAAAGATCATGAAAAAATAGTTCCTGAGATGTTCGGCATTGTTTGGCCAGCATTATTATTAATACAAATTAGCTGCTTTGATTTGTTTTGACAGGAAGCACAGCCTCTTTGTTTCCATTGTGGCAAAAGCAGTATACCCAGTGTTATTTAGCAGTTGGATCATTTTTCCCTCCAGTTTGTATCCAGCACTCTGACCTGTATATCAACAGAAAGGAGCAACACAAACTATGTGGAATATCACAGGAATGTTTTACTGTACGGAAAATGGCTAATACAATGTACAGGTTAGCCAGGTTTAAGTGCTCTTTAAGATGAAACCAACTGGTTGCTGGGGTGACTGGGTCCCTATTTAAATATTCTATACATATATATGACATGTATTTGGACATATACTGAATCACTTAGATTATGCTACTGCTATCCTCTCTATTGGGTTCTCTGATAGTCCAGTGGTTAGGATTCTGTGCATTCACCTCTGTGACCTGGGTTTGATTCCAGTCAGGGAACCAAGAGTTCACACCACCCTGAAGCCAGGCAGGGTTGTGCCTGATCAGTACTTGGATGGGAGACCACCTAGGAATACCAGTAGCTGTATGCTGTGGCCCATTAGGGAAGGAACTGGCAACCCACTCCAGTATCTCTGCCATAAATACAAAGTGGATCAGCATGGTGTGTTACAGTCCATGAGGTCACGCAGTCGGACATGACTGAACAATGCAAACACACACACACATCCTCTCTATTTGCATGAAAGCAAAGAAAAGCAATCACTTGGGAATAATCCCCTACCATTTAAAAACGTAAGAATATTTTAAATTAATAATGTTAAAACATATATCTATGTATTTATATTTGTTTTACTTTAAACATAAGATATATCCTAATACCCAACCTAAAATATGTATTATTATTATTTTACTAGTCATTCCGGGGCATTCTGTATCTAGTGGGTTTTATAGGAATTAGACTGACATATGTGCCAGATTTTGCAGAGTAGGGAATATAAGCTTAGCTAAGTAGTCCAATCTATATTTATTATCTTTGGAGCAGTTATTATAATCCAACCCTATGGGGGATCTTTATATCGTTATTTTTCCTAACTAAACCCTGAGCTCAGAATTAGCCCAGATTTCCTGTAGGAAAGATCAGAGCTACTTTCTATTTTCAAGGTTATTGGGGAGAGAGAAGTTATGGTGAACAAGATATAGGCCCATTTCCGTATTTTTTGTTTTATATAAATGTTATATGTAGGTTACTTATTTAATTGTATCCTCCTCAATCTACTGGTGATATCAAATCTACACTTCACTTTTAAGAAGCCCGAAAGATAATCAGAGCCTCCTCCTACCTACAAATCCTTCCTCATTAGAGTTGCCATCTTGTACAGCTATGACCCAAGGCCATGCCCACATGGGAGGGGCTTCACAATACCAGTGTCACATGCTGCCTAGACACACAGCATATCCATGTGTATGTTTGTTTGCTTCATGAGACCCTGCATGCACGGACTTAACTCACAACTGTATAAGATGAAGCTCTCATGAGGAAGGACAGGAAAAAGTTTTTTTTCCCCAGAAAGTGAGAAACTGTTACTCTGGGGGTTTCTTAGAAATAAGTATATATTTGATATGACCATTGCATTGTGGATGAAAAAATGAATTAAGTAGCCTAATTATAACCTGTTATTCACAACAATACAGGACGTGAATTCACTAGAACATTAAACATTAAACAATTAAGGGCAGAACCCTGTAGTCCTAAAATGACTTATGTGGAACTTCATAATCTCTCAGATTCCAAAAGAACAGGGCAAGAAGCCAAAATGGCCCCAAGTCATCATCATTCGAAACCTTATTTCTACTCTCCTTTCAAGAACACCACTAAGGTTCCTAGAGAGAGCTAGAGAGGCATTTTGAGGCAGAGAGAGATGTTTTCAAATAATTTCTTTTGAAATCCCTTGCATAGCAGTGATGAAATTTATTGAATTAATAATTAAACTTTAATTATTAACTATTTGCCTTAATGGTGTTGTAAATGAACGCAATATCTAAGATGGAAGCTCCCATGAGTTTACCTAATTGAAGATTTTATTTGTATTTTATATTTCTCATGGGCAGACAAGCATGTTCTGAGACTTCCATTTGATCAAAGAAAACACACTTTCATATTAACAAATGCCCTCTTTCAGAAAAAAAAAATGTCCATGGTACATTAATAACAACTAATTACAAGTATCTTTGCTAATAAGTAAAATGTGTTGTGTGTCTTTTGATGAAAGGCATTTGCTGATGTAACTGGGTGGAGTCAGGAGACAAAAGATAGATCACTAACTTATTTATTTACAGTGTACCATTGTATAGTAATACATTATAAGTAATATAAATATTATGCAAATTAAGATTATTTTTTAATTTTCTATGTATTGACAAGAATCTGAATACAGAATGCTTTTACTTTCTTGTACTGTCTACAAACAAATAACATCTCGCTCTCCTGTGCCCTCTCTTCTCTCCCCTTTCTTCTTTTCTGCCCTCTCCTCTCCTCTTCATTTCCCCTCCCTGCTGTCCCACTCTCCTCTTTCATATTTTCCAACCAACCATTTACATCTCTATCTCCTTCTTTCTTTCCCCCTCCCTCTTCTCCCCCTCTTTCTTCTCTCCACTCCACTCTCTCCACTCTCTCTTCTTTTTCCCTGTCTATTCTTCCTCACTGCTCTTTTCCTCCACCTCTCTCTTGGCTCCCCTTCATCTCTCCCTCATGTTTCTCCCTCTCTGTCCTCTCTCCCCTCCCTAATCGGTCTCTGCCTACTCTTCCTCCACTCATTGCTTTCCCTCTCCTCTCTCTTCACTATCCCTCATTTCTCCCGCCCCTTATTGTTCTCCCTCTCGTATCTCTTCACTCTCCCTCATTTCTCCCTTCTTCCACTTTTTGCTCCCCCCTCATCTTCCTCTTCTCTCCCTCTCTACCCCCTCTCCTCATTTCTCTCCATCTCCTCTGTCTCTTCTCTCCTATAGCTTCTTTCTTTTTATAGCAGTTACTACCTTTTCACTCCCATGTCACTTTCTAATGTAAACAAAGCTGATGGGAAGCACTTTTGCTACATTGATGCAAATTAGAGTATAGTTTGCATACTGCTTGTGCTGAGCTTGTTGTACTATAGTACAAATCTCCATATTGTTAATGCTAAGTAATATGCTGTGTTCCAATTCCTAAAATAACAGAGAGCATAGGAAGGAAGAAAGTAAGTTAAAATATAACGTTTATTGAGATGGTTAAAATGTATCTCCTTTTATTATAACATTGCCACTATATATATATAATGTTGCGGTGACAAGTATACACAGGATACAAGATTTATTCCTAAATGTGTAAACGGCTCTATTTTTTATAAATTGTCTCCGTAGGTCTAAATGTCCTGAAGACTATTTCAGGTGTTACTGTCGATATTATATTCCAAGATTAGATTATTATTGTGCATAGATAATAAAGATCTGAAAGTCTCAATTGGCATGTATAGTTTATATCATTGTGTTACTTGTATCTATCAGCCTTATTAAATTGTAATTCGGTAAATTTAAAAGGGCTCTATTTAAGCACACAGCATATATTTTTTACAGAAGTTTTTAGTTAGTGATCTTCTATCCAAAAGCAAGGTCTTCACTAGCTAAAAACTTCTGTAAAAAAAATATGCTGTGTGCTTATATAGATCCCTTTTAAATTTACCAAATCGCAATTTAATAAGGCTGTATGTTTGCGAAGAAAAAATACATTGTTAGTAGTAACAGAACTAAGATTGTTGATATTGTGTATCTTGTGTAACGTCTTTAATTTCTCATAGTTGGCTCAGCAATTCTAATTCTTGTTAAAGAACTACATTTTTAAAATAGAGGCTTGGCACCAATTTTCCGGCAACGTCTGTTCTGGAACCTTGCCGCAAAATTGATTTTGTAAGACCAGTGGTGCTTTCTCAAAAACGCTGGTTTGCAGAAAGAATTCTGCAGTTTTCTGTATTACATTACTTTAAGTTCTTTGAATTTAAGATACATTTATATGTTTACTATACACTTTATAAGAAATACTTAACGATAAATGATATCAAGTAAACAAGATGTTTAGAGACACCAATTTACAGGCACAAAAAGATCACTAAAGCCTTACTGAATGAGAAGGACCAGTGGAGCTTTACTGAATGAGAAGGACCAGTGGGGCTTTACTGAATGAAAATTATCAGTGGAGCTTTACCGAATGAAAAGGACCAGTGGAGCTTTACCGAATGATAAGGACAGGTGGGGCTTTACTGTATAATAAGGACAGGTGGGGCTTTACTGTATGATAAGGACCAGTGGAGCTTTGCCGAATGATAAGGACCAGTGGGGCTTTACTGTATGATAAGGACCAGTGGGGCTTTACTGTATGATAAGGACCAGCGGAGCTTTACTGTATGATAAGGACCAGCGGAGCTTTGCCAAATGAAAAGGACCAGTGGAGCTTTGCCGAATGAAAAGGACCAGTGGAGCTTTACCGAATGAGATGGACCAATGGGGCTTTACCGAATGAAATGGGACCAATGGAGCTTTACCGAATGAGAAGGGCCAGTGGAGCTTTACCGAATGAAAAGGGCCAGTGGAGCTTTACCGAATGAAAAGGGCCAGTGGAGCTTTACCGAATGAAATGGGTCCAGTGCAGCTTTACAGAATGAAAGGGACCAGTGGAGCTTTACCAAATGAAAAGGGCCAGTGGAGCTTTACCGAATGAGATGGACCAATGGGGCTTTACCGAATGAAATGGGACCAATGGAGCTTTACCGAATGAGAAGGGCCAGTGGAGCTTTACCGAATGAGAAGGGCCAGTGGAGCTTTACCGAATGAGAAGGGCCAGTGGAGCTTTACCGAATGAGAAGGGCCAGTGGAGCTTTACCGAATGAAAAGGGCCAGTGGAGCTTTACCGAATGAAAAGGGCCAGTGGAGCTTTACCGAATGAAAAGGGCCAGTGGAGCTTTACCGAATGAAAAGGGCCAGTGGAGCTTTACCGAATGAGATGGACCAATTGGGCTTTACCGAATGAAATGGGCCAGTGGAGCTTTACCGAATGAAAAGGGCCAGTGGAGCTTTACCGAATGAAAAGGGCCAGTGGAGCTTTACCGAATGAAAAGGGCCAGTGGAGCTTTACCGAATGAAAAGGGCCAGTGGAGCTTTACCGAATGAAAAGGGCCAGTGGAGCTTTACCGAATGAAAAGGGCCAGTGGAGCTTTACCGAATGAAAAGGGCCAGTGGAGCTTTACCGAATGAAAAGGGCCAGTGGAGCTTTACCGAATGAGATGGACCAATTGGGCTTTACCGAATGAAATGGGTCCAGTGGAGCTTTACCGAATTAAATGGGACCAGTGGAGCTTTACCGAATTAAATGGGACCAGTGGAGCTTTACCGAATTAAATGGGACCAGTGGAACTTCACCGAATGAGAAGGACCAGTGGAGCTTTACCGAATGAGAAGGGCCAGTGGAGCTTTACCAAATGAGAAGGACCAGTGGCACTGTTAACAATCTCTGTTTTACCATAATAGCTGCTTGTTTACTCTCTATAAATTACATTTTGGCGTAAATTTGTACGCATACATTTTGTCCGGATTAAAGGAGGTTCCGGATTAACCAGTGCAGGACAATCGATGCCCTACATGTACATGTAAGAAAGTTTGCATAGCCATGTTATTGACTCCCTGGCCAATTAAAAATATATATTTTTAATAAAGTAATTAAATACATAATTAATTCAGTTGAAAATAAAAGTATATAGTACTAGTTCCACACCCATTTGAACATATCGGCTCTCATTCTCACAAATACAATAAAGCTCTTATGCATCATTTTACTACATAGTGTTGACAATAGAAAAATATTTAACAAATTCATTTTGATAATCACATGACCTAGAAAGAGTTAAAAATGTATTTACTCTCTAAACCCCTACATATAGTATAATTACGCATTCCAAACGATTTATCGGAGTAGGTCTTATATGGGGAGTTAACCGCCCTGATGTCAGGGAATTTATGACCGGCCACATAGTGAATTGCATTGTTGTGCAAACTTTATTTTAATAATATATCTTTTAAATGAGTTTTATCTCTCCAACTAGAATTATAAATATGAGGATTTAAAGACGCTACAAGATACACAATGTCAATAATTTTAGTACTGTTACTACAAACAATGTTACATAAATACAAGTAACCAAAAGATATGAAGCCAATTATTTATGCCAAGCAGAACGTAAGACCTTTATTATCTTTGCACAATAATAATCTAATCTTCCTTTGCACTCAAGTTTAGTTAGAAATTCACTCACATAAGTGTGTCTGTTTAAGCTCATATACGAATGACAGTAATATTATTTTCAATCTTAATAATAAAGGAGAATATAAACATAAACAACTTTCTACATGATTTTCAGACGACATCTCGGACCGTCCGTTTTACAGTTTAATAAATACAGAGAAGGGGATTGCTGAAAGCGATTTACATGAACAAAACCCAAATGAATATATAATTAGTAACGACATACAGCATAATCATCAAAAACTCAAATATTAAGCAAGGCTCAATTCTCCATAATTTTACTAGAAAAAACAGTCATTCCTGCCTACTGCCACAAGCTCACCCTCAGGGTCCCCACATCCTCATTTAAACTAGAGAAACCGGTTTCTTAACACACAAAAAAACTCCTCTTACATAATTAGTATTTATTTATTTTGAAGCTGGAACAATACTGTCTGAGGTATTTGCTTCATGAGGTACACAGACAAATGAGAAATCAGTGTCGTGATTTCTAATTATTGTTACAGTATTCATTTCTGATTAAAGCATTTAATGGGAGATGGGATTTTGTCAGTGTTGACATAAGATCTTAAATGATTTGTGTTGAATGGACATTTTATCAACAGCTTTGTGATTGTCCTATCACGGTTTTATTTTTTTTTACATATATGCTGTCACTGATGTTAATCATATTAGCTACCTTGCATTAGTCTGAGTAATTAGATATTTTATGACATAGGGGAACCAACAATACACTCTGAATTGTATAAACTGAAGGACCCAGACCTCTGATTGGAAGTAAAACCTTTTAAAAGAAGATTTCAATTATTCATGTTATTCTTATGTTTATTAATGAAATATTCACATTAATGGAGCATGACCGTAACCCTTTAATTTTGGGCGAAAAGGTGTATGTATCCAGTTTGTCTATAACTCTCTAACATGACAGGTCCAATTATTATAGTACAGCCATAGGCTACATTTTATCTAGGTCAAAAGGGTTGTCTTTAACTCTTTCTGTTCCCGGGTAACATAACTAAGATTAGCATTACCTGTTCCCATCGACAGGGCCTCTTCGGACTTTGAGTCAGCTTTGCGGTGTCCCTGACCTATATTCATCTCTCTAGATTAATATTTAATGTATTACAGCAGAGGCTAAACGGATCACCTTCTGGCAATTGGAATCTTGTCTGGTACTTTGCTAAGATGAAAGCACAAGCTGCCTTTCATGTCTTCTTGGCTTTGATAATACCAGCCTATATTAGGATGTTTCTGCCCTGCTCCTGCCCATGATATGAAGGGCATCCCTACACCATAATGTTACACACACATCTGAGGTATTGCATTTTCATTATACTCTAGTTAGGTGTTCCATGTTCAAAGTGGAAAAAGGTAAAAAGATTATACCGGTGGGTATATTTATTAAAGGACCCATATTTACAAAGTGCTTCTTTTGAAGAACTAGACTTATGATTTATCAGAAATTAAAAAAATATTTTTTTTGTGAATAATTGAACCTAACAAATTGGGTATTTTAAGTCTATATTACATGAAAAGGTCCTCTACTCTTCTACTGAGATCTATACATAGATAGATGAGAATAGCCTTAAAGTATTTTAATGCAAGAACCAGAATAACTGTAATCCCTTTCATTACAAGGCCTTGTTATTATTGTAATCTGCAAGTATAGATCTACCTACTGGGCATGCTCATGTGGTTTATCACCTCTTGAGATAAACCTGTTAGGAGTTAGAAATACTCTAACACTATTATCAGGCACTTCCACTGTGTGTACTTAGAGGACCACTGTAGTTTGGGACAAAATTCACATGTTTTTGACATGCAACACACTAAATGCATTTGCAGCTATGTAACCCATGACCATAATAGTATTGTTAGAGATTCTGGTTGTGCCATAGATGCTTTGGTCTTATATAGGTACTGTGCCTCTTATCTGGATGAAGGGTTATCCTACTGGGTCTTGCTTTCTAATCGGTCCTATTATTAAGAGACAATTCAATGTGGCTATCTTGCAATATAACTGAATAAAAATGTAATCTGTTCCTTCCATTCCGCACATGTGTCTGATTATGGTAATGCCGGATGTCATCCTATAAAATTGAACACAAAAGTTAAATATTAAATACCATATTTGTTTGTTTTTACATTTTTACAAAGCATTTAGCCTATCGTCAAGTCAAGTGCTTCTTAAGAACATACAATAAACATGACATTTCATTCTTTTAAAGCACATTGTTCTGTAGCACCTTTGAGAGACTTGATGATTGGCATTATGTTTTATATAGATAGTTGGTATAATTTTTTATATCTATTATATGCAATTATTCTAAAATATGGGAAATCATTACTGCAGTGTTGGAACAAGGAAAGGCTTTGAGATTTACATTAATCATGTTGAAAGCATTGCCATATTTCAAAAGGGAATTCATTCAAAACTTCTTTGTTCAATATTCTCTCCCATCTTTAGAAATAGACCAGCAGAAACCAAAATGGTAGCTCACACTGAAGCATAATTGCATATAATAGACAATACAAAAGATGTATTTCAGTTTTAATATATACAAACATTTGCATATTACCATGACTATTTCTGCTGTAGGGCATATGATAAACTTGGGGCTATAGTGGCCCTTAAAGGGATATGAGATATGTTTATTTTTCACACATTTAAAAGAGCATGCTTTAAACATTACTAAGTTGTTGCATGAAATACTTTGTTTTCTTTGCTGTATCATAAAGAGGGTACATAATAATGTTACTGTGTGTTTTTATTTTTCAAGTAAAGGTCTCAGAGCACAAAACATCTAATTCGGAAATATAACTGCTCCTGGGACTTGCTCTGTGTTGAGATTTACAGACTAAAGTACTCTCTGCATTTCCTGTTCGTTTCAATGACGTTAAAACAGCTTTTACTTAATACTTTTTTCATGCAAAAACGTTTGTTATGTTTAGAACACGCGGATTCAATTCTTGAAAAAACTTTGGGTTCCATTTCACTTTAAGTAAACCTATTTTAAAATGCGTTTAAGCCTTAGATTGGAAGTTTTCAATCGTGTGAGTGCTTTGTAAACAAGCATAATTAACGTATGTTTGATTTTGAGTTCAAATACAGGGCCCTCCATTCTTTTGCAGTGTGTTAATATTGTTTTACCTTGTGCTTAACCCCTGAATAGCGCTACAGAATATGCTGGTGCATAACAAATAAAGGATAAGAGCTAACAGTATGTGCATAGAGCAGATGCATGTGTGCAGATTTCATTCAGACAAGTATGAGTTATACATTTATATTACTGCTCATTGGCTGACATGGGCAAGCCCCCAGATAATGATTTTCTGCCTAGAGAGCATAATTTGAAAAAAAGAAAACTCATTATCAAATCCTCTCTTTCTGGTGCAGTGGAACAATGCTTTCCATGTTCTTTCAGAGTGAGATGGAAACCTGCAATTTAAAGCAATACTGGAATCCCACATTTACTACATTCCCCTTCAAGAATTAAAATTGATGAGGGAAAAAATAGGAAAAAAAAAACATCCTTTAAATTTAGTAAAGTTACGTGCAGTTCTGAGTAGTGGGTGTACCATGGTTTCATTTATCTGTTTTTACAAGTGCAAGCAGACATTGAAACCAGGGAAGAGTACAGCTCTTCATATCCATGCTCTTGATAATATCAAACTACTTAGTTTTATGTGATCTGTTATTTCAAAAGTTGCATTTTCATTGAGTCATAAACTACGTTTCTTAACAGCATTTGTAATATGGGAAATTAGCTATTTTAAACGAGAGATGACAAATGTGGGAATTCAGCCTCCTATCCTTTTACTGGCACACATAGAGGTACACACACACATAGGTACATGCAGGTGTACACACACATAGAGGTACACAAATGCATACATGTGGTACACACACACATAGAGGTACACAAATGCATACATGTGGTACACACACACAGAGGTACACAAATGCATACATGTGGTACACACACACATAGAGGTACACAAACACATACATGTGGTACACACACACACTGAGGTACACGCAGGTGTACACAAATACATACAGACAGGAGTACACATGTACAGATACACATAAAACATTTAAAAACAAACATAGACAAAATAATTGCATGACATAAAAATCACATTCACAAATTGTATGATCAGCATTGAGTCTCTCTCTTTCTCTTATTCTGTATTCCTTTGATGTTAACAGGATTACATTGAAGCTCACCCAGAAACCATCATCCTGGACCCTTTACCTGCCATAAGAACCTTACTTGACCGCTCCAAATCCTATGAACTCATTCGATCGATAGAGACCTACATGCAGGGTAAGCTTCAAGATGGTTACTGCATATACATTTCCCTATTTTGACACCAAATGTGATTTTATCGATGTGTTGGTTTATAAAGAAAAGACAGTTTCCATAAGCTAATAGTTCTGAAAAACATTTTGGAACTCAACATGCATGTCCTTCTCCAAGATAATCTCTGCATTTCTGTGAAACCGGTTGGCAAAATAGGGTTACATAAAAATGTGTAGAAGCTTAAAGGGCCAATGTACGTTAAAGCCATGTTTTAGCTCACCACTAAACAACATTCAAAATTCATCTGCAAATGGCAGCAAAGCAAATGTTTAGCTAGAAGATAGAATTTAAAAATATCTTCTCTCATTAATGGTCACTGTTCCCCTCCTCTCTTATTGTCCTGAGCACTAGCAAAAGTACGTGAGCATTTTCAACTGCGATAACATTGATTAGACTGTCTTAGTCAGGGTTGAACAATGAAATCTTTCACTTCCTTTCAGTAGTGCGCTAATGAGAGCGATTGCCAATTGATGAGGTAAACTATTTTTAAATTGTATTCTCTGACTAAAGCTTTGATTTGCTGCTGTTTGCACATATACTTTTATCTTAATGAATGTGAACTAAAAAATAGGTATAACATGAAAAGTGAGTAGACTTTAAGGTTTAATTCTTTAGTATTATATAGTTAGGACTCCACCCCTAAGTCGATTTAAAGCACATAGGTCAAATCTGAACAACACTATAGATTTTTTTATTAGTAAACTGTATTTCCATGTATTTTCATTTTTTTTTACACTTTCGGCACCCTAATATTTTTCAGAAGGATAATGTATCTCTATATATAAAAAAATACAGCAAAATGGCTGCTAGTTTTTGTAAGGAAACTATAAAATTACAGCCATTCCATACAAACGCATCCTGACGATTTATGATTCACAAGGGGAAATAAAGAAAAAGGATGTGCACTGTGCATTCTTTTGCTAGAAAAGTTACCTTAATGTGTTGCGTTTTACATTTGCTTGCAAGAAACACTCGCTGTTGGAGCTAGGTATAATATGAGTGTGGAATGTGACTCATTTACCTACTAATTGTACATCTACACAAGAGATCTGAGACTGTAAGATTATTTGCTTCTCTTTTTTTGGTAATGAATGAGTTTTCTATGAAAAGCATGGTTTGTCTGTCCTCCTGTCCCACCTCGGTCAGGCGCCGCTACTGGTGACACAAGTAAATGGAAAGCTTTCTGTGCAAAGAAACCACTGGATTCTACAAACATAAAGGCCAGCTTTGTGCGGAATGAGTGGACATTGTTAGTTTATAATAGAGCTCAGTAGGTAGGGATTGTGTCTAAGAAATAAACTGGCTCAGCATGTTCCGGAAACAATGAGCAAAGGTATGAAACTGCTGGGACATTCTGAGTAGTAGCTGCATTCCTAGAGTCCAGTACTAGAAATGTGCCATGTACATACACATATTGACTAATTTGTTAATGTATATACAAGTCATAAGTGTGCATACAGTGTGTATGTGTGTGTGTGTAAAAATAAATAAATATATATATATACTAGTCAAAAATGACAGCATACTATTGTCTTAAAAATTGTGTCTTCTGTCTGTTTGTGTGCCCTCTCTCTCTGAGCCCTCTCACTCTCTGCGCCTTCTCCCTCTCTCTGCTCACTCTCCCTCTCTCAGTGCTCACTCATTCCCTCCTATTCTTCTTCTTCCTCTTCCTCCTTCCTTCCCTGTCGTCGCTCATTGCAAGCCTCGAAATGCACAGCGCGCATGCTCAACTAGCTATTTGCGAGCATTAAACACAAACTTGCAGTATAATAACTATATATATATATATATATATATATATATATATATATATATATATATATCTATATATATATATATATATATATATATATCACATATATAGTTGTGAGCAATCGGGTTGTTGCTAACGCTGCAGGCTCGCATAGCGCCCTGGAGAAGCGAAGGGCCGCATTTGCGGAGGTGGAGGCTCCCACGTTGACCGCAAAATTTACGGACTTAGCATCCACAAATACGAGCCGCGGGACTTACAAAAATAAACATTACGACCTTAGTGCCTGAAACCTGCGCTCATTAAAACATTCCAAAACACAATAAATACACACAACAAACACATAAAAAGCTTACCCACAGCAAGGGGGCACCCAGGACCTCTGAAAGTTAAGTTACACCTCAATTTAAGTCGAAATTCAAGAGTTTAAACACCCGAAAATCCCCTAAGCGAGAGAAAAAATGGCCGCCGAAGAAAACGAGGCTACAGGACCCTAAACACGCAAAGCACCACCAAACACATACGGATTTTCCGAAAAACCCGGACGAGGTCCAAGAACAAGGACGCAAAATCAGCTACAGGCGCGTAACACACATTAGGCGCCATTTTACAACACTAACTTAGACAATGTGGAAGTACACAGCTACCCTAATGGATTTGCCTCGCGCACTCACACTATTTACACTGCACACATTGCTGATACTTACACAGCAGCTCCACAGCACTGAAAACACACATTGTATGCTGCAGCAACATGAAAACAGATTGCCAGCTCTTCAGCACAATGCACCCTGCATATATTACTTCAAAATAGGTAAAGTATATTAATTTATTATTTTATTCATTATTTCATTAGCGTGCCAAAAAAAAAAAAAAACAACGCTGCTCATAGAACATAAACAAACAACAGCCTCGCAATGAGCGCCGAAGCATCTCTGAACACCAACAAAATTAATGTCTCAACCAAACGCCATTACCTGCCTTACAATCCTATCTATATAGATAGATAGATAGTTATCTAAGTAATTTTTCTCTGTGAAAAGCTTCCTTCTAGAAACAGCCTGCCTTTCTCCTATACCATCTCCCGGGCACCTAAGAGTTAGATATTCGTATCCATCCATATACAAGTGTGTGTTAAGCTTGAAGGGCTTTTGTTAAAAGGAACATGGATTTTTTTTTTAGATTTTTTTCTCAATCAAGTTTTATTAAATATATACAACAGTTATTACAATTGTTGCATTGTAATAGTAGTGAAATTATCACATATAATAGTTGTCAAACTCGAATCGTCGTCACGCTTTGCTAGCGAGGGACGCAGTTTGGTCCGCAAAGCGAGGGGCCGCATTTGCGGAAGGTGGAGGCTCTAACATCAGCTGCAATGAACCGCAAGCCTTGCAATGAACGCCGAAGGTCCTCACGTTAAAAAATGTATAAAACAACATTCCCTGCCTTACGATTTCATGCCCGTCATTTTTTGACGGGCAATTCGCTAGTATAATATAATAATAACACTCTGTATTCATAAAAATAACAGATACTATATTCCAAAATAATTTCTATAGGATTCTGTACCCGCTATAGAATATAAAACTATTTGTCTATACTATACACCTTTTCCAAATTTTCCTTTTTCTTTGTATTCCATATCTAACATTATCAAACTGTTGTTTTATCTTACAGCAATTTATAAATAAAGCTCTGCTAGCTTCTTGAGTTCTTTAATGGAATAAGATAGTTTCTCATGCTTTGTTAAGACACAAAGATAAACAAATAGAATAGAAAAAAACAAAAAAAACAAATCAAACATAGAGAAATACTAAACTTCGCTTAACCAAATTGAGCAATACTTAATCCATGGCCATGAGTGTAATTTTTTGATGTGAAAATTACTTTAAATTTGCAGTAAATGCCTGCCCATGCACAGATGATACATATGTTTATTACCTCAGTGAATAAAACTCATGAAATACTTTTTCTGCCTGTTGACTGACAGATATACCCTGTATTCCCTCCTTCCTCTGCTCCTTCTCCTATCTGCTCTTCTCGTATCTCACCTGTTCTATCCACTACTTACCTCTCTCCATTCTCCTTTCCCATTTCTCTTCTCTCTCTTTCTCTCTCATCCCTTATTCAATCTCTTTTCAACATTTCAGTAACACATACTTGACATTTTGCACTATCAATATCTAATCAATATAACATTTTTCTCTGTTCACCAGAATATTAATGGTACATGACTTGTAACGTCATAAAATACTGTGGGTAAAGGTGCTATATAGGTGTATAAATAAAAACATATTTATATACAATAGATAATTCATGTGCTTGTGTTGTAGTTAAAGCTGCAAGTGCAGAATTAGCAAGATGGATGTCTTGCTCTCAAGGTAGTGCTTATATTATCAGAAGGGCCGCACCAAAAGCGGAAAATAGCTTAAAGGGATATGGATGGTTTCTGTATTTTATTAAATATGAAATATATATAATTTTATTTATTTACTTTTATGTACTTTTGTCTTATTGAGAAGCTTTTAAAATTCTGTTTTTACTGCCTAAGACGGGGGGAAAAAACTCTGTATGGGTCTGTCCCCTGCAGCACATACTCTGTAGGTCTGGATGTTATGTCCTAGCCTATCAGGGACCATGTTTTAGAAAACATGTTGCAACATGCTGGTCCCTGATAGGCTAGGACACAACACTGCACAGAGACTGTTTCTGCATATACTACTGTGGGCAGACTCATACAGGGATTATTTGTACTTTTTATTAAAACAAAGTACATTAAGGTAAATAAAAATATAAGTATATTACATACCTAGTAAAATCCTGTAACACTCCATATCCTTTTAAATCGTGAGTAATAAGTAAAATATGTTATACATTTAGTAATCCTGATGGGCTCATTTCTGCATAGACAGAGTGGTTTGGGGAGACGATTTCTGGATCACATATGAGAAACCAGACAGAGGTGATGGGGAAGTAGTTGCTGTTCTCCTTTATTAGATTTATATATCTTAACAACAAGCAAGTTCTTTTACTTGGAATATTGTTCAACCACATTCTTTCTGCTACTGCACACTATGTTTGTATTGTATACAACCCTTTACAGGTTTTACTCAAAATAAAGTTACATTTATTTGTTTAAAAAGCAGATTCCAGTATCATTCACCTTCTTTTTCCTCATTGAAGCGGTCACAGGAGCCAATTTCCACATTCAATTTTGTCAACAAAAGCTGGTTTGTACCTTGTGTGGTCCTTACTTGAGTGGTTCTTCTGGCTTCTCAAAGGAGTGTTTATCATGTTGGTGTTTATTGTATGCTAAGCTTGAAGGACTTAAAAATAGACATGAATTGTATTTATTTTTTTATTTTGATATTATTATTATTATCATCATCATAATTTATGTGTAACAAGCCAACATAAGTACAAATCAAGACCGTTTTAACACATTGATAAGAACGGAGGGCCCTATTATTGAGCTTAAAATGAAACATACATTTTGCTTTCTCTAAAGTACCTAACAAGATTGAAAACTTGTCAACTATAAAATTAAAATTGCTTTACATTTGCAGAAAATGCCTGTCCATGCACAGATTATATAGGGCCTCATTCTATTAGCGGCCGCAGCCGTTGCGGGGCCGCAAGGACCGGCCGCAAGCTATTCGGCTATTCTATTCCCTTACGGCCGGAGGCTCCGGCAGGCTTGCGGCCGGTGCCTTGCTATCTCTTGCGGCCGCTCGCGCCAGAGGAAAGCCTTTGATCTAAAACGGCCGCAAGAGTTTCGGCCGTAAGAAATTCCTATTTGCAATTCAATTGCTCCGGGAAACCTCTCTGCAAGGCTAAAAGCGAGCCGCAGCTTACTTGCAGGAAAGAGGTCTCGCTAGCACCAATTAAGCACATAAAATAGCTCAAATAAAGCCATCCTGCACTTTGAGAAGAATATAAAGGGATTTTTGGTGTTAGAAAACATAGCACATAATTACCCTATACTCAAATCCGTAAAATATTTTATTTTTAATATCCGTAAAATATCCATGTAAAAAGTCCAGAGTGCTTGGAGCACCTCAGACATGCCCACGCCGCAGCCGGAAAATAAACAGTTAATTTGAACTCGGGTTTGGGCAGATGTGCAAGCTTGAGAGTGGGTTCCTTTTAATCCTCATGTCCCCCAATATGATCCCTAGCATTTACAGAGCTGTACAGTGCAGGCTTGAATTTATTTTTCAGTTTTTATATTTCACAGCTTACGGCCGGTTCCAAGATATGCGGCCGGCCGTAAAAGGCCAATTTACGGCCGATAATAGAATGAGGCCCATAGTGATTAAAACTCATGATTTAGACCAAGGGTGGGCAAGTTTGTTCCTGGAGAGCACCACACTCAGCAATGGGGCCTTTTGTTTATATAGTTTCACAGTTTTTTTAATACCCTTTTTAAGATGAAAAAAAGGTACATACATTTCTAGATATTTTAAGAAAGACCATGCTTTTGAGAACTCTGATGGCAAAAATAGAAATAATTAACTCAAGGCCTAATAGTACAGTGCATTCTTTTGAAGAACTTTGACTTGGTACAAAATGTGTAAAAAGTAATAATTAGCAACTTAAAATTATTAGCTACTAGCGAATTGCCCGTCAAAAAATGACGGCAATGAAATTGTAAGGTAGCTAAATTAGTAAATGAATATAGTGTACCTATTTTGAAGCATTGTGATGAAGAGCTGGCAATCTGTGTTGATGTTGCTGCAGCATTAGTGGTGTGGAGGTGCTGTGTAAGCATGCTGAATGTGTGCACTGTGTGGTATGAATATCCGTAGGTGGTTTGTGTCGTTTTGCGAGTTTCTTGTGGTGTTTTGCGAGTTTGTTGTGGTGTTTTGCGAGTTTAGAGTGGTGTAGCCTCGTTTTCGTTTTGTTCGGCAGCCATTTTTTCTGTTGCTTAGATTTTTTTTTAGTCTCAAAAGTCTTTTATTTCGAGTAAAATCGAGGTGTAAGTTGCATTTTTGAGGTCCTGGGTGCTCCCTCTTGGTGTAGGTAAGGTTTTTATGTATGTGCTGTGTGTATGTATTGTGTTTTAAATGTTTGTATGTCGGCGTGTTGCGTCCGATGTTTGCGAGGTCGTAATGTGTGGTAACGTGTTTCGTAGGTTGTTTGCGTTCCTCGTAAAATTTAGCGAGTGTCGTAATTTGTGTGTCGTGTTTTTTGAGTAGCGACGTGAAGTTTGCGAGGGTTTGAGGCCCTTGCCCAGTGACCTCGCCAGCAACTGAGTCCCTCGCTTCGCGAGGGGCCTCAGTTGCTGGCATGGAGCGCCTTTGGCGCTCCATGCCAGCAACTGAGGCCCTTGCCCAGTGACCTCGCCAGCAACTGAGGCCCTCGCTTTGCGAGGGGCCTCAGTTGCTGGCATGGAGCGCCTTCGGCGCTCCATGCCAGCAACTGAGGCCCTTGCCCAGTGACCTCGCTACGCGAGGGCCGCGGCTCGCTGCGCGAGCCCGCAAGCGTGAGCAACGACCCGTACGCTCACAACTATATATGTGATTATAGGCAATTCTTACTTGTACTGAGAGTTGCCATTGCTGTCTTTTTATACCTACTTTGGAAAGGAGACATTAATACAGAAAAGGTTTCAGTTGAAAGTGTTTACACAAAGATATATCTAAAGTAGAGCATTTTCTTTAAACTACTTTAAACAGAAATAGTTCTGTTAGAACTGTAATTACTTACTCATTCACATGTCCTTTCAACTCAACTATTATATTCATTTTTTAATTTACTGGAGGCTTTTTTCCATTAACCTGATTAGTCATCTGGGATGTGGATCTGAACTTGATTCCGTTCTATTGGAAGGCAGCCACAATGTTGCGGAATTGAATAGGGTTAAATGGAATTGCAACTCACAGTAGGCTCCATGCCAGCAAGCACTGCTCTAGACGTCCAACATGTAATCCCCAGACACAATCAGAAGCTGTAAATGTAGATGCTAATATTTACTTCTCAAGTATGATACCTTTACTAATCTATGATGGTCATTGCGGAAAGGAAAAATCTCAAATTGATAATACAGCGGAGGTGCTGTAGTACGTGACCAAAGGTCATACGTGGACCCTGCATTAGGGTACTCTTTTTTTAGAAGGCAAAACAACTGTTTAAATGACTTTTTATATCCGATATAAATCTACTTGATAAATACCGGTAATGTATTTTATGACTATTTTCTTGTATTAATATAGTATTGAAATAAAGCAATAAGTCTATTTAGTCAAGATTTAAGCTTTCTATATTCTATAATGGATGCAGATATTTTGTTATTTGCACGGCTAGGTGAAATAGTGTGGGATGCTGCTGCATATAAATCTGCAACGGCAGCATTAGCATGATGTATTCATGTTATGAAGGGAGCTCTGCTGATCACCAAATAGCTGCACCAGTAGTGGAAAATAGACTAAATCATGAGGACGTGTTATCCCTTTATTATAGTAATATATTAATACATTAACATTATTTTCTGATTTCTGTGGTCTTTTAAGGAAATATGGTAAGTGGGAAGGGAAGGGCTTTGGAACAAGTTACAGAGAACACTAGAGGAAGTGTTGCATTTGCCTGGAGCAATGTTCATTTTTGCAAATTGATTATACTGGTTTCTTATCAATTTGTTTCCCAGTGCTCAGCCTGCTTTGTGCACACAGAGCCAGCTCGGCACAGATATAATACACTTGTCATACATTAAATATTAGCTTTTTCCAGTACCAGCCAGTTTACAATCTCACCTTTTAAAGGCGGACTCATAAACCACAAGCTTTATTTTAGATGCAGCAGGAAATAAATGATTCTTTAGAGACTGGGTTTCCTAGTCATTTTAACTTTTTCACTGCCAGATACGAGTTCAGTAGGTGCTGAATTAATGGATTAAAGTGAAACCTACAGCAAATCGATTTGAATAATGCAGTCATTTTGTTGTAGTTTATTAGAGTTTTATGCAGTATTGTACATTGAATTGTGTTGTCAGTGACTGCTTACTTTAAAGGGTCAATGAAAAATATATGTTTGACTTTGACTTTGAGTCTAATAGCATAATTAAACAAGGAATATATTAATTTCTTCAAAATAAAATCTGTATTTATAACAAATTGTGATGCTTCTGTTCCTTGGTGGCATCTGTGATACCATGGTAAAGACTGTGAGGGACATTTACATTTATGCAGAATGAAAGCTTGAAGTTATTGTTGCTAGCTGGCTGCTTCTGAGCATGTGTAGATGAATGGGGCAGGTGTCATGTGCGTAGCTTATCTATTTTGTTACATATTTCACAATGGTGCCGTTTGTTTTTGCACTACATTGGCCATGTAATGGTATTACATTTTTACATTTTGAATATGCCCGGAGGTTTTTCCTAGGTGCTTAGATGTAGATTTTCTGTGCATTGAGACAAGAAACCGTTGTGTCAAACCAAAGCAAATTAAAGTGACTCTCTAGGATTTTTTTCTTTTATATAAAATTAGGTTATCTAATTAATTTTATTGTGATTTTAATATAAAACTTTACAGTTCACTTACTTCTAAGAGGCCATTTCAGAAGAACAGTTTCTCAGCTTTTGAAACTGCCCCCTTTCTCATTGTTTGCTTCTTTGGAAGTTGACATCTTACACAACAGTGACCTAAGGCCAATGCCACATGGCAAGGGGTTCACACCATCAGTACAATGCTGTTTGCAAACAGTGGCGTGCTGTGTGTCTACCAGTGTAATGCTACTGCATGCAATGTGAATCCCTTGGGTCATGGCTGTACAGCATGGAGCAAACCATGACAAAGGGGGCATTTCCAAATTCATTTTGAGGCTTGTTAGAAGTGAGTGAAGTTAAATTTTATATGTGACTGAAGATAATTCAAATTAATAAGCGGCTTAGATAATACATTTTACGTAAAACAAAATATCCTAAACAATCCCTATCATTTGCATGTGTCAGATTTGTAGTAATTATTTCCTTCTGTTTTCTCTGCTTTGCCTAGATAAGTCATGTAATGAGTAATCTGTATGCACAGGAGTGTCCTTCCTTGTTTGCACACAGAGTGAATGTCCTCTCTCACTGGAGAACCAAGCAGGGCATTCAGTAAATGTGATCTCATCTATTGAACTTGCTCTTACCACAACTCGTCTTCTGTTGGAACATGGCATATATGCAAATGAAACCCTCTGAATGTCCTCACATCTTAATGGTCGAACAGTCTGTGTATAGAAAGTTGCTGTCTTGTTCAGTAGATAAGAATTTCAATTAGTCTCAAAGAAATACTTAACAGTTGAGGGAGGGGTGTGAAAGGTGATTAGTTAAATCATCGGTAATTTGACTTCTATTCCTTTCCCCCACAAATGCTTAGATGCTTACTATAATTGCAAGCCCTGGTCTGCAGAAAAGAAAATGTCAAACATGCAAAGTATCATGGGAGCCACTGGGCCCAGTAAAGGCATGGCATTTTTTCAATGAAACAAAAAAAAAATGATGACGTTTTACTGGCTAATTTATGCTTTTAGTGAGGCTTACTTTTTTCAAACATACTGTATGTAAAATCAAAAAAGTGTAACTGGACATCAGCACACAGCACATTGCTAGTTTCAAATCCTTTAACAGTTTACAGATCATATGGCCTCTCCGAAATCACTGGTCCTTCTCGGCTATATCGCACAGCAACGCATTAAAGGACCACTGTAAAGGGGACAAAACAATAGTTAGTTTAGTAGCACGAGGGGTAAATAATGAAGTATTCATTATCAGTTACCTATTTCTGTATTTGGTTGTGAGATATAAGCTTCCAAAATAACACTTGCATCAAGTCATCGCCCCTCCCACTAAGGTGTGATCTGTAGGTGTGTCACACAGACATCATGTGACCACCAGAGCACTGGACAAAGTGTTCTGCTTCAGATTTGGCCCATCACAGATGTATTCTTGTTTCCCAGCCCGAGCATGCACATTGATGACAGTGATATCAGTGTGCATGCTCCTGGTCCCATATCCCTATTACAGTGTGCGTGCTCCAGCTGGGAAATAAGAATACATCTGTGCACGAGCCAAATCTCAGGCTGAACACTTTATACAGTGTTCTGACAGTCATGTGACTGCTGTGTGACACGCCTCCAGATCTCTCCTTAGTGGGAGGGGCGTTAACTCTGTGTGTGCTGTTACATTAACTATTTTGGCTTAAAGTTGTTGGATACAGCTGAATGATCACCATTTATAGTTTACATCTATTCTCTGTTTTATCCTTTGACCTAACTAAAAACTACCATAAAAAATGTAGGGGAAAAAAGCTGGTGGGATTTGAACTTGCATTGTCTTTGACCACTGAGCCATCCCGCCTTATAAAAAATGAGAGAAAGGTAATATAACTAATATAGGAAATGGAACATTTCCTTACTCAGCCCACACAGCTAGTTCTCATTAGTACCACCGGCTGTATACAGCAGCTTCAGGGGTTGATACAAGCACTCTAAATCAAATAACTACAATGTAAAACTCAATCAATCTAGCAACAATTTCAAAAAGAAAATCCCTTTTCCACATGCTTTCCCACCCTGTACCTGATGATGTAGAGCACATCGGGTGACTTCAGCAGGCGTTTAATATTATTCTTTTAGATACAGTAACAAATCATTGTGAGAAGGTCTTCCAATAATCCAGAACAAAATCCTTACCTCAAACACAACCTCCTGACAACCTTTATTTTCTTTCTGAATAATGTCCTAAGCTGCCTGCCCATGGCTGGTTACAGTTTATTGATTTTACATTTCTTCACATTGAAATGTATGTAACATTTTCATCCAGACTTAGCTGCTTGATCATATCCATGTTACTTTTGGCTCATAAATATCTTAACATGGAACTGAATTATTTGGTGTTAAAGGACCCCTAGGTTGGAAAAAGCTTTGTATGTTTGTGAATTTTTGTATTAAATTAACAATATTATCAGCTGTGTAAGCCTTGGGCATTAAATCATCTGTAAGGAATAAAATATATGTTTGAAAACTTTGATTCTGACTAAGAGCATAATTAAACAGGGAAAAAGTCATAAATTAAGTTTTTAATTAATATAAATACACTTGGATTTGAAAAGAGTACATTTTAGCTGCAGATAATCACCTCTATAATCCATCAAGAATTGTGAATAATTGAATTGGCGTATTTAAAGTGTTAGGATGTCCTTATCCCTCTGTTCCTGAAGACCTGCAGATAACGCAGTAGAAACCGACTGTTGAGAACCACTGCTGTAAACGGCATGCTGTATGTGAATGGACTAAAAAGTATTCTAATTGGCTTCTAAATAAAAATCTGGATAGCGCCCCAGTTCTATGTAGATTTGTCAACCCCCTTTTCAGCTGCCTCTGTAGCGCAGTCGTTTGCAAACACCATAGAACCTAATTGCAATTACTCTCATTGTTTATCTCAGTACTTTATAGAACCTTATAGAATACAAATAAGAACAGATAAATAACAACTCATCACATGCTGCAAGATCTCTTGGGGGCTTCAGATTTTCTTTAAATGGACCCAGTCTTAAAGGGCCAAAATGTTTATCATGCATTTTAAACATAATGTTTTAAACAATAAATGATAATTTATCTATAGTGTAGAAAATCTACCTTTTAAATATAAACTGTTGGGGACATGGATGTCTAAACTAGAGCATATTGTGCTTTTTTGTTCCTGTTGGTTTTAATATAAATCCAATAGGACAACTGTATAGGCAACACAAGTACAGGATCTATTGGGGTCCTTGTTTAAATGTAATCTTGATAAGATAAAGGCAGATCAAACATTTTCAATTTGTATCTCCCTATCTGTTGTTTCAGTGTTCATTTTCCCCAATTAATATAATTTTATATTTTTTTTGTTGAAAAAGTTTACATAAAATATAAAACATGTTCTTTTAAATGCATGGCAAAAGTTTGGACACCACCACCACAAAGAATATTAAAATTGCAATTTATGGTCATGTTTTTGTTTTTATTGTGAGCTACATTATTCTTTAGCTTTATGCCATTTGTCTCTGTGTAAGTGCATCATGTATGGTCACCCAAGATGGACAGGTCATAGCAGAGAGGTCAGACAAATTGCAGTCCACTGGAGAAGAAACTGGCAACACATTTCAGTATTTTTGCCAAGAAAACCATATGGATGAGCACAACCAGAACACAGATAGGTGTGCCTGGCATGCAGTGGTCCATATGGTCACGGAGAGCTGGAAATGTCTGAAGGATTGAACAACTACAACAGTTGCATCAAAGCATAGGGCAGGAGACAACACAGAGATAAATAAGAATACCATGCCTCACATTAATATAAAGAGCCAATCAGAAACAGTATCATACATATCTACAATGCACATTCTTCACATAGATAACCATTATATAGTTCAAATATAATGCTGGTTTTGTGATGACTGTGTCAATTTAAGGTCGAATAGAGTTAAATTGTAAGGGGAAATGAGGCTTATTCCCTCTAGAAAATAGGTGCATACAAGGTGATATGATTACCTTTCTATACAGTGCCTTGCAAAAGTATTCACCCCCTTGACTTTTTACCTGTTTTGTTACATTACAGCCTTAAGTTCAATATTTTGCTAATCTGAATTTTATGTGAGGGATCAGAACACAATAGTCTAAGTTGGTGAAGTGAAATGAGAAAAATATATACATAAAACTATTTTTTTGAAATAGAAAACAGAAAATTGGCATGTGCGTATGTATTCACCCCCTTTGTTATGAAGCCCATAAAAAGCTCTGATATAACCAATTACCTTCAGAAGTCACATAATTAGTGAAATGATGTCCACCTGTGTGCAATCTAAGTGTCACATGATCTGTCATTACATATACACACCTTTTTTGAAAGGCCCCAGAGGCTGCAACACCTAAGCAAGAGGCACCACTAACCAAACACTGCCATGAAGACCAAGGAACTCTCCAAACAAGTAAGGGACAATGTTGTTAAGAAGTACAGGGTTAGGTTATAAAAAAATATCGAAATCTTTGATGATCCCCAGGAGCACCATCAAATCTATCATAACCAAATGGCAAGAACATGGCACAACAGCAAACCTGCCAAGAGACGGCCGCCCACCAAAACTTACGGACTGGGCAAGTAGGGCATTAATCAGAGAGGCAGCACAGAGACCTAAGGTAACCCTGAGGAGCTGCAGAGTTCCACAGCAGAGACTGGAGTATCTGTACATAGGATGACAATAAGGTGTACGCTCCTTAGAGTTCGGCTTTATACAGAGTGGCCAGAAGAAAGCCATTACTTTCAGCAAAAAACAAAATGGCACATTTTGCATTTGCGAAAAGGCATGTGGGAGACTCCCAAAATGTATGGAGGAAGGTGCTTTGGTCTGATGAGACTAAAATTTATCTTTTCGGCCATCAAAGAAAACGCTATGTCTGGCGCAAACCCAACACATCACATCACCCAAAGAACACCATCCCCACAGTGAAACATGGTGGTGGCAGCATCATGCTCTGGGGATGTTTTGCAGCAGCCGGTACTGGGAAACTGGTCAGAGTTGAGGGAAAGATGGATGGTGCTAAATACAGGGATATTCTTGAGCAAAACCTGTAGAACTCTGTGCTTGATTTGAGGCTAGGATGGAGGTTCACCTTCCAGCAGGACAATGACCCCAAACACACTGCTAAAGCAACACTTGAGTGGTTTAAGGGGAAACATGTAAATGTGTTGGAATGGCCTAGTCAAAGCCCAGACCTCCATCCAATAGAAAATCTGTGGTCAGACTTGAAGATTGCTGTTCACAAGCTCAAAACCATCCAACTTGAAGGAGCTGGAGCAGTTTTGCAAGGAGGAATGGGCAAAACTCCCAGTGGTAAGATGTGGCAAGCTCATAGAGACTTATCCAAAGCGACTTGGAGCTGTGATTGCTGCAAAAAGTGGCTCTACAAAGTATTGACTTTAGGGGGGTGAATAGTTATGCACATTGACTTTTTCTGTTATTTTGTCCTATTTGTTGTTTGCTTCACAATAATAAAAACAAAAACAAAAAAAAACATCTTCATAGTTGTGGGCGTGTTCTGTAAATTAAATGATGCAAATCCTCAAACAATCCATGTTATTTCCAGATTGTGAGGCAACAAAACCCAAAAAATGCCAAGGGGGGTGAATACTTTTTCAAGGCACTGTAAATAAATCCAGGGTCAATATAAGGTTTTTTTCAGGTAAACTTTTTATGCTAAGAAGTTTATAGATGACAATAGATCATGTGAGGGTGTCTCCTTAAAGAAAATGGCCTTCACAGTAAGAGCAGTTAGATTGTGAGACTTGCTATTTGCTACTTGCTATTGAGTTTTTGATGGCAGATTCAGTAGTTAACCCTTAAAATATCTCCAACTTTTTAAGTGAATATTGATCCAGGATAATCTGATCCAGGATAATCTGTCCATTTTTGGGATCGGGAAGGAACGTTTTTCTCCTAATGCGTTTTTCAGTCAAGGTTTTTTTGGTGGCCTTCCTCTGGATCAACTGACAGACTAAAATATTTTCAACCTAAATTACTATGTACCTTACTAAGATTTCCTATCACAAATACTGGAACTTTTAAGAAAACAGAGTAAAACTCTTTCATTGCAACTTCACAAGAACATCAAGACTTTCTACTTACCTAATTTTACATTTGTGAGTGAAGTGGCCCTATTAACTCTGAAACATTTGATTAGCACGACACTATGTGGAATTAAAAAAAAGTTTATTTAGTTTTTTCCCAATCTCTGCTTTATTTTTGTAGGCTTTCGGTTAATTCATATTTACTAGTTATAGGCCCTATTTTGTTGCCCAAATCGTACATTTATACAAACTTAAAACTGCTCTTAATATTGCCACATATTTTATTAGCTACTCACAATCCAATTACAAGTTCCCTGCCCACAATCGCTACAGGCCGGCCAAAAACGCAAAACCAGCCTTAGAACTCCATTGGTTTTAGTACAGCTCAAATATTACTAGCTCTAAAAAGTTATTTACATAACATCAATATTCAATTAGACCCGGGGCTCTAGCTCGCAAATAAAGTCTAACCCACAATCAAAAAAAAGTTTCATGTTTCTGTCAGAAATGTTACAAGTTCTAAATAGGAGTTTTTCAAACACTTATTATAGCTGTAGCAGCAATTAAACACACAATACTGTACTTTAAAAGCATGGGAAGGCATGGAAACACACTAGAACAGTCTCAAACCCACAAATATGCAACTAAAAAAAATATTAGTTTTAAATATTATTCCTGAGTGATATTTAACCTGGGCGGTACTCAAGGGTTCAATACATATCATGAAACCCACATGGACTAAAATCATTATGACGGACTAATTTTCTATTAGCTGTGTCTAAGAAGTAAATGATGGGCGTTCTTAAAGATTGTGAGATCATATGATCACGTCCCCTGAAATCCTACTTAAAAAGGCAGGGTTTACAACTTTAGGTCTTAAGGAGGTAAATTATGGGCTTGAGTCAATAGAATACATCTAAACATTTAGAAAAAAAACACCCACAGACAAAATGATGAATGCAAGGCATTTGCAAGCTTCTAATAGAATTGGGCCCAATGTATATTAAATATATATCCACTAAGTCTCAAACACAAAAAACAATGGTTTAAGTTTCAAACACTGAAAATGCATTTAGTATACTCTGTGTGCTAATTTCAGACATCACTGTCCTGGCTTGCAATACCTTCTATGGATATATAAAATGTCAAACAGAATTATAATGATAAAGCACAGATCATCCTATAACAGCATCCTGGGAACAAACCACAACATCATCTCCCATCATTTCATGTTAATATAGACTACTAACCCTCTTGGCATGGTGACAGTGTTGGCTCTTGAGCACCTATGTTTTAGCTTTCTCGGTATATAAGAATAATCAGACTTGTGCAGATTCATTACAATGAATGGAGAATAACGCTGAGACGGCAAGCTGCTACCATCAAATGTTCTCTTGTATTGGTAGAGCCACGGCGAAAATCTGTGGCTTGTCGTGACTTAAATGTGATTTATTTCAAAATACTTTAAAGCCAGTTTATCCCTAGAACAAAACACCAATATGTCTTTAATCTCCTTCTTGTTGTTGTAGCCTAACAAAACTGGCTGCTATTCAGGACTACGCCTGGTAAGACGGAAATGATGGTTAGGTTTCTAAGAATGGTAAAGCTTTAAAGAACCACTGACGAGCCATATTTATTGTATGTTCTTATGAAGAGCTTAAATTGGCAAAATGCTTAAAAAATATATTCAGTTTTTAAATGTTATAGTTCATTGTTTTTTAATAGTAGACTTTTTGCCTTTATTCTTTACAGGATTAGTCACCTGAGAGGAGCCATGTATTCAGATACCATGCCTATTCAGTTCTGTTAGGAAACTGCACCTGACAATAGGACTGAATGTGAAGTAAACTCTTGTAGGATAAGCCTCCCCCTTAGGCTACATGCAGAATAACGGTCTAAGATGACACAAGCTGGGTCTGTAAACCTGCTTTTATGCTCATGGCAATCATGAAGTTTTTTCTCCAACTACAATTGTGCTTTAAAGTCCATGTGTGCATAGTTTAGTCGTGTCCAACTATCTGTGACCTCATGGACCATAACACACCATTCTGATTCACTTCGTATCCATGGCAGAGATACTGGACTGGTTTACCAGGTCCTTCTCCAGTAAGCCACAGCATACAGCTCCTGATATTCCTAGGTGGTCTCCCATCCAAGCCCTGCTGGGCTTCAGGGTGGTGTGACCTTTTGGTTCCCTGACTGGAATCAAACCTAGGTCGCAGCAGTGCTAGCACCAAATCTTAAAAGGCATACTCCACCTAAAATTATTATTTATTTATTTTTTGTCAATGAGCATCCCTAGAGAAGATTAACTACCTTTTTATAAAATCTTTGAAATGTGTCTACTTTACCAGTTACTCCTCAATGTTTGTGGAGAGCCGAGGCCACCATCATAAGTTACATTTTTGGAACGGATATTGAGCCCTGTGAGCTGATTTAGTTAATAGTTAAAGGGCCAGTCCAGCTGCAGCTGACTTCTGTTCTGTGCCAGATACATTACTGTTTTGTGTTCTTTAGCAGCTCACATCACTTAACACATGGAGGTGTTGTAGAAAGGAAGAAACGTTTGCACATATATTTGCACTTGTATAAGGGAGCTCTATGATACACAAGCAACTTGTGTTTAGCTGAGACCATTCATTTAAGATATGCTCAGCAGAGAGCCAACAACATAATGGCTTGTTCTAGAGGTTATGACCTTCTCAGGAGCACCTCAAACAAGTTTTCTCTCTCTTGGGCCATTACAGAGCAGAACTGTCCATGACGCCTAAAGCTATAGAAGAGCTGAAACCTGTTTGAGGTGCTCCAGAGCAGTTTATTTCTTATGTGGTTTGAATGTCCCTATTGTTGGCCATGTGTTTTTTTTTTGTCCTCTGTTGAAGACCGTTCTGTGCATATTTTAGGATAGAATTGTACATGATTTTGCTTAGCAGTAATATTGATGTCAATAAGCTATTTATCACTTAAAAAACTACTGTACAATTAAACATTTTTGAAAAATGTGAATCTCACTAAGAGCAAATCAGCAGGAAACATGTCATAAAGCTAATCAGGATTCATACCTTTGCCGGTACCTGGAGGCATCCATGATGTTTTGGTGTTTGCCACTTACATCCTTGTCCGTTGTCAGATTTTAAAACCTCTCCCTCCTCATTCTCCATTTTTCAATCCACCTATCGAACAGTTAATCACACCCCTTTGTGCTCCAAGTGTTGAAATGAGACAAGAGAGGCCATTATATGTTTTCACACAATAAGGTTTTCCTTAAGGGGCCACTGTATTTATATATGTTTGTATTTACCGGTATATATGTTTGAAAACTTAGAGAATAAAGTGAAATTAAGTAGGGAAAATTCATTCAGCTCGTTTTTCATTAGTTGCAGGACTCTACTGGACATTTTTGACATATACTGAATCACTTAGATTATGCTACTACTATCCTGTCTATTGGATTGCCTGGGGGTCCAGTGGTTTGGATTTGGTGTTTTCACTGCTGTGACCTGGGTTTGATTCCAGTCAGGAAACCAAGTGGTCACACTATACTGAAACCGTGCAAGTTTAGCCTGGTCAGTACTTTGATGGGAGACCATCTAGGAATACCAGGAGCTGAGAAGGAAGACACGAGAGTCGGACACTACTGAGTGACGCAAACTCACACACTGGACCCTAGAATCATTAATGATTCATTGCTGGAAGTTGTGTGTGAGAGGGGCATTTATATTTCTGGAGAGCAATCCTTGCAATTTCTGATGCAAGCAGCATGGCTAGTGAGAGTGGAAAGGTGTGGTGCTCTTTTCAGTCAGACCCAATTATCTAACAAAGCCTTCTGGTAATCATCTGTTCTTTTCTCCTCCATCCCTTTTTCCACTGATAGAAAAATAAATACATTCTCATGGTCCAGTTCTCAAGATGTGATGTAACAAACACAAAATGGATTCCTGTAAAGTATTCAAAAATATATATTTTTTCAATACAATATTTTAATGTCAGTTGCTTGCACATCTGCTAATGTTAGTTTGTTTGTTACAAACATTTTTTTCTTGAACTAGTTGTCATTTAATTTCCTCTGCACTTTGTATAATGATACAGCATTATGAGATCAAGGTGATATTTAAAATCTCCTATTTTGATCCATTGAAAAGAATTGTTTGGTAAAAGCAGGTTTTGTGCTCTGTCTTTAGCCCTGTAGATATAAGTATCTATACAATAGTGCTGCTCAATGCCACGTCTATGCTTAGCACTGCGGGACAGAACCCTGTGTTCTCAAAATGTTTTATAGCATATGGGGATCTTCATGGGGCTGGAAGATGCTCATAATGTATTATAAGCACCTGTGCAAGAACAGGTGGTACAGAGAGAACCTGCTGCCACTTACATGGTGCCAAAAACTAGAATAAGAACATTTATGTGCATGATAATATAGACAGGCGGATATTTATCTAGGAATTCAGGCCGTTGTGGTTTATAATAGTCTAGTAAGGGAGGGTGAATATGAATAATATTTGCTTTGGAATGATTATCACCCACGTGAAGGTATATTTAAAAAAATGCTTTGCTTAAAGGATTACTGTGGTTAGATGTTTTCTATAGGTTTCCTTTGAAACAACTACACTGGAAAAAAGGCAACATGATTTTGTAAAAAAAAAAGAAAATGACTTGAATTGAACCTTTCCTGTTTTGTGCCCGTCGGCAGTGACTTGCAGCGGCCAGTAGGTTATGCAATGGTGGCTCGCCGAGACTTTCTTCCATTTTTTCTTAGGGTTAGGTTTAGAGTTAAGGATTAGGTATAGGGTTTAAGGTAGTGGCAGATGATAAGCTTTGCATAGTAAAGTAGTGGGGCACTGTGCGTGCCACTATTTACTATGTAAAGGTTTTCATCTGCAACTACCCTAAGCCTAAACCCTAAGCCTAACCCCTGAATCTAACACTAACCCTAAGAAAAATTGAAGAAAGTCTTGGCCAGCTAGCATCGCGCCACCTACCGGCCTTTACGTCACTGTTAGCAGGAACGAAACAGGAAAGATTCCTTTAATTTTTTATGCAATTGTGCTGCAGAAGAATATACTAATCAACTTCAAACACAACAAGCTTCTGTTTTGGCAGTGTGGCAGCTACAACTTCCATGGCTTTTAACGGCACTAATGGAAATCAAATTGGTTTGCAAAGACATACCCTGGCAAGAAAATAGCAGAAAGAATAAGGTCATAGGAGACAATGGAGCACTGCAATATAGAATATAAAATTACACTTTTTAAGTTTTTTTTTATTTTATTTAGTATTTAAGTATTTTTATTTTTTAGAAAGCAAAAACATTATAAAATATAGTAAAAAAAACCCTTGGGTAGAAAAATAGTAGTTAATGTAACCAAAATATATATATGTAACACAACGTAAAGCAATTCTACGAGGGAAAGATTACATATATAAAAGTAATGTTTTCATTCCGTGTGTCTTCCAATTCTGGATTCCTCATGTTTCTCACATAGCATGGAAAATAGCAAAAAAGAAAAAGCAGAGACAGGATTATTTTTTTGTTGTCAAGTTGTTCAGTTGTGCCTGACCTCTCAGCTATGACCTGCCCATCTTGGATGAGCCTACATGGTATAGCTCCCAGCTTCACTGGGTTACACAAGCCCCTTCACCACGACAACCCAGAAGGGGTTCAGTTAGGTTACCTAATTCATTTTATCCCCCTCAACATAATTGTATATTTCTTACCGAAGGCTTGAGAGTAACTGTTTCTAAACTTTTGGAACCCCCTCCTGCCATCTTGCTTAACTGCAACCTAAGGTGTTGTCCACAGGGGAGGCGGGTTCACATGCTGCTCAGATACATATAGTGCCACATACTGCTTGCAGCAGCATAAAACACTAATCGTGTGAAGCCCCATCCAACGGGTGTGGCCTTAGCGCACGTGTGCAAGATGGCAGCCTGCATGAGAGAACAGGAAAAAAGGGGCAGTTATATAAGCGGAGCATCTTTAACTTTCAGATTTCTTAAAAGTAAGTGAGTTGTTAATTTGATATGACAATTACTTTGAGGATACAATTAAGCATCCATTTATATAAAGCAAAAAATAGCCATAAAAGGACTTTAACAAAGAATACACATTATTTAAAATAGTACACCTGTATATTTTTTTATGGAGATTAGTCTTTACTGGTATTTGCATATAGGACGTTAATATTTTCTTTAAGGGTCCTTGCTTATTCATGTACCATATTAACAGTACTCTAAGACAATAGCATTTCTCTTAATATAAACACTGGCTCAGATCAGATGTCATTATGTCCTATTATGGGAGAGGGAGCCCAAACAAACAGTATAGCCGTATTAATCATACAGCCTAGCGCTGACTGTAAATACACTACTTTTTTTCAAGTGAGGATTACCCGCACTATTTAGCTTCGGTGGCCAGGCTATTTCTCTCCTTATCCTCTGTAATATGATAAGTCTTCTCACAGCATCCGCTATGTAATGGTTACTGGAAGGAAAAAGGACTAGTTACTGGAACAAATGTCTGACACTGACTCCCACACACTGTAGACTCTCAATAGTCTCCTTGGCTTCCAATATTGCAGGAAGCGCTCGTCCAAACAAATGAAGTCACTGCATTATATCAATAACTGTCAAACATGTTTTTTTTTTACTATTTATTAAAGTACTTATACCTTTTTAAAGTGACACATTGCAGCTTCCAAATATTGTATACTTTTAAATGACAGGTAATTAGTACTTTAGCAAATTAATATTTTTTTTTTTTAGAAAAATGTATTTTCTTACACTGAATTTGCATTGAAGTTTGCAGTTTTTACCTGTCAGTCTTTCTGATCCACCCACTAAGGATGTTCTGTTATCTCTTGCTGATGGCTGATCATTGACTACAATTGATCCTTTTTTTATTATTATTATTATTATTATTATTATTATTACACTAATAATAATACCTAAAAAATCAAAAGTCTTAGGTCTGTTTACAAATACACTCCTGACTGTTCTGTAATTAACAACATCTGCCGACACCGAACGGTGAAGTCTCAATGAACACAAAGATTTATAGTTTTTCCCTGAACTACAGGAATGTAGCGGAAAATGTTGTATTGATTCCAGCAGTCGTTTCCTTACACAGATGAATTTAAGATGGGTTAACTCTTTCTGCTTATGCTCTCTGCATGGAGCTGTTGCTGTGAGTCTGTCTGGGGGCATGACAGTGACACATGTTGCCATTTAAAGATATATGGAAGTTTCTATGTTTTTAACTTTTTCTTTTAATTCAAACAAACCAAACCTAAAAATGATCTCATACAAAAAGTCTTGGGAGCCCATTCTTAAGTAGGGGTCATCTGTAAACCGGGGACCTCCTGTATATGGAATGTGTGTTTAAATTAAATGTTTCATACAATTATAGACATTACAGATTAAAAACCTTTAGATTCAGTCTTGCCTGGTGCTTTGGGTAAAGCGCTATGGAGACCGGATTCTAAGCTCAAAGACAGGGCCCCCCATCTTTTGCAATGTGTTAATATTGAATATGTCTTTGCCTGGGAATTAACTTTTGTATTTCGCTACAGAATATGTTGGCGTGTTACAAATAAACTATAATAATAACTAGCAACTTGCCCGTCAAAAATGACAGCAATAAAATTTGAAGCCTGGCAATGCTGTTTGCCACAGAATGCAAGGTTCTCCCCCTCTAACTTACAGGCCTTTTGATGAGTGCCTTTTGGCGCTCATTGCGAGCCTCTCCCCACGCTCTCGCTCCTGTGTCTCTTTGCCCCCTCTCCCTCCCCTGGGTGTTTTTTTCCCTTATCTCCCTCCCGTGTGTCTCCTTTTCCCCCTACTCCCTCCCCTCTGTGTCTCTTTCCACCCCACTCCCTCCCCTCTGTGTCTCTTTCCACACCACTCCCTCCCCTCTGTGTCTCTTTCCACACCACTCCCTCCCCTCTGTGTCTCTTTCCACCCTCCCCCCCCCTCTTCCTCCGCTGTGTCTTTCTTCTCCCTCTACCTCCTCTGTGCTCCTGTTTGCATCAACGGGTGTGAAACCCTTTACGGTCTTAGGAAACTGTTAATTTTCTTCAAGCCCGAATGTGTTTCAGATTTTACGGGCTTGAAAAAAAGTTGCGCGTTACTGCCACCTTTTTTTTTCCTTGCAAAGCCGTTTTCAGACCTCCCAAAAACGCCAATTAAGTATCAAATTAGCTTGAAACCTCAATTACAGGCTCCCTGCCTCTTCCCCTGTGCCTTTGGCACTCATTGCAGCCCCCGTTAAACCTGTTACAATTCGGGCCTTGCTTTGAACATGCGTAAGCCTGTAATTTTTAACATTACATGACCAACACTCTCAATTACGACAATTATATATGTGATAATAATTAAAACTGATTGTGATCCTTCCCTACTGACTACTAATGGGAACTACTAGAATCAAATGGCTTCCACAATGTTTAGCTAAAGGTAGTCATTCCTGAATTGATCACTTTTTTTTTGCTGTATTTTTATGCAAATGAACATCACATAAATTCAAATTAGCCACTTTAATGTGCTAATTAAAATGATAATCAACTTGATTGTCTCCATGGTGGAAGAACAATGCCCCTCTACGGTTATAATGCCGTTCGATCCCCTCCCCCACCTTCTCAGGCACTCTGAGCTGCAAATTAGCAGATTGAACTTCATAAAAGCAATCAAGAGCCACACTTTTAAAGCTGTATCTATCAAGGATGATTTACTGTGGAGAAAAATGGCTAGTAAAATATATATTATTGCTCTTTAGGATGAATTGGGGTGAAAATACTGAATTATTTCTTTGTTTTTGGCTAATATAACTGTTTTAACTGGATTATTTTTATTCTTAATATAACCATGATATAAACTTAACACTTCACTTATTTCTAAGAAACCCTTAGAAGTTAAGAACCTTGCCCTTTCTTCCTGTTCTCCCTCATGTAAGCTGCCATCTCACACAGCTGTAATCTGAAGCCAAATCTACAAGGGGGGGGGCATCAAATTATCAGTTTCTTACACTGCTCATACACACAGCATGTCTGTAGGAGACTAGTAGTGTGAAGTCCCTCCCCTTTGGTTTGGCTTTAGGTTACAGCTGTGTGTGATGGCAGCTCGAATGGAGAAGAACATGGAAAGAAAGTGCTAAATTATAGCAAGTAAAAATCTTATACTCTGGGTTAAAGGATTCCTTGATTTAAGTGAAATGTTTATTGTATATCATAATTAGGTCCTTTTCTATTTCGTAGCTGCATCCCGTCAGAACAGTGGGGTTGAGCGCTTTGCCCCATCACCACCTGGTGGTGCAAAAAATGTACTGCAGGCAGAGAACTATTTCCACCTCTGATCTGGCTCATAAGGCACGCCGACAGAAGCGGCCTTGAGCTATGAGAGGCACGCCTGAGGCCCTGGGGGGTAGAGTGCCTGTGCCGAACATAGCAATGGCATCGCTGTCGACTCAGCGCTGTTCGAGTTGCGCCAGGTTGGAGGTGGAAATAGTTCTATAGAGAAATATTTATATAAAAAAATAGCTAAATCGTCCTTTTAAAAAAAACAAAAAAAAACAACAACATTACACATTCTCGTTAAACTGAGACATGGACATCCATAAAATTGCAAATGTATGTTTTATTATTTATTATTATTAATTATTTATTTTATTATTAATTATTTATTTTATTATTAATTATTTAATTTTATTATTAATTATTTATTATTTAGTTTGTACACGGAATCAAATCTCACTTACAGTAATATAAAATACATAATAATAGATAATTAAAGGCTGTATTTATTTTCTTTCTTAATAATTTGCCCATTATTACATCAAGCTGAAGTATAATATGAGACCTCAGTGGGCCTATGACATTCCTTGGTAGGGCATTTGAAACATAATTTCCATATCTACCCAAACAACATGAAGGAAAATCCAATATCTGAAATCTGTCACTTCTAACATTTTAACCAGGCAGTGTATGTTTCCTGAGGGTCACAGTGCCCTTGTTTTAAAGTCATGTAATCTCCTGTCAATTACGTGGTATAACCATGACTGCTTTTCAGTGGAACCGATCTCTGAATGACCAGGGTGGTTCAGGAATAGCAAATAGGTGAACCCAGGTGTAAAACGCATCCTAGTGTGCTTATGGGATTGGTTCTACATGGACCTCCAACAGTACAGAGAAAAAGCTTTCCTAGAGCACAAGTTGATCAATCAAAATGAATGACACAAAATAACTTTTGTCTGTTAAAGAAGAGAACCCCCACCCATCTATTCCAGAGAGTGTGGCAGGGTGTGGCGCTCATTGCCTTACAATCAGATGTTTACTACGGCATTATGCAGCCCAGTTGGTATGTGTGGGTGTAAATATGTATGTGTGTGTATATTTGTATATATATATATATATATATATATATATATATATATATATATATTATTATTATTATAGTTTATTTATTATAATGCGCCAACATATTCCGTATCGATGTATGTATGTATATAAATATATATATATATATATATATATATATATATACGCACGCATACATACATACTCCAAGCAACCAGAACTCTCAAGCAACCATCCAGAAAAAAAAAAATTGTTGTACTTTTACATTTTAAATTTATAGGGCTCAACAAATGCCAGGAAACAAAGGGGGTGAATACATACGCACATGCCAATTTTCTGTTTTCTATTTAAAAAAAATAGTTTTATGTATGTATTTTTCTCATTTCACTTCACCAACTTAGACTATTGTGTTCTGATCCATCACAAAAAATTCAGATTAACAAAACATTGAATTTAAGGCTGTAATGTAACAAAATAGGTAAAAAGTCAAGGGGGTGAATAATTTTGCAATTATACATACATACATTATGCTAGATAGTGTCAAGTCTGTATAAAGACAGCTCTGTGAATATGAGCAGAACATTCTATGGCACTTGATTGGCAACTTCTGGCAGCCTGCCGCCCTAGGCCTGGGCCCCATGAACCCATCAGAAACGCACCGCTGCCCACAGAAGTGGAGAGAGCATACAGTACTTTAGCGTAAATGCAGAGAACATACCTTAGTATGTAGGTCTCATTGGCTGACAGAGGGCAAGTCCCTAAGGGAAGTTATAAATCTAAATGTTTGATCTCTTAATATGAAAAACAAAACCCTTGGACACCTTATCAGATGCCCTTTTTTTCTGATTCAACAAAGAAAAAAATATTTCCCTGTCCATTTACATTAGGACATCATAGTGATTTCCAACTGGTGGTAACGTCCTACTTTACTACATATGGCTCTTACTGGACATACCATATGACCATGTATGAGCTACACTGTAAAACATGCCTGTCAAACATATATATGCGTTTCGAAATGTTAATATTACATATTTTCAATTCAGATTCTTGTGCTTTTAAAAGAAGATCAAAAAAGAAAGAAATGGAAATTAAAAAAAGACTTAAAAAGTCATTAAACAGCCCAGATGAACAATAAAGAACTACTTTGTCTTGTAAATGTTAAAGTACTGTATACAAACCGCGGCGGATCCCGCTGCCAGCTGACAGGCTGTTTATGTGTATTAGATACAGCTGAGCTGGGTATAAGCTACACGTTGGGTTTAGCTGTTATAGCTTTGCCACCCACATCTCTCCATGATGAATATTGAATTATTCTTTTTTTAACCTGTACTTTTCTATAGACATCAGCAATTGCATTTAAAGAAACACTGACATTAACATGTATTCTCAGTGAGCACCATGTTACAATGCTGCTTTATACAGGGCTCTGTTATGTCTAATTTGAGTTACTATTTTTAATCCAATTTAGCATGGCTCTACAGTACATTTACAAAATATTGGGAACTCATTTTGCTGCTCAATATGCTAATGTGCAGCTCAGAATACTTGATAAGGGTGTGAGAGGGGTCTAACTGCCAGATAACATTGCAGGTCTATATTTTGCCCACTACAGAGACAGATAATCCTAATTAGGGCATCAAAGCAGCTAATTAATAAACAGGAGTCACTCATTTGCATAATAATAGAACAACTACAACATAAAATTTCCCAAGACTGAAGAACACTTTAGAATAAAGTGCAGAATAACACAATAAATAGTCAGATTTTCATGCACTTTAAGCATAACCTAGAAAAAAAAACTTGATTTTTGGGTGGTAGAGTCCCTTTAGATTCCTTAACTGTATATGACTGTAGCACTGTCACTGGAAGTCTGTTCCTAATATCTCCTACCTTTTCTATAAAGTAGCACGTTTGCACATCACCCTTACATTTTCCATTTTCCAACTTCAAATCATGACCTCTTCTTTACAATTCATTCTGAACTGTATTGAATACCTTGATATATTTGTAAGGTTTTGTCATGTCGCAGTCATGAAGTTTTTCCATATATGTTTTGTTCTTTAGACCCGACAATTTTTTTGTTTCAGCCCTTTCATTTTGATTTTACCAAGAATACTGGTTTAAACAAGCTTGTAAAGTGGGAAGCCAGTAACACAGCTCAGCAATCTTCAGACACTGGACGAACATGTGCAGATTTATATTCAGTCTTTCAATAAAAGTAATTGAAACATTACCTCAAATTAATACATACAAAAATATGTAAGATGTTTGTTTTAATGCACAATGAGAATACTCAGTGTCCCTTATAGGGATATGGAAGGCTCCATGTTTTTAATATTAAAATAAACTACCTAAGTGTTTTGTTAGCATATCTAAATATTATTTATTAACCAGTCCAAATAGTCCCAACAAAGGTCTGCCCCAGCAGCTCATTCACACAGTGTTTCTATTGGTACTATATGTACTAGCCAATCACAAACTGTTTCTCAACATCATGTTTTGAGATGCTGGTGAGAGACAACCTGGCTAGTACATCTATGGAAATTGATGCATTTTCTCCTGTGCACTCTTGCAGTTTCTCCTAGCTAAGGTTACTGTTTGCTCCTGGAATACAAACAATGTCGCTCATAGCCCAAACAGAAGATAACAGGGAAAATAGAAGGAAAGATAATTATGGAATGTCACTTTATACAACATAATATTGATCCTAGTTTATAATGCTCCTATAAGCCTACAAGCAGCAGCTGCTTCTTATTAAAATAGGTTCTAACATAGAATTTGATGGCCAGTAAGAACTAATAAGATCATTTAGTCTGTCCTTTCTTTAAGCCTAAATCACTGTGGTTAATTAAACTGTAATTTAAAATATATGGGGAAAAAACACTTGAAAATAGGCAAAACGTTCCTTAAATGTGAAACAAAATAATACAGACTTTATTGCCTCTTATATGCGGTTATGCTGCAGTGGCATCTATCATTTTGGTTTCTGTGATATCTACTTGTTGAGGTGGGAGGAGACACTATCTGCACAATGGGCCTCTGGCAGTTAAAACTAGCAGTGCATTTATTAGATTTAACAGTAATCTAACCTGTTTACAAGGATACATCCTTATGTGGAGAAAAGCATTGGGATTTTTCCTTGTTCATTTCCTCTGTATAGCGCTACGGAATATGTTGGCGCGTTACAAATAAAAGTAATAATAATAATCCTGGGATCTAGTCTATTTCGTAGCCGCATCCCATCAGAACAGTGGGGTTAAGCGCTGTGCCACAGCACCTCCTGGTGGTGCAAAAAATGTACTGCGGGCAAACAACTATTTCCACCTCCGACGTGGCATAACTCGAACGGCGCGGAGTAGACAGCAAGGCCATTGCTATGTTCGGCGCCGGGCGCTCTGCCCCAAGGGCTTCAGGCGCGCTTCTCATAGCTCAAGGCCTCTTCTGTCAGCACACCTTATAAACCAGATCGGAGGTATAAATAGTTCTCCTCCTGCAGTACATTTTTATTTGCGGTGGCGCAGCACTCATCCCCACTGTCCTGACAAGATGCGGCTACGAAATAGAAAAGGACCCTATCCTGTTATAGTTAGGGCACAGGTCTGCTGCTGCAGTGCGGCGACCAACAGCTAGATGACGCTGATATTTTGCAGCGCTGCAGAAATGTTAGAGAAGTTCTAAGCTTAGAATGGAAGCCTAACCCTTAAACTAACCCTAACCATTTACCTAAGCCTTGAATGCACTGCAGCGGTTGACTGGTGCCGTAACCATAACAGGATACAACCAAGAATTGGCTCAGAAAAGATAATGAGACCACGCATCAAAGAATAATTACATATATAAAAATCTAAAACCTTTTTTTTTTCTTTTTTTTTGTGTCTATTATCAAGTTTAGTTATTTAAAATGCTATCTAGAGACAACATTGATAATAGTGGTCCTTTAATGCACTCTCAGGATAGCTTTGCACATATCCCGTTACTTTATCCATCTTACATAGGCAGGGTGACTATTAAATGTACATACAGTGCTTTTTGTAAATTAAAACTATTTAAAAAATAGATCTTCTCATCTCACATCTCGTTTCTTTTCTAATATTCCACTTTTTCTGATGGATTAATCTTTCTAAAATGTTTAACTCTTTTAAAGAACCTCTGTAGACTATGAAAATATCCTATATTTGTGCAGTTTGTAACAAATTAACATTAGTAGCTGTGTAAGCCATGGGCATAAACGCATTTTTAGGTAAAATATTTCTTTTAGTAGACATTGCTTTGCCTGAAGGATGCCATGTATGTGTCTTCCACGCTTCTTTCTGGCTTAGAATCTGAGTGGGTGTGTGTTGTTAATTAGTATTATATATTTAGAACATAAACCTTTAATGTTTTTGAGTAAGTACTCATCCCTCTTCTTTATTCCCTATATATTAACTCTGTCATGGGTGTATATCTATGCAGTGTGTTAAGGTTTAATATAACCAGGCAGATGGCAGAACATTCTCTGCAGCATCCCACCCACCCATCAGCTGTAAGCTTCATGTGAGACTGGAAGCACAAATAACCCCTTCATTGCACTGGAGAGGAATGTAACATGTACGTTATTATTATTATCATTATTATAGAGACCTATAGCTTCTTTGATTGCAATCATCACGATTTCTTTGCCAGTAGTGCAAGGGGTATATGCAAACTCAGTCTCTCTTCTTGGCAAGACAATGGTACCATCAGACGTCCCCATTATTGCAGTAAATTAAAATACACACTTTAATATATATAATTGCAATTCATTGTGTCATTGACATTTTTGAATAGATAATTGAGTTTAAAAGTTTTGTTTCTAAAGCTTAAATTATTGGAAAAAATCTACTTTGTTTACTGATCTCTCACATTGGGATAAAGAAGGCTAGTATACCCAGTTGTTATAGGTTAGAATAATTATAATACTTTAACAGTCTTTGTGGTTATTATTATTTACTAGTGACTTGCCCGTCAAAAATGATGGCAATAAAATTTGAAGGCTGGCAATGCTGTTTGTCACACAATTCAAGGCTCTCCCATCTCTAACTTGCGGGCCTTTAGGCGCTCATCGCGGGTCTATCCCACTGTCTACTTTACGGTCCTCGCGATGAGCCCCGCAATGATCCTTTATAGATAATTTATGCTTAAAAGGACATGAAGTGTTTCTGGATTTTACTAGGTATATATTGTACTTATGTATGCATTTTGCTTTTGTCTACTTTATTCTATTAAGTAGTTCTTATAAGCTAAAACAAACAAATAGTACCTGCCTGGGTCTGCCCTTTATCTCATTAAGACACAGACCGTGCAGTGTCTCATACTTACCAGTCAGTGACCATGTCTCTGCAGAATGTTGCTGAGACTTTCCTGATTGGTTAGTATGAGACACTGCACAGACAGTACTACAGAGTCTGTGTATTCATGAGCTACAGAGGGCAGACCCAGACAGGTACTATTTGTATGATTTTAGTCAGGAAGAACAGAGCTTATAATCACTTCTTAAAAATAAAGTGCTTAATAGTAAATATATACATAAGTATAGTGTATATCCGAGAAACCTTCTATGTACCTTTTTTAAAAGTAATACATTTCAGGCTCAGTTATCAAACCCTTTTCTGCATTACCTTGGCCATTTGCTGTGTCACTTTAAGAAGACAGTATGTGCAGTGCGTGTGCATTTCAAGCATCCTTGGGGAAAAGCATTTTCTGTGACACAGTTTTGTAAAATTACAGCCTGCGACTTGCCGTAATTCCCTGGAATTGCAGCCTCTTAGTCCAGATAATAGCCGTGCCTAGAAGGGCCGCCACAGTAACCTCATACTAAAGAGCCACATTAACCCCTTCAAAACCAAGCCATATTTATTTAAAACGGCCAGTGAGTTTCTTTCTATACATTTGCACATTCTGTAACATTATTATACTTCTAGTATGTTCCCATGAAGAACCTAATAATAAAAAAAATAATACAAAATTAAGTTTAATGACTGAAGGCATGTTGCCTTTACTCCTAACAGTATTAGAAAGCTGGAAGCAACTGTGGATTTAGATAATATCTCTGTTGAAGGACAGTCACATTGAATTGCTACTTGACAAAAAAACTCAATAGGTGAGCAAGCGCCAGTAGGATGACCACCCACCTCACGCTACATTCAGAGTAGAAGTCTAAGAAGGAATCCCCATGACACAAGCAGAGATGGTTATGTATACTGTAGGCGTTTAGAAATGATATGGTTGTTACATGACCTAAGCAAGGCCCAGTTGGTATGTGCATATAAGAATGTATACCCCATCACCCATTGAATATAAAATTAGACACAGACCACTTCTTGGGAGAATAACTGGCCACAGCGTTTATTGGTAAACACAACATGATGTAATAACCATAACGATAAATAAATAAACATAACCCGAGGGGAGGAGCCTGGACAGAGACAGTACACCCTACGCCCTGAAGCCTCATCCAGGGCCTACCGTGTTGTAACATCCGTACCACCGTAGGGTAGGATCTCCCCCATTTTCCACTGTCCCGGCGACTCCCCTCACCACCCGCCGCTGTGACAAAATAAACAAACTTTTGATACCATATAATAAACACTTAATGATACATCCACAACAATGAGTACTTCAGACAATAAACAACATAATCCACAACTTACTATTCATCTTTTTTTTTTTATTTTTTTTTTTTTTTATTAACAGTACAACATATACATCACTTTAACAACAATACTTTAGGGATGGGTGGGTGGGCATCTGCTCCCATAGCTAGCTGGGGGCAAACTGGTGGAAATTGGCGGCAAAAGCCTATAATGGCTCCACCTCCCCCAGCTAGCCACCTCCTGCCCCTCCCAGGTCCTGCCAGGTCAGGTGGCCCCTCCTTCCAACCCCAGGCAAGCCTGAGGTGGCCTACGGGCCCTTCAGGCAGCGGCATGTAGCGTGAATACTCATGTAAAACAGGCTTATCCAGCTCTTTACCAGAAAGGCCAATATCTTGACAGGTTTTTCAAGTTTGAGTACATGCTGGTCAGTCCGTGCCTCATTTGCTGTCATTAACCTGACTTTACTCACACAGGAATATCTAGCTGTTTGGCTCCAAGACGTCTGGAACTGGACAATTCTTAAAAGAGCCACATTTTTTTATATTCAATATTTTTAATGACAAAACTTTATAATGGGCAACGTGTTATTAGACAGCCAAAAAATAATCACAGCCTTTTACATTATTTTCACTTTTATATGCAACTATTTTTCACTGCAGGCTTCCATTTTTTTTACTGTGCCCTTGTAAACTAATTAGATTTACCTTATAGATAAAGGCATATTTAAGTCATGGGTTATGAATGCATCTGATAGAGAAGAACTATCAGTGCATGAAAAAATACAGAAATAAACATTCATAAACTTACCCTAGAGTTTGCTAAATCTATTGAGTTTGCTAGCAGTTGATTTTAAGAGTTAACACCCCTGAATATCCATGCTAAAATTAGCATAAAATTCATCATTAGTTTTGGCCAATCACAGGCAGCTATAACATTGTTTTAATCTGTGAAGTCCGTTTGTGCAGCAAAGCATCAGGGAATGTGTAGTCTTGTTTTGTGGTTCTCTGCATTGGGCTGTTGGCTTGAAGGTTAGCATAGGGTTAAAAACCATACCCAAATGCAGTGTTTCTATTGGTAGGTATCCTGTGCCTATTTAAGCAGCTCTGAGGGTGTGGAAAACCATTTTTATTTTTAAATAAAATAAATATGTGTGTATAGGTATGAATCTATATAATGTGTGTTAGATTAGATAAAGGGAAAACAGGGAAACTTAGATGTACCTTTCAATGAGTGCCCTGGCAGTTGTACATGCAATGATTTCAGTTGTGCAGATAAAACATGTAAAATTAATATATTAGACACTGTTTAATTTATTAAAAACATGTTGCTTGTTTTCAAGTGTACTTCAAATACCCCTATTTTATATTTTTGGCCAAAGTGGTCCTTTTATCCATTAAAAACTTGTTTTTTTTATACATCAAACAAAAGGCCACTGCGGTCTCATATATGTATGTGCTTTTCAGTAAAGGGAATATAGTGATTAATGCTCTTTTGAATACAGTGTTTAGTATATAACTGTTGTATTCAGCTTTACTGCACACAAGGCAGACATTTGTTTTTGTTTGTTTGCTACCCTGGATGGGACCTTGGATACAGATATGACGTCTATTCGATTATTTAAAGGTTACGACAGTGTCGTGGAATTTAACAATTGTATTAAAGGGAAAGTCTGTTTACTGTAGGTTCACCTTCTCAGATGACCGTTCAGAAAAGCAAATAATCAATCAATAATCAATGCACACCTACATTAAAGAAAAAGTGCATAAAACATTGATAATTCCCATTATAAAAACCAATTCTTCAAAAGCGCATACTATGAATATACAGAAGGTTTCTGGATATTACTATGTATGTAATAAAACATGTACTTATTTACTTGTCTGTACTTTGTGTTATTAAGATGATCTTAAAAGTTCTGTTTTTACTGTCTAACTTCAAATAAATAATACCTGCTTGGGCCAACCCTCTGTAGCTATGCAGGCACAGACTCTGTAAGCCTGGGTGTGAAGTATACTGTACTAGCCTATCAGGGATCATATCTAAGAAAACATGCTGCTGAGACGTGGTTCCGGATAGGTTATTACAGTACACTGCACATAATCTGTCTGCCTATGTTGCAGTGGGCAGACCCATACAGGGACTAACAGAGCTTCTTAATGATATAAAGTATATAAATACATAGGTATATTACATATTACACACCTAGTGAAACCCATAAACCTTCCATATCCCTATCCTGGGCACTACTCTTCCCTTATTACTGTATGATGCAGCCTGTGGTATGATTAGTAATCTGTATTCCACGTTTAACTCTTTCCCCTCTGTTCCTACTTTGCTGAGCTCTGCTATGTTGTAGTGTGGCCCGATTCTGTCTAAAATCTTGTGCAGTTGTGTGATCCTCCAAGACAGCTTCAGTAACTGAGTGGGTGGAGGAATCGAGCGCATCTAACCAAGAGAGCAAGGGAGAATCTCGCAAATATTTAAGTTTTACAGGCAATGACCCAAATAAATATATTGTGCACCCAAGATCGGTGACATACTCTGTACTGCTCTATAATGCTTGATTTTCTTTCTATGAACTATCACATTAAATACATATTAGAGTGCAATGAACGCATAAGATTCTGGATGTTTTTCTGGCTCCCAAACATTGTAGCCAGTGGCAGTGATAGCACCGGGCTGTGTAATTATTTACTTATCAACGCACACATGGACATTGCTCATCGCTGTTTTATTACCTCCCACACGGGTAGAGCTAAATGATGTCTGGTTTATTCATTAGGTTGACGCCCCAGGGTAACAGAAAAGACACACCCTACAGTGTAAGATACTATGTTAATTAATTAAAGGGACTCCTTTAATAGCTGCTTTGATGTGCTAATTAGGATTACAGTCTGCTTGCCTGTCTGTATTGTGGCCAGAATAAAGACCTGTAATGTTATCTGGCAGTTTAGAACCCTCTCCCACCCTTATCAAGCACTCTGAGCCACATATTAGCATATAGGAAAAGTAAAACCAATGCTAAATATTTCAGGAATGATTTACTTTAGAGAAAAACTAACTAGTACTCTGTATAACCGGTTTTTCATGCTCTTTCAATTTAAATCCGCTTCTTGCTGAGGTGACATTGTCCCTTTAAACATCCAGATTCCCTGGGGGAGCCCAGAGCAGGGACATTGGGTCACATTTTGCAACCACTTGGCTCAATTTGTCTTTCCATTTTCCATCTGCTTTGAAACTTCAAACCTTCATTTCAGTCGGATGCAGCCAGGATTGGTATCTGACCGGTCTGACCGTGAGATCCAGGGTTTCCACTGTCGTTTATAGGCTCTCAGTAGGATGAAGTTATATTGTCCAGTTTTGACAGAATATGCATGAATATACCCATTCATATCCTGATCTGCAATTTCAGAAATCATTATGAGCATGTGCCAGCCCTCAGACCCCCTCACGGAGTGAGAACACATTAATAGATAACATGGAGGGGCTGGATACACTAATCCATAGTTATAAAATAACATGGGTAAAGGAATTCTCTTTGTGTATACTTTTTTAAAGAACTACATTTGATAATAAGAAAACTAATTTTATAAAGCAAATAAGTAAAAATAACCCAATCTTTACATTGCATAACTTTATATGCATCTATTATTTCCTGTGCGACTCCATTTCCTTTTCTCAGATCTTTCCACTTGCTACTTTCTTAGGGCGGTGCGTCCTTATGAACTTTCCATTAGTGCTATCAAAATCACTGGCACATGTTGCTGTCCTATTCTCATTGTGCAAAAGCTTTCTCTGCATTCAGTATCACTTCCCACCTCAGGAAGTTTATCATCAGAAACCAAAATGGTGGATTTTACAGCAACACAATTGAATACAAAAAGTAATAATTTTAAAGCTGTAGTATCTTGTTTTATATTGTAAAATGTTTGCCTGTTTTGAATGTGGTTCTTAAAGAAAATATTATTTTGAAACATGGGAGTAAATGGGCCAGTTATTCTAAGCATCTCAAATTTAGATCAAGGAAAGTTCTCAGGTATTGATTTAGCCGTCTGTCTACATTGGTATGGGTTCCATGGAGGTCCAGTGGTTAGGATTCTGTGCTTTCACTGCTGCAACCTGGATTCAATTCCAATCGAGAGGTCGTACCACCCTGAGGCCGAGCAGGGTTGGGCCTGGTCAGTACTTGGAGGAGAAACCACCTATCGATACCAGGAGCTGTATGCTGTGGCCCCCTGGAGCAAGAACTGGCAACACACTCCAGTATCGCAGCCATGAAGACCAGGTGGATCAGCATGGTGTGTACGGTCCATGAGGTCACAGAGAGTTGGACACAACTGAACCAACGCAAACACACACACACACATTGCATTGGTATGTTTGCATTCCATTATACTGTTAAAGCGACACAGTGGAGGCTCCAACATTGGTATCATTTAAAACTATAGTTGGTAACAAGTACATTATTAATTATAAGCTATTTTCAAAATGACATTTTAATACAGTAAACTAATATTGAAGTTGAATTGGCAGCCAGCCTTTCACATCCACCCACAAATCTAGATTCATATCTTCTTGTTAATGAGAGCTCATTACATTAATTACTTGTAGGCCCCTGAGGCATGGTGTCTTCAGTGTAGTCCCCTGTACAAATAGATACTTGTGCATGCGTCTGCACTAAAAACAGTGGACCCAGTAAGAATCTCAGCCTGTTGGTGGATCAGAAAGACAGTCAAACTTCAGTGTTTACAGTAGGTAAAGTATTTTCTGTTAACAATCAACTGATATAGTAATTGTTGGTGTTATTAACTGTAAATTTAATTGATAAATATTTGGAACCTCCACCGTCCAGACGGTGAGGAAGTAGCTGTTTGCCCCAAACCGTATGGCATCACTGGCTGCTTTCCCATCACTGCCTTACCCATCCCCTTGGCTGATTTGTATGGCGTCCACGTTGTAATTTGTGCCGCAGGCTGGTATAATGGGAGTTTTTATAGTAGATCACAATAGGGAGTAAGTTGGAGTCTATTGTAGAAAAAAGGGAGATTCAGATATACAATAAAATAGTTTCTCTTAACCTTTTTGAGCTGGTGCCACCTTGCTACATCCAGTCATTTTCAGCTGGGCGATACTCCATGGGAACACTACATTTACACCTAGTGTTTTATTTATTTGTACATATACATTTTCACCTGTCTAACTGTGATTTAAAAGGGACCACGTCATAGGTGCAGGTTTCTGAGAGATGGTCACTGATTGGTTAGTATGAGATACAGCACGGCAAGTACAGCAGTGAATGTGTCTTTGTGAGCTGCAGAGGGGAGACACAAGCATGTATTATTTGTTTGATTTTAGGCAGATTCTAAGCACTTTTTAATGAATGAAAGTACTTAGAAGTAACAAGATACACTGGTATATTATATACCTAGTAAAATCCAGGGCTGTTCTATATTCTTTTAATGCCACTCTATGGATCCTTAAACAGATCTCACCTTGTCACTTTCTGGAGACTATCAGCATCATTAAAATCGAGCTACGTGTTAAAACGTTGCCCGTAACGGTTAAAGTAGGACTTACGGCTAATAAATTAGCCCTGTAACGCAGGCCGCAGACAACTTGCCGGTTAGAACGCAGCAAGGCCAAAACAAAATCCTTTGATCTGTCAAGCCCGTAACCGCTACAATTCCAATCATGCTATTAAATTGCAACAAAGTCACCCGCGAGCTAGCCCATAACAGGCAAATGGAGCCCAAAGCATATTGTGTGCTGGAGACGACTCGCAAGGGGTGTAAGGACCAGTACGTAGCCCCGTAAATGCAGATATTACCACACTTCTGTACTAATATTGAAAGAGAAAGTGATGTTAGGTCTTAGAATTAATAGCACAACACTCTCAAGCCCACAAATTGGCCCAAAAAATACTTATTTTTCATGTTTATATTCCGTGTTATATCGATCCCGGCAATCAATGTGTTACGACATATACTGTGACTCGCATGTAATAGAATATCATATTTACGGCTTTATCAATATTGCATTATATCTGGAATGTGGGTCCAATCACAACCTGTAATTGAACCTCGCTAGAAAACTGCCCTCCACTTTTTCAGTGACGTAACGCTAACAATCTCTTTTTCCAACTCGTAACTACGGTCTACAGTAATTGATCATCCGCAAGGCAGCAAATCAAACGTTGTACGAACAAGCTACGATTTGCGTCTCAAGCCCGTAGCTCACAGCCCATTCTAATTTAATAGCAACTCGGCCTGCAGCCGTTGCAAGCTTCACATTAGAGTTACGGGCTTCGAATGTAATAGAGCTGTATATCTCCAAAAGAACATTAAAAATGTGATGCTTACATTATAAATGAAGAAACACTAATGTCTAAAAATGTCTATCATGCATTTAAGAGTTCATATTTTATACATTACAAATAGTATGTTGTATGAAAATGACATTGAATTGTTTTCTCCTCCTCCGTCCGGACACATTACAGGTAACAAATGTGTCTGGAATTTTATGAGAGTCTGGATTGCGCCTGTTCTCCCGTTCAATTGAATGTGATCAGATAAGAAAATGCTAAGACAAGGTTCTCCATGAGACTTTGTTTACACTATTTTTGTAGCTAATAACTTAACTTGATAATGGCCAAATGTTAATAGAAAGCAAACAAATAAATAAAAAAATAAATAAACATACCTGTTAAGTATTTCACTTTGATATGCAGTTACTGTGCAGTTACATTTCCTTTACTGAGTGGCTTTTGTCAGCTGATCTTTCAGGGCAGTGTGTCTGGGTGAGTTAGTATGTAGAATCTTATAAGGAAAAGTCACTGGATCTGCTCATCCAGTTGGTAGCTGCAGCTGGTGGTTCCCATTGTACCAGATGATGGTGGCATTGCAATGTGATGATGTTAGTGTTTGCATTGCCAAGAAGACATGGTAGTATAAATTTCTGTGTTAATACCTCTACACGTTTCACCCACTATAGGACTTCTTCATGACTACAAGAATACTAGAATATAAGGTCATTATAGGAAGGGGTAGAAGTAATAAGTGTTAGTAGTGCTTTACAAAAAAAGTGCTATGGAATATGCAATTATGCTGCCGATTTTAATTTACCATTGTGGTTTCTGTGGAACATAGATGGCTTGAGACTTTTAATACAGAGGAAACTTCTATTTGCACATTGTAGTAGTACTAATGGAAAGCTCATTCGTTTATAAGCACACCTTCTCCTGACAGATTGGTAGAACGGGTCAGCTCATGAATGAAAATGGAACTCTGCCGTAAAGATTGATTGTTATAAAAGTTGATGTATTTATTGATTTATATATTCCGTTTGCCCATTATTAATTTTAGGTATTGAAAAGCCATCTGGAAAAATGGGACCACTGTGATCCTTGAAATTTATTTTGATAGGTTCTCCTATATTCAAAGGCTGGTCCTGCTCATTTTTCCCAGTAACTTATGGAAGATGATGGAGAGCCTGCCTCCCCCCAGGACATACATTTTTGAAAGCTGTATCATTTTTGGAGACTCTTCAGCAAAACTCTTACAAAATTGTGGTTGAGTATTGTGCAAACACCTCATTCCTCTGCCTTTGATTCTGTCCTGTAGGAATGTAGCTCAGCCAGGCAGAGTCTGCTAGAGTCATCTTACACATGAAATGAATAGGTGGCAGAAAATATTATTCGTTATAAACAAGATGTCTTGAAGGCTTTTTTCTTTTATTGGCAGAAAAAAAGCTGAACTTTTTTCTGCAGACTTTAAGACGTCTGCTTTTTTTAAAGTGATACAGCTGAGGTTCTACATATAATTTCAAACTATTGGTAATAACTAGTACTTTTTCAATTGAATATTATTTAAAATGGCATTTTCCTACAATAAAGTGACATTTAAAGTTTGCAATTTTTGCCTTTTTAATCCACCCAACGAAGGACTAATATTAAGATTGACATTAAGACAAGTTGCACTATTTCAGCATCCTGTCCAAAACTGGTGGTCTTTCTGCTGACTGTTGTGCTTTACTCACCTATTATTTTTTAAAGGTAATCTTAATTGTATCATTCTGCTTGTGTTCAGGATTTGTTTGTGGGTTGAACTTTATTTATTCAATTTCTTATTGACATCCAAGGTTCCTCCAAGGTTTTGATGGAATTGCAAAATTAACCTATTTCTTGGAATTCTGAGCAGAAATTATATATCTTTAAATGATGCCATAAGTGGAATCTCTGGAGTGTTACTTTAATCTGTATGTGGAATTTGTATTTTGCTCATGTGTCAGCATCTTGTACCCTTAGGCAGTGACTTTTTATCTATCTTGCTCGAAGCACCAAGCATTAGATAGAAATCACTGTAGTTGAGGATTATTCTTGGAAAAACAAAAAATGCTTTTAAAGTACAAGCTTACATAATGTAAGATGTTGTTTTGTTTCTGTAAAGCAGTGGTGAAACCAAGAAGAGAAATAGATTTTTGCACTATGAGAGAGAATTCACAGTGCACATAGTCAGATGTAGCATGTAGAGAGTGCCTAGCTCTGCATTGCAGATAGAGAGCGCCTAGCTCTGCATTGCAGATAGAGAGCGCCTAGCTCTGCATTGCAGATAGAGAGCGCCTAGCTCTGCATTGCAGATAGAGAGCGCCTAGCTCTGCATTGCAGATGGAGAGCGCCTAGCTCTGCATTGCAAATGGAATGTGCCTAGCTCTGCATTGCAGATGGAATGTGCCTAGCTCTGCATTGCAGATGGAGAGTGCCTAGCTCTGCATTGTCCAGATGGAGAGTGCCTAGCTCTGCATTGTCCATATAGAGAAAGCGCCTAGCTCTGCATTGTCCATATAGAGAAAGCGCCTAGCTCTGCATTGTCCATATAGAGAAAGCGCCTAGCTCTGCATTGTCCATATAGAGAGAGCGCCTAGCTCTGCATTGTCCATATAGAGAGAGCGCCTAGCTCTGCATTGTCCATATAGAGCGCATGGTTGTATGATACCGAAGCTTACCTGCTTAAAGTTTCCATAAATACCAAATTTAAACAAAAATGTAAGACCATTTGAATATGCTTTTACAAGTAAAAAAATGTATCAAATGTGAATTTCATTTGAGACCCTTGTTTATTAGTTGGAATTTTGCAGAATAGGACATATGGGAAACCATTTAATAAGTTAATTTATTTTGCTAATTCGCAAACAAGTGCCTTGTCATCTGCTATTTACAGTCACAACATAGGATCTAAAAATGATATTATAAATACATTGTCTTACAGCAAATTAACTTTGTTTGATTGGCAGTTAAAAAAATAGATTTTTAATCCACCCACTAAGAATAGAGTGAAACTATTAACTAATAATTGCTAAGCACTGTGGGACTGACAACATACTTTGTTTTGTCTAAAACCATAGGAATAAATAACATAATTGATCATGCCTATACTGCAGAGGGTACCTAGGATAATTTCCCTAAGGCTTTAGACTGAACATAATACATTCAGAGCCCAATGAGTAATTGGCAGTTATTTACAGTAATAACCCAATTAGAAATAGGTTTCAATGTGCTTTTAGTGGGTGGATCAGAAATGCTGATTGGCAATTGTTAATCACATTCATTTTGATAAAGTATTTTGTTATTTCACTGTCTCAGTATAACTAATACAACATGTTTGTGTTGTTCTGTCGGTGCTTTTGGGCTCCTAGCCTGTCATTGCTGCTGTTTCCACTAAGTGGCATCATTGCACTGTGCTATGGACCATGTCTAATTCAGTACCATTAAAAAACTGACCTTTTTTTTTTTTTTTATAACGTACTGCACATTAGTGAGGTAATAATCTTCCGATCCCTTATGATAAATTCATGTTGCAGGGCTTCACCGATACTGGTGTGTGTTCAGTCCTTCAGTCATGACCATATGGACGCACCACACCAACACATCTGACTGTGTTTTAGGTTGTCCTTATCAATATGTTTTTCTTGGCAAAGATACTGGAGTGGGTTGTCAGTTCCTTCTCCAGTGAACCGCAATTTGTCTGACCTCTCTGCTATGAGAGGTTTAGCTCACAGCTTCATTGAAGTACACAAGTCCTTTCACCACTACAATGTAGAGATCCAGAAGGGAGCCCATGCTGGAGTCCCCCACTAACCTGAAGCTTGATTGCATAAATTACCATGGGAATTGACAAGCGTTGAGAATGAGTAGGCTCCGCTAGGCCTCTCTAAGACTAATGCACAGCCCACACATTGATACATTCTTGCAGCTGTGTAGGATTAAGATTTTCAGTGCTGTTCCTGTTAAAGGTACATGGAAGGTTTCTGGTTTTATTAGGTATATACTATGCCTATGTTTGTATGAACTTTTATGTATTTTATTTTAAGAAAAGTTTTACTGGCTAAAGTCATAACAATCATATCTGCTTGTGTCAGCGCTTTGAAGCTCATGAAGACACACACTCAGTAGCGTGGGCTGTGCAGTGTCTCATAATAGCCAATCAAGTCTCATCAACATGCTGCAACATACTCCTTTGACATAGTTGCTGATTGGCTAGTATGAGACACAGTACAGCCAGCACTACAGAGTCTTTGTCTTCATGAGCTGCAGAAGGCTGCCCAAACAGTGACTATTTGTATGATTTTAGTCTTTAAAAACAGAGCTTATATAATAAAATACAGTACATAAAAAAAACCTCCAGCAAATACCCCAGTTGCTATCAAATGGAAATGTATCCACATAATTTAACAAAATTACAATTGTTAATTAAAAAAATAAGTGGAAGTGTTAGATACTTAAGCTCCTGATGAATGTATCTCTTATTAATGATTTTGCACATCTCATGGTGGGGGTTATAATTATGGAAAGCATGTTTAATTGGCATATGACATATAATAGTTGGTTTAATTGCGAATTGTTGTCACGCAATGTTAAATGTTACGGGCTTGCGCATGTTACGGGCTTGCACATGCGCAAATGATGTTGATCTAATGTTTAGATCAAGTATTTGAACATATTTTCGGCAACTCATAACCATTTAATGTTGGTAAAAAAAATGTTAGATAAATGCAGCAGACTCGGTTTGTTTAGGGGGAGCGAGATCTTGGCCTCGGTGGCAGGTTCAGATTAAACATTACAGAGGACCATTTAGGGAATAGCTGTTGGCAGCAGAACAGCTGAAATGGCTGATCTATTGCACGAGAGCTGTTTGTTCCTCAGATGTTTGGTATTTAGCGGAGATCACAAAGCATTGAGGTGTTTATCCCTAAAAGGATGATGCCAGTCTTTGGGTATTCCTGCGAATACCCCAGCAAGCCTTTTACAGTAAACATATGCTGGGCTTTCTCATTCAGAATTGTGTATTTTATAAGATAATATAAACTGCTATATAAATGCCTTATAAGTCCACAACAAAGTATTATCATCACCTATAACTTTTAAATGAACTTCAAGCTCCCCAAATAGAATTTCTACATTTAAAAGGGCATGATTTAAACGCTGCAAAAATTGTTTATTGAAAACTAACATTAGAAAAACACAAAAATGTCTCTAGAGAAAAGTGTTTGCTCCTCCCATAGTCTAGCTGTGAGAAATCTTTGGTTAGAACCCATAAATAGGTTGTGTTTATTTAGCTAGTTGCATATTTAAAATGATTGATAGTAATTTTGTATTACTTGGACAGTTGTTTTAATCATGTCTTTTTTATATGAACATTTTAATCCATTACATGTTTATTTACTGAGCAATGAGTGATCTGTTATTTAGAGAACATCCATTCATGTGACACAGACCAGTGCTCATATAGCCTCACTTGTTATATATGCAGTGAACTAGGGGGGAAACGCCACTAAATCCATTAACCCTGTTTGCTTCCTTATATGTGCATTCAAAACAATGATGCAAATTCAGATCACTCTACATTTATACAATATATTCATTAAATCATTTAACCCATCAGGGGAGGAGCAAACAATTGCTCTGTAGTCGTTTTTAAACTCTAGATCATTTATTCTGGAGGGTGGACTTTTTAAAATGCATGATAAACATTGACTTTAGTTTCCCTTTAAGGTAAATACACTCTAGTTGGGAATCCATTGCACTTTTTACCCATAGTTCCCATGTGATTTATCATTCTCCTAATGGTTTTGGTTGTTGTTTCCATTCTGTGCCCTTTTCTGTTCGTCCCCAGGGTTCTGTTTATCATTGTCTCAGAAATTCAAGAGGTCGTAAGCAATCCCAAGAGAGCAAAAAAATGCTGATCTAGAAAAAAGGAAACCCAAAGAGACCAGCTTCATTTGAGTAATGCTATTTGGAGTCCATTTTTGAGATGCTGTTTTTTTTCCTTTGTTATCCATTTTACTGCAAGTCAGCGTATAGAAAATGTTATATTATAATCTCAGTAAAGCCCTGTGGGTCATTTCTCAAATTCTTGTTTCTCGTGGAATAACAGGAGCTTTCTTTCTCGCATACTGAGACTTGGATAGATTCAGGCTCATGAAGGGAAAACACTGCATACTGTGCTGGATTAGTTCCCAGTTTCCCTAGAACATCGTAAATACTTCAATTAGTCTCGTTTTAGAGGCTTTGTGCCCTGGCACAGACTCATAACCTACCTATCAACCTCAAGACACAGGGTGCTGTAAACCACTTCTTATGTGGTCTTAAACGTCTCCTACACAGGCGTAGAACTTGCATTTCTTGGAAACCGGTGATAGCTGATCTTGTTCCATCTTAGTCTCCTCTTCTTATATGCTGGGAATCCTTGCTCTTTTTTACTTGCTAGTGTCCTATCATACTATGATAGCACCACATAAATAAAGCTAAGTAAAAACACTTAGAGAGTAATAGATGGTTTTCCCACCAATAACCTTCTTTATGTCTCACTCTCCAAAGTTGTGCTCGGACTCCACTCACAAGAATGTATTAAACCTCTATTAAAGGACCGCTAGTTTCGAAAAAAAAAGGTTCACGTTTTTGTTACAATTTACAAATAATGCATGAGTAAACCTTGAGCATAAAAACATTTTTTAGAGAAAATCTTCCATTTTCAACTGCTTGTTGCCTGTAGTTTGATGGGGAGCGCTATCTTACTAGCTAGTTCAGGAAAAAGACACTTGTTTGGCAAGTGTGTACCAAACTCACAGCATTAGCAGCTATGTAAACTATGGGCATAAAAACATTTTTTGGGGGGAAAAATTAGAAGACTCTGTTTATTAGAACAATGATTATTTTTGCACTTGAGAGGATGTGTTTGTGTAAATATCAGAGGAGGGAACAGGTTGGATAAGATTGAAATGAACACCACAGACCACTTGCCTGCCCAGAATCAGGGAGGTTGCATCAACAAATGCAGCCACAGCTCCCCAGAAATATAAATGCCCCCTCTTACACACACACAACTTCCACCAAGTAACATGGATGCATCCGGGTTCCAGGAGAGGCATCACAATTATTTTGCTTTCTAATTAAAACTAGTTTTATGCCTTTCTGTACTGCATAATGGCATTCTTTTAAAAGAGATGTTGTCTGATTACAAGTTTCTTCCATTCTTCCAAAGTGTCTAGTCAATTCTTGGAGTGTATGCTGTAAAAATGATACACCTCAGTGCTCTTAATCCATCACATTTCAATACTGAGGGTAGCTCTGAGTCAACATTTAATTCTGGAACTGCTAAATCTTCAAATACATTTAATAGGAGACATAACCAAGATAGCCACAATTCTTTGTTAAATAATACGTCCTCATATTTCCTCTTAGCCGCTCTCTCTCTTACAGAATAACCGCTTTATAAGAGAAGGACTTATTGCCTTTCCTGACCATGAAACAAGAATTAATTATTGCAATGCTTTATTAAATACATTAAATTATTATTATTACTGATTATTTATAAAGTGGCAACATTTTATACACTGATATATAATTGGAAAAAGCTACTGTTCCAGTTAGATGTCCACAAACCAATATGGAAAGCTGTGAGAGCTCCGGTCTACAGGGTATGGTGGCAGAATAGGCTTTCATACTAATGGCTTCATGGCCACCCGCTAACCTTTTCCATATTTAGTAGCTTTTATAATTTGAAACCATTTCTAGATATCCATGTGTTTTTTTCATGTATCAAACTGTAGCACAGAAAACAAAATTATAAAGGAGGTAATGTATAAAGCTAAAACATTTCGATATATTGCACATACAAAAATGTAATACCATATATAGAGTTGTGAATGGAAAGCCGCACAAAGCAAGACAATTGAGGGATCTCATTGATATAAGCCAACCATGAGCTTTATTGTATGTATATTATGTCACTAGGATCTCGAGGGGGAACAATTTATTACAAATTCCATTTCTCCATGATAATTAGACTGTCTCTAGAGGGAAGTAATCAGTGAGAAAAGTACTTTTGTATAGTTGTGACATCAAACCACACACCATGAGTTCTTTTTTTTTACTGATACTATCTCTATGGAGTAAATTACCCTTAACCATCCGCTTCTAAACACTAACCAAGAAGACCAGATGTTGTTTAAAGAATTCATTATACAACTGAGAAATGTACTTACTGTAGTAGAACCATCTGTATATAAAAGCTTACATTTTTGTTTTTGACTATATTTAGAAAAATTTGAGTTTTTACTTTTTATGGGAAGAAATGTTGTTTGCAAAAAAAAAAAAAAGTTTAAAATGTGAGCTAGGAATCCAGTAGCCTAATAAAAAAAAATGTATATACCTTTAATAAAACTATGATACATGACATTACTTTTGTAACTTTTACTTTCTAATTTATAATATGAAAGAAATTAGTCTCTCATCAAGTTCTGCATGCTCTGTAAAAGTCTGTAACATTTGGGATATCAACATATTTTGGTGAGATTCTATGGTAAAGGTAAATGAAAGTTTTCTGTTTTTAATATTAAAATAAACTATGTGTAAAATAAGTGTGTGTTTGTAAATCTAGCGGATTCTCAATTCAATTCAAGTAATTGTCAACCTTGTCATTCTTCAATTCTCATGAGCTAAAATAAGAAAAATTTAATATTTTCAGGAGTCCTACGATACGCTGTGTATATACTCTGTAGGTGATTCTATAAATGAGCACATTATATTCAAATGAGCGGACCCTGACACTGATCCCTTCCTTATTTTATCCAACAGATGAAAGGATTTGCTCTCCTCCCTTCATGGAGCTGACCGAATGTGGAGAGGACACCATGAAGCTTATAGAGAAAAATGGACTAGCCTTCCCATTCAGTACGTATACAGAAATTATTAATGCTGTGCCCATATATCTAAGCATTTTTTAATATGAGGACCGATTAATGTGTTTTTTCCATTAATAATATTGTTTATTTTATTTTATGCTTTTTAAATGGTATTTGGTATTAGTGGGATATAGATAATACCAAAGTTTATATTATCATGTGTTCAAAGAGATTGTCTTATAGGGCCACTGTAGTGCCATAATAACATTAGATAGATATTTTAATTGGGCATTGATCAGTTAATAAAAATCAATTATTTAAAAAAAAAAAACATATATATATATATATATATATATATATATATTAATACTTTGAAAGATTATACACCTCTGTTGTTGTCCCCCCTCTCCCATATAAAATAAATGGGGGAGGTGGCTTGCCTAGAGGTAGTGGTACATTTTCAGACACAAGGTTATATTAATACAAAGCTCTCAGTTGTTTTGACACTGTGTTTAAGTGGTTCCCTTTGTAACAAACATGTTCTGTACTAAGCCTATAACTGATTATTAGTTCAGTCTCTTATCTAACCCATATTTTTCTTAAAACCCTTTAGCTTTGTTACATAGCCCTCCATATTGAAAACTGAAATAGTAAATAATTCTGAATTTTGCTAATAATAAATGCACGATTAAAACAAATAGAACCCTTAAGGCATTACATTTGGTCCTTAAATCAGATATACACTCCCATTGTTATGTTTTTAAGTAGTTTTTTTTTACTGTTGCTTTACGAATGGTGAGTAATGATACAGTCTCAGAAAATAGTAGATAATGATAAATGCTCCTTTTGGGAACATTTTAATTGCGCATTAAAATAATAGTGCTCTATCTTTTCTATGTTTTTAGCATAATTTGTGTTATTTATGCTCACATTGTGTGGATAGAGAATGCCCTAAATTACCAGCCTTAATTAGGGTTACATACACTTAAGGATTATAAACACTATTTTTTGTAAAATTATGCTTCTTGTTACAGGCCTTTTAGGGTAAATCCAGAGCACATGGATATATTTATTCAGAAAATTGTTTCCAGGGACCTTGTGAATACAGATAGATATTCTCATGTTTATTAACTATTAGCATAATTATTGTTTATTTATCACAAGGGCACTGCATCCTTATATGATTTAAATGCCCCCACTTGGATACACACACCAGGAAATGTGACCAATGCTCTTTGCTGCCCTGGGTTCATTTAGCTGAGTTTACAATGGCAGCTATGTTTTAAATGACCATTGTCATAAGGCTAGTGTTCAATTTGAAAAAAAAAATCCATGTGATTCTTCTTGCTGGTCCCACGTTGAGAAATAATTCATCACATGGGGTAAAGTCATTGGGAGCGGACAAGGACCTTTTCATGTAATTTTATAGCTATAATACAAAACTTTCAAGCTTAATTATCTAACACTCAATTTTTTTTTTTCAATTACAACTTGTATAGGCATATATTAATTTATTTGTGTTTGCAGCGTACAGTGACACAAATTAATGAATTATAATGAAATGTAGAAATATAATGATATATATATATATATATATATATATATATATATATGTGTGTGTATTTTTTTTTTATTGTTTTTTTTTCTAAAAAAGCTAGATTTTATGATACTTTATTTGTAATATAAACATGCCATTTAATTAAAAATGTCTTGTGAGTCCCTTTACCCCTTTTAATCGTGGGGGGAAAGCATTAGCATTGTATTGCTAGCCCCTCCTGCTAATGAAAGGGTTAAGCTATCCCATCACTATAATGTCACAACACATATTATATATTTTGTTTTATGACCATGTTTCTCTTCTGGTTTTAGTTTGTAAGACAAGGGTGGCCCATGGTACCAACTCACACGAGGTAAGTAAATAAAAAAAAAAAAAGTAATTTAAATGTTTGAATGGATGTAATAATGCACCTTAACCACAGTACTGCAAATAATTTTATTAAAACTGAAGATTATTTTTTTACGCCATATTTCCAGACTATCTTTTTTGCGCACTTGTAATTTGGTCAGTGGCTCAGTCATTTACTTGTCTATGCTAACATCAGTTGTTTATACTGATATTTACTTTTTAAAGAACAGATATTAAGGATGGGCAAAAACTTTTTAGAAAGGTACAAACATAAAACCAAAATTGTTAATCTATTAATTTATCTTTCTTAGAGATTAGCTCATTACCACTCAGTTAATTGCTCTTTCCACATAATCACCTTTGCTTAACTGCCCTCCTTGGAGGAAGGGGTCTTGAAAAATGAAACAAAAACATAAAGGGTGGTCTTTAGAAGATGATAATGGTGACCAGACTAATTTATAAAAGATGGCAAGTTAAAGGTTGGTTTTATTTTTTTTAAATTCTAAAATGTGTTGACCATTATTAAAAATCCACTGTGGTCATAGATTTAAAATATGTTACTTGAAACAACTACACTTACAGACAACATGATTTTATAGTGTAAAAAATAGCGCCTTAATTCATTACTTTTTTTTTATAAGCAATTATGCTGTTGTTGGATCTGCCAATTAACATTCCAAAGTTCTACTTCCTGATGTGGGAGGAGACTTTGAATACACAGGAAGTTTGTATCTGTACAATCGTAATGTGGAAACTATGACTGCTAGTGCTCTCATTAAGACGAATGCATAGCTAATTAATCTAAAAGGACACGCACTAGAAGCTGCAAAAAGCAGGCTAGTAAATAAAAAATGTATCATTGAAAAAAAGAATAACTGAAACATTTACATAATGTATTTTTTATACTTTCTAAAAGATTTTCCCCACAATCAAGTTTAATTATTCAAAAGTATTTGAAAAAAAAAAAAATAGCACCAGCAACACATTGAGTTGCAATGCTTTGCAAGCCCTTCACCCAGTGAAAGGGTTAATTCTCCTGCTATAAAATAGAACACTTGAACTATGCAGTGCCTTTTTAAGCCCAACGGCACATGGGTAACACTAGCAAATTGCCCGTCAAAAAATTACGGCAATGAAATTGTAAGTGAGCTAAGGGTGTTTGGTTTATATAATGTGGCTGATGTATCGTCGTTCGTTTTCTATGTCGTGCGAGTTTTTCAGAACATCCGTAGCGGTTTGGTGGGCTTTTTCGGAATATCCGTAGCTGTTTGGTGGTGTTTTGCGTGTTTCTGGTGGTGTTTTGGGTGTTTAGGGACCTTTAGCCTCGTTTTCGTTTTGTTCGGTGGCCACTTTTTCTCTCGCTTAGGTGATTTTCGGGTCTCTAAACTCTGAAATCCATAATTAAATGGAGGTGTAACTTTACTTGCAGAGGTCCTCGGTGCCCCCCCCCCCCCCTTGCTGTGAGTAACCTTTTTATGTGTTTGTTGTTTGTATTTACTGTGTTTGTAATGTTTTTGGGGTTGCGCGGGTTGCGTCCTTGTTTTCTAATCTCATAGGTGTTTTTTAGCAAATACGTAGGTGTTTTGCGTCTTTAGACTTCTGTAGCCTCGTTTTGTTTTTTTCCGGTGGCCATTTTTTCTCTCGCTTAGAGAATTTTTTAGTGTCTAAACTCTTTTAATTTGACTTAAATTGAGGTATAACTTTAGATTTCGAGGTCCTGGATGCTCCCTCTTCCTGTAAGTAAGCTTTTTATGTATTTGTTGTGTGTATTTGTTGTATTTTTCATGTTTTGATCTGCGCGTGTTGCGGCCCATTTTTGCGAGGTCGTAATGGGTCGTAACGTGTCTCGTATTTTGTTTGCGTTACAACGTAAATTTTGCGAGGGTCGCAGATGCTGGCAAGGAGCGCCTTCGGTGCTCCTTGCCAGCAACTGGACCCTCGTAAATTTTGCGAGGGACGCAGTTGCAGGCAAGGAGCTACGCGAGCCCGCAAGCGTGAGCAACGGCTCGTATGCTCACAACTATATATGTGATAGCCCACTTAATTTTCACTTCAAAACTATGTATATATGGTTCAATAAGCTGCCTGTATGAGAGATTGGGACATACAAGGAAATATCTCTGCCTTTTTTTCCCCAAAAACTGTCAAACATCAGATAAGGATGACAGAGCCCCCCATATACTCATCTGCACCTCCGTAATATTGCACTTTAACTCCATCCTTTAGACCTCCCTGAGTTAATGCGACATAAACGCTTGATTCCTACATTTTGTTTTGGCTACGTAATACCTGACCCCGTTTAATGAATCGGGTGAGGGATTCTGAAGCACCAGCACTTTGTCAGAGGGATAAACTCTGGAGTGTGCTGTAGTGCTAATGGATCTCAGCTGTCACTAAATGTCTAGAGGTCTAAGTGGCGCTCTGTCTGGAAGTGCTGCCTGCCATGCATCAGTGCACAGGATAGATGGATCCCACTTACTCGGGCGACTTCAGTTATTACAATCAATATTTTCTTCCGCATTCCTTATATCTGCAATTATAGGATTGTCTGTATTACTGTATGAGTGATTAGCACCATTTTTTGCATTGTGCCCCCAGACCTAATTGTGATTTCAATGTAAGTTTTTATTAAAAGCCTACTGAAAATGTTTTATTACGTTAAAGGGATATGTGTATCCTATTTTTTTGCATACTTTATTTTATTAAGAAGGGCTTAAAAGCTCTGTTTTTGCTTCCTATAATAACTCAAATAGCCCTGTTTGAGTCTGTAGTGCTCATACAATAGAGTTTATATGTCAATTTATTTACTGATTAGCAAGAAAATCTGAATTTGAAGGGAAAACAAATCAAAACCGCTTTTAAATCTTTTATTTAAAGATTCAGGTTTAACGCTTCAGCAGATATACTGCTCCTCACCCTTTATAATGTGTCCAGGGGGTGAGAGAGGATCTGCCCAGAAAGGAATTTGTATCCGTTGTCCTGATGACAATATGTATATATCTTTGTAGTGCTTATTCTAGGAAAACCTTAAAAATGTAGGGAGGTCTCTGGCCAGATCCTCTTTCACCCCTAGAATACCTAATAGGGGTGGAGAGAGGCTGATCTACTATAACGTACAATACTAATTTCAAATGACAAATGCAGCATAGCATTGACATACTGATTGTATTACTAATCAGTTACTACATAAACAAATGAAACCTAATTGTTTAATGGTATAGATACCATTTTTTTATTAAAATGTGTAGCATATTTATTATATTCACATAGATACATATATTTTCTTTAAACCATATCTATATTAGCGTTGGACACCATTACTATTATAATTATCCTTTATTGGTAACGTGCAAATATATTCCATAGCGCTATACATAAGTTGTGATCAAGGCAAAACAATATTAACACATTACAAAGATGGAGGGCGCTGTCTTTGAGCGAGTGAGTTTCTATTGCCTGATTTGTATGTTGTAAGGCTACAATGACTGCTTATCTTCTTGTAATCTCATTCTTGTAGATGGCAATTATATTTAATTCAGATGGTGTGAAAGCAATCCAACCACCCTGTGTTATTCAGAGCTTCATCAGCCACAACGCTGTACTCTACAAAGTATTCGTGGTTGGAGAGTCCTACACTGTGGTGGAACGGCCGTCTTTGAAAAACTTTTCCACAGGAACTTCAGGTATAGATATGTTTTGGATTTTATCAAAACCTATAGACTAACTTTTATATTCAGAGATTTAAAGACCACCATTGAGTATCACATTCTGGCTATACATTGTATTAGAGTTTTTTATTTTCTTAATAGTGGAAGTTTCATCTAAACACAAGTTTCTTTCATATGAAAGAGAACACTTATAGATGTTCAAATATATAATAGGTTTTAAATCCCACCTGATTTCTAAATGTCCACATTTTTTTAGCGCTTATAAAGATTTAGAAAAGTCTTTTAGGATCAGGATTTGGGAAAGAGAGTTAAATAAGATGGACAATAGAAGTGTGGAACAGTGACTTTTGTTTGGTAAAAAAAATAATCTTTAAGCTCTTGTTTTTTAAAACTAAAGATGGTATTTGGTCCCTGCAGAGATTAGTAGGTTTGACCCTTCTACCCAGCCCATGTGTTGGAGGGGATGCGTAAAACCGAGTACCCTACCACATATGTGCTGGGGGTGTGAAAGGGTTTAGCCATTCTGGTTAAAGTGTGGGAATCAAATCTCTAAATTATAAGGAAAGGTTTCCCTGCTTAGTTTGGAGCCGGCTATACTCCATTTGGAATTGGATGTCTTATCTCCACACTAAACACCTGATGTGCCATATTCTGTTGGTAGCAAAATGGGTCTTAGTAAAATCTTGGAAAGGCAAACATGTTCCTTACTGGCAGGAAGTAGTTAATACAGTTTAAAAAAAAGGCAAACTGGAAAAAAAATGGTTTCCCTATGGCGGTTGTTGGAAAAGATCCAATGTAAAATGGTCATTATGGGATAACTATATGAAAGATTAATGTTTAGGTACATTTTTGTCTTTATCAGGCACGGGACTATACAAGAAATAATATGAAGTGTTTTTCTGTCTCTAAACAGAATGTATGTATTTATTGATTATTGTGACAAACAAGTTGTATACAAATTGTGTTATGAATTCCTTTTTTAAATGAAAAAAAAATAATGAAAAAAAAATAAATAAATAAAAAAAAAAAAAAATATATATATATATGGCAAGTTTTAGCCCTTGCCTTTTATAACCACAAAGCCTCTGTATATTGGGTGATGTGAGCTGCTGACGATACAGAAACATGAATGTAACTCTGTTTGGAGCTGTAGTTTGACACTTGAATTGACTCTTGAGCTTTAGAGTTAATCAGCTCAGCATTCTAAGTATCATTGACTGAAATGAAATTTTTTAATGGCAGCTCATGCTCTCTACAAACATGGAGCAGTAACTGGTATTATGTGGCTCTGGTGGAAAATATAATCTAGCCCAGTATGTACGTGCAAAGGACTCTTATTCATACATATTTCTATAATTGACATATTGACCCAAACATTAGCATATGGTGCTACATGCAAAAGGGTATCTGCTTTCCACAAATATTTAACCATTGTTTGAACACCTTTTTAATTATTTTTTTTTTGCTTGACATTTACTTTGTGTCATATTCTACAGATTATCAATATTCTTTAGTGTCAGAATATCCTACACCATAATAAAATATGTGACTGTGTGATAATCTTTACTGATTTATTATGTAATAAATAAGTACAAAGGTCTATAAGTAGGTGGAATATTTAACAAACAATTAATTATTCTAGAATTTTGACGTATATTGCACACACAGCAACTTAGGGCCTTCGTTATGTTGTTATGCGTGTGTGTGCGTGCGTGTATTGCTCCGGCCTTGAGAGAGAGGAAGCTCTTGAAAGCTAGTCATAATATTTATGAATTTGTCCAATAAAAAAAGGCATCACTATATACTCTGCTTACTAACATTATATATATATATATATATATATATATATATATATATATAGGCAGAATGGTGGTACATTTTGAGCCTCATTTGCATGTCACTACCCAGAATCCTTAGCGACTGTGGAAACCTTTTACTGAGAAGTCTTTAGGCCTATGTTAGAAATGCAAATGTACTGTTATTTCCTACATTGGGAAATACTGATTACCATACTGAACATAACATCACTGCACCGATTACATGGAATAAGCAATGTCATTATATCATCAGATCAGGGTGGGAAAAGTGTTTTCATTTTTGAAGTTGCTGCTAAATTGTGTTATAAGCTTTTTAAGTTAGTGATTTTAGACTGTTTCTAACATTACCCTGCACTGGTAGAACACACAATTACAAGTGGTGCAGAATGAGTAAAAAAATGTTTCTTTTCTAATATTAGCTACATAATTATTATTATTTTTCCTTTTTTTGCAACATATGTAGAGGCAAAATGTAGTGATAAAATCGAGTAATTATGAAATAGAGGTTGTGGATCTGAATTCTGTTATTTCCTCTTGTTCTTTAATAATTGTTTAATTTGGTTGCAAGATAAAAATTAATAAGTATATATAAAAAATAAAGGAGTACATGAAATAAACAAAATAGATTCTTTTAAAATTATTTAAAGTACAATAAAAATCTACTGTAAAAAAATAAATGCAGAAAGTGGCTTTTAAACTCACAACGTAGAGTGGAGCAGGTGCTTATAACCACTGCGCCATGTCTGTACATGAAAAAGAGTCATATCAAATCAATAAAGCTAAAATATAATCAGTGTGACACAGCCTGGCCATTTTTACCTATGTAGTTTCTTATGGGATTGCTTCAGGAGCTATACAAACAATAATTCAATACCTAAACCAATTCTTGATTAGGTTAAAAAATGTAAACCGCTTTTCCACATTATTTTCAAGTCTCTACCTCATGGTGCCCCGCAGTTTTGGCGACTTTAATATCCTTTCATTGTGACGTCAGTGTGATATTTGTTTTAATATTGGGCATTGATGTTAAATAATGATATGAAATGTAAGTGTAAAATATTGATAGGAGTGGAATGGAAAACCTTGGCTGCCAATTTTCGAACATGGTATTTTGCTGCCGAAAGCAATGTACGAGTTTACTGCATTACCAATACTGCCACCTAGTGTCATGTATCAGCATCACAAGTGTTTCTACATACTGAAATTATGTACATTATTTTAATATGTTTGGGACTCGCTGAGATCATCATTACACTCTTCACCTTTGCAATAATCACCAATCAAATCCCACAAGAAGTTATTGGCTGCCTACAGTTTCTTAATTAATACTTTCTTTTTCTTTCAGACAGAGAATCCATATTTTTTAACAGCCACAATGTATCAAAGCCGGAATCCAGTTCTGTTCTTACAGCAGTGAGTATCTGCTTTTATACAGAGATGTAGAGTTGCTAGTTGTATGCGTACAGGTAAAATCTGCTTAATGCTACCCTGATCAACGCCCATTCGCTATAGCACTCTTTTCCCCTCTACCTCCCTTCTCAGCGCTAAATCTCACAATAACGTGTTTTTTGTGTGCACCATATCTCGTTTGGCCCTTTAAATTCCCACTTGGAGCTCACGGGTTCACATAGCGCTGTTTGGGTGCTATGGTGTTAAAATTCCCCATTTAGCACTGTTTCACATAGTGCTCCTGCATATTCCTGTACTTGTCTAATGAGATCTGCAACTTAGATACTGGTTGATCATATTAGATTCATTAAAGGGATGTGGAACATTTATAGCAATTAAAAAAAAAACATGTTTTAGAAAAGTAGTTTTTTTTGCATGAACAAGTAAAACCTGTTTAAACTTCATCAAAACTAATGGGAAATACAGAGAGCATAGTTTAGTCTGTAGATCTCATTGGCTGACAGAGGGCAAGCCCCCAAGAGCAGTTACACTTCTGAATAAGGTTCTTTGTGCTCGGAGACCTTTACTTGAAACAAAAACCCTGTGTCACATTATCTAATTCTCTCTTCCTGATGCAACATAGAAAAACAGTATTTCCATGTCCCTTTAACACGTTAATGGGTTGATCACATTAGACGCATTAATATGCCTAGTACATTAAACCCTTTGAGTGCCATCAGATGCTTGGAGACTTTTTTTAAACTCCACAGTCCAGGCCTATTTTCCGCTATGCACCCATTTTACATTTTGTTTTTTGTATCGTTCGAAAAATTAATCATATGATTGAAAGTTAAGCATTGAATATATGTCCTGGCTGTCTTGAGTATTTACTGGTACCAAATATGTATTGGAAATATATTGATTGGCTGGAAATTGGCAGTGTCACAATTTTTTTTTCCAGTTTGTTTGATTAATAGTACACACTCAAAGCATTAAAAGGTTAAACAATACCATAACATCAAATAACCACATAAATATATATATTTTTGGAAAGACAAGAAACCAGAGAATTTAAAAATAACCTCTTCTGAAGAGATCGACAAATAACAGTACAATTTGTGTTGGAAATTGAAATCTTTCAAGATAAAATAACTTCCCACACCCAACTGAGTGATAAAGCTGTTAAAATAATCAATATGAATGATTGTTATAAATCATAACTGATTACCCTGAGGGTGACCTTGTGTTAATTTATATGCATTGGTCCCCTAATCTTTGATTTTCAGTCATCTTTCATAATATTTATACACATAATTATGAAATGTAACTGATTAATTTGTTTTCAATATGTTTTAAAGGGAAATATTATTTATTTCCCTTTTAATTATATATATTGGTGGTAGTGTATTCATTTAACAATACAAATAATCTCAGCATTTTACATTATGCCCAAACCAGCTTCTCCTTTTGGGGGGTTTATTTATTTTTGTGATCAGTGGTAAAGTATGTGCTGCACTAGTAGATTGCAGCACTACTTCTGCTCCTTTATAGTCCTGAGTGTTGAACGACAGATCTGCCATGGGGTGATGTCGCTCAAGCCATGATGTGATTTTGGAGCATCATCATATGCCCGGCCTGGACTCATGACCACTTATTATAGTAATTTTCTTTTTTAGAATATAGTTCCTTCCTGAACTTAAAAAAAAAAAAACTTAAAGGGAGTGTGAAAATATATATAGGCGAATGCCCTGCTTCAAGTGTACCATGCATTGTATTTAATAGATGTGATGTCTGCCCACATTCATCCATTCTCTTCAGGTAAATAACACTTTACTCTTTCTTTGTATTGCAGCTTGACAAAGTGGAAGGAGTATTTGAGCGTCCCAGTGATGATGTGATCCGCGCAGTCTCCAAGGCATTGAGACAGGCTCTGGGAATCTCCCTCTTTGGCATTGATATTATAATAAATAACAAGACTGGGCAACATGCAGTTATTGACATCAATGCTTTTCCAGGTATGACCACAACTTAAGAATAGTAACCGCAATCTCAGGCATAGTGTGACAACGCTGGACTGCCCAAGTCCCAACAAATATTAGCTACTGTATACACAGTTATACTCTCTGCTTCACTCACATAATTGTATAATTGTTTCTAATTTAAAAGGTTGGGAGTTCAGATATTACCAGTTCCATCTATTTTTTTAATAATATTTCTTATGTAGCTAGCTAGATACAACAAAGAACGGTGTGTATAAGATTATTGCAGGTTTTGTAGTGTTTTTACTGTCTTTTCAAAGTAAGTGATGAAAAGAGTGAAGTTCTGAATGAGTGTATTAGGGAAATGAGTGTATGTGACTGCCTATGCACTACAGAGCACATAGTTGTCTTTTACCCACCCTGTACATCTTCTACATGTGTTCTGTTTGTTTTAATTATTATACTTCTGAGCAATTTCTCAACAGTGAGATTTCATAAATTAGTAAAATTAAGGTGCAATCAGTGTAACAAAGTCAAAGAAATTGGACCTGGGTAGAAAATATTCTACTAGTGTTTTGTTGATGTCCATATTTCAGAGTGATAGCTGTGTGTCACTGGCCACATAAAGGATTTCATTGGGCCTGTAGTCAGGCCTCTAATCCCATTATCTGTGCAGCTTATTATGTGAGGGTTTCAAGGGTCATACAAGCAATTATAATGCTAATCTTTTAGTCAATATTTGACCAATTATAAAAATGTGAACACAGGCCTCTGTGCTAATCCCCTATATTGCAGATTACACCATGTTTAAGAGCAAAGTAAAACAACCTAGCTATGTTAATCACCCACCCCAGAAACATTGTGAGAGAGCTGCTACGAGTGACTGCGGCAAGCCAGAGCCGAAAATTACAGAAAACTTTTCCATTGAGTTTTGCACTGCCAAAAGATTACGGGTTACTTCGTTAGACTTTTACACCAAAACCCTATGCTAATAAGACTTTACAGATCACCTGCAAACCAGGGTAGTGCCGTAACTACAAAAAGATGAAGAAAATAATACTGGTACTAAAGACCACTCGCAAATGGTTTTAAAACCCCCGCAGAGTGCCGCAGCAGCACTTAGAGACAGTATAGCACCAAAAACAAAATTATGAAAGTTCATCATTATTTGCCACTTAGCAGTCCAATATAAACATATGTGTAATTGAAAAATGTGATATTGTATTATTATGTCTGTTGTATTATACAATATCAAGGGTAACACACAACCCCATACTCAAGGGGTTAATACATCAGGAAACCACATGAACTAGAAAAACATGCTCTAATTAATTAAATATATAAAGTAATAAACACAATCATATGTATTATATCTATAAATACAACTGTCACATATATTTAATTTAAATAAATTAAAAAAAGATATTGGTTACAAGAGCCATTTCTCATCTGTAAAGCTTGGTTTGGTGTAATATATTGAGTGAACACGTGCTTCCTACACTGAAAACTCTTTTGGATTAGACAGGATTTACAGATGTGGGTTGAGTGCCGTAATATTGTGCATGAAAAGTTTAGAATAAATGCGTAATGTAGGGGGGAAAGCACCTGCAGACGATTTTAGGGCATACTGCAAATTACACTGCATAGTTTTCAAGTCTTGATAAGAAAATTCAGAGTAATATTGAGACTTCTATGTCTCTCTAACATAATACTTTAATTTACACAATTTATATTTACTGATATCACTAACATAGAAGGAAGTATCATTATGTTTAAATATTTGAAATATTGAAATAGTTCCAAATTTACTAATACAAAAATGTATCATTCTATATAACAATTAGATGAAATAAATATATATTATACATACACATATAATTCTATCAATGGGCTCTGTATCAACCTCAGTGACAGGTGTGATGGGAGCACTTGGCTCGGGTAAAACGTACTAAAACAATCTATAACCACCTCAGGACAAGAAATACAAACTATAATGGATATACTTGTACATAAAAAAATGCATTTTTTTATTGGGGAAAGTATAAGCATGCACTTAGGGCTAGTGCAAATATGTGACAATCTACAACAATATCCCATTTAAATGGCTGACAACTGGAGGTTGAAGTCCCCATAAAATAATAATTACATTAACAAATAACAGGGATTCGCCAGAGAAGCCTCATCACCTTCCCAAGAGGAAAGTGATCTGGAAAAAATACAGTTAAAACCAGGAAAGAGAGACTAGCTGGCTGAGTGTTTTTGTTTTTCTGAGTCCATCTTTGCTGCCTTCCAGTATTTCAACACCTCTCTTTTTTTACCCTCTTTCTCTTTTTCCCACTCTATCTCCCCTCCCTCACTCTGTGTTTTAGCCCCAAACATGACCTTTACCATGTCTTGCATAAAATATCATTTCACAGAAACAAATGCATCTGATTAAAATAAATGTGACAGCTGCACACAGCAGCACCAAGTGACAGCGTGTTAATGATATTCCTCTTGTTAATATGAAAGATCTTTGTTCCTGAACCTGCTGCCGCTCTCTGCCCCAGAATCTGGGAGAGAGCAAGCAGGAAAATTAAAATGAATGTGCATGGTGGCAAGGTCTAGAGCTGTGTCTGGTTCTCTTAACCATCTGAAAACCTTTCCTAAAATCTTTCTCAATACATCTAGCTTTTTGATTGGTATATATTTCTGTACATATACAGTGCATATAAAAAGTCTACACACCCCTGTTAAAATGTCAGGTTTCTGTGCTTTAAAAAAAATAGACAAAGATAAATCATTTTAGAACTTTTTCCACCTTTAATGTGACCTATAAACTGTACAACTCAATTGAAAAACAAACTGAAATCTTTTAGGTGGAGGGAAGAAAAGAAAAATAACGTGGTTGCATAAGTCTGCAAACCCTCTTATAACTGGGGATGTAGCTGTGTTCAGAATTAAGCAATCACATTCCAAATCGTGTTAAATAGGAGTCGGCATACACCTGCCATCATTTAAAGTGCCTCTGATTAACCCCAAATAAAGTTCAGCTGTTCTAGTTGGTCTTTTCTGAAATTTTCTTAGTCGCATCCCACAGCAAAAGCCATGGTCCACAGAGAGCTTCCAAAGCATCAGAGGGATCTCATTGTTAAAAGGTATCAGTCAGGCGAAGGGTACAAAAGAATTTCCAAGGCATTAGATATACCATGGAACACAGTGAAGACAGTCATCATCAAGTGGAGAAAATATGGCACAACAGTGACATTACCAAGAACTGGAGCTTCCTCCAAAATTGATGAAAAGACGAAAAGAAAACTGGTCTGGGAGGCTACCAAGAGGCCTACAGCAACATTAAAGGAGCTGCAGGAATATCTGGCAAGTACTGGCTGTGTGGTACATGTGACAACAATCTCCCGTATTCTTCATATGTCTGGGCTATGGGGTAGAGTGGCAAGACGAAAGACTTTTCTTACAAAGAAAAATATCCAAGCCAGGCTACATTTTTCAAAAACACATATGAAGTCTCCCAAAAGCATGTGGGAAAAGGTGTTATGGTCTGATGAAACCAAGGTTGAACTTTTTATCTGTAATTCCAAAAGATATGTTTGGCGCAAAAACAACACTCCACATCACCAAAAGAACACCATACCCACAGTGAATCATGGTGGTGGCAGCATCATGCTTTGGGGCGGTTTTTCTTCTGTTGGAACTGGGGCTTTAGTTAAGATAGAGGGAATTATGAACAGTTCCAAATACCAGTCAATATTGGCACAAAACCTTCAGGCTTCTGCTAGAAAGCTGAACATGAAGAGGAACTTCATCTTTCAGCATGACAACGACCCAAAGCATACATCCAAATCAACAAAGGAATGGCTTCACCAGAAGAAGATTAAAGTTTTGGAATGGCCCAGCCAGAGCCCAGACCTGAATCAGATTGAAAATCTGTGGGGTGATCTGAAGAGGGCTGTGCACAGGAGATGCCCTCGCAATCTGACAGATTTGGAGTGTTTTTGCAAAGAAGAGTCGGCAAATCTTGCCAAGTCAAAATGTGCCATGCTGATAGGCTCATACCCAAAATGACTGACTGCTGGAATAAAATCAAAAGGGGTTTCAACAAAGTATTAGTTTAAGGGTGTGCAGACTTATGCTACCATATAATTTTATATTTATATTTTTTCTTCCCTTTACCTAAAAGATTTCAGTTTGTTTTTCAATTGAGTTGTACAGTTTATAGGTCACATTAAAGGTGGAAAAAGTCCCGAAAAGTCTTTGTCTCATTTTTTTACAGCACAGAAATCTGACATTTTAACGGGTGTGTAGACTTTTTATATCCACTGTATGTATGTATATGTATATATGGATGGAAGGAAGTAATGTTCTCTTTCATGTCCTAACGCATAGTTATTTTGTATACTGCATATTTTAGATCTTCTGGGTAAAATTTTTTATGCCTTTTGGAATCACGTTTTCTTTTTTGCATTTGGTCAGAAAAAGCAAGGTCTTGATCTTCATTTATATGCAGTACGTTGCAGTATCTTCCATTATGGCACAGAGATAATGTGGTATCATGTTCCCCTAGGGGTCATTAAAAAAGACCAAAAGAATATATGTAGGTGATAATATTGCTCCCTAGGCTGATCAGATAACCTCTGTATGACAATAATTATAAGTCCCACTCCCCTGAAAAACGCAGTCTGTCTATACCCCTGGCTGCTGGTGGTAGCAGGAGATGCCTACCCTGTTACTGGCTAGTAGAATAGATAAGAGTACAAATACATTTGCAATAAATAAATAACCAAAGTGATATAAAGATGATACATTTATTAGCTTACTGATTTGAAAAATAAAATGGAACACTATGGTCTATAAAACATTATTATGCCGCTTCACTAAAAGGTAGCCCTAAAATCTGTTTCATGTATTCGTTTTAGGATATGAGGGAGTGCCAGAGTTTTTCAATGATCTCCTGAACCACATCACCACACTCCTGCAACGGCCGGAACAAAACGCCAATAAACCCCCGCCGGAACAGACAGGCAGTGTACTTGGAGACCGCATGTGCTGCACTTCCACCGCAAGGAAAGATCCCTGGATCGTGGAGAGTGAGACAAATGGGGCCATGAAACTGCAAAGCCAGAGACTAGGATGCAACACCTCAGTGTCTCCCAGCTTCCAGCAACACTGCGTGGCCACGTTGGCAACCAAGGCTTCCTCACAATAAACCGATTAATGTGAAGGACCTGTATGGAATCCAAGGAAAAAGAAGATTCCATAATCACAATTCAATCTTGAGGGTGTAACATGAGAACTATAGAAATCCCTGTTGATTTTTATGATACAACTGTTGGAACATTTTCAGATCTGTCTGGGGGGAAACATGGAAGTCTCATCTTTTTTTTATTTTATTTAACATCAAATCTTAACCCCTTGGCTGACTCAGTGGCTCCCAATGGATTAATGAAAATAATTTTATAACTCTTCCCACTACATTTGTAAAAAAAACAAATAAACCCATTCCTGTCTTTGCTGAAATATCTTGGGACCTGGATAAAGTTGGATTTCTGCTCTACATCTTCTGGCAGCCAAGGGGTTAACCCAATGTCTGCGCACAAAGTGCATTAAAGAAAGCAGTTGTACCATATTTGAATGTAAGGGAGACTTTAGAATGTGTTCAACAAGAAACAGAGTTTCCTCGCATAATCTGCTCGCTCGAAGAAAAAGGAATTATTTTTAAAACAAGGAATATTATTCTTAAAAAAAAAAAAAAAAAAAAGACGGATTCTGAAATGCCACTCAGTATGGCCACACGCCGAACTACTGGTTATATGATTTGTAGGATATTTTCTTCTTTTTTTAATTATTTTTTTCAAACTTTAATTTTTACGTATTGTTTTCTTGAATTAAGATTTTACAATTTTAGATCGGTTTTATTTTAACTTGCCAGTGCTGTTTTAAGTCTTACTGTCGTTATCTATTATTCTCTAATGAAACCACTGCCCTGCACACAAAGTCTTACATTTTACGCTGCTCTCTCAAAAATAAAAAAAATGGTAAAGGATTACTGACCACCAATCAATCAATGGCATTAAAAACACTGTCACCCTACAGCAAGTTGAGGCGTTTTTGTGGTTTCTTATTTTTTAAAGATTAATAGCAATTAGTTTTGTTATGACTGAATTCACCCAAACACTTCACATACAGAATATTTTTTTTCTCTACGTATTTTAAAAATTATCTAAACCAATTAGGTCCAAAATACTGATCAAGCTCATCAAGCCACTAATTTGCATACTTTTTCACATTGCAAAAAAATCAAGAATTATGTCATGAAAAATGTCTGTTATATGTTAATTAAAAATTACCCAGTTTGTTTTGGGGTGATAGTGTCCCTTTAAAAGCACTTGGAACTACATGTGTTCATATATTTAAAATACCATATTTTAAACATTACCCAGGTTTTTTTTTTTTGTATAAACAAAATATTAAGTAATACCTTTTGAAACTAATAGAAACATGCACAGAGCATATTGTGATATTTAGCTATGACAAATATATCATACTGCCCAGAGCAGCTAAACGTTTTAATCCGTTTAAAGTGCTTTGAGACTATTTTAAATTTGGAGAACACACTGTGACACATTAACAAATGCTCTCTTTCAGGTGTAACAAATGGAGATTTCTTTCCATGTCTTTTTAACTAAATTGTACTGGGCATTACACAGTAATAAAGATGCATCACCAAAAATGTGTGTATGTGTGTGTATATATATATATATATATATATATATATATATATATATATATATATATATATATATGTATATATATATATGTGTATATATATAATATATATATGTATACAGTATATATATATATATATATATATATATATATATATATATACACACACAGTATATATATATATATATATAGATCTATTTATGTATATATTTAATTTTTTACATTAAAATATTTGAATAATAAAAATATATGAGGTAGGTTTATTTATAGGAATGGTTGCATATGTTATTGTTTATGGATCAATAAGGAGAAAACTCAGATTTTTTGCACTTTTGAGAATAATTTTAAGATGTTTCAGAGACTTTAAACATTTGGTTAATTTAAAGCTAGGACAATGTATGTGTTTCCAATAGTAAAATGAGTATTTGTATTAATATATATATATATATATTGTATATTTGGTGATGCGTCTATAGCATTGTCTATAGTACTGTGTAATGCTCTGCTATTAACATAACGAGTTAGAGCCTCAAAGAGCACTGTAATACATTCTGTTTTCAATCTGAATGGTAATTAGAGTCATGATAAATAACTAAAGCCACGTTTGCCTACCAAAAAAAGTTTTTACTCCGTTTTTGCTTGTTTGCTTGCTTGCCTTTTGAGATGACCCATTTCTGGTGTCCTCTGTTTGATTTTGTCATTTTCTTCAATTCTTGTGTTTCGGAATTTGCTGCATTGTTTACTTGTGGTTGGCAGCACTGCTTAACTTCAGAACAGTGCAAATACTACAAAAGGAGCTATAAGAGTAGGCGTTATAAAAAACAGTAAACTATGTAGCAGAAAAAAGAGACAGTATACAGTGGATATAAAAAGTCTACACACCCCTGTTAAAATGTCAGGTTTCTCTGCTGTAAAATAATTAGACAAAGTTAAATCATTTCCGAACTTTTTCCACCTTTAATGCGACCTGTAAACTGTACAACTCAATTGAAAAACAAACTGAAATTGTTTAGGTAGAGGAAAGAAAAAATATAAAAATAAAATAATATGTTTGCATAAATCTGCACACCCTTAAAATCAAAAGGTGTTTCAACAAAGTATTAGTTTATTACAGCACTCAGTCTTTTTGGGTATGAGTCTATCAGCATGGCACATTTTGACTTGGCAAGATTTGCACACTCTTCTTTGCAAAAACACTCCAAATCTGTCAGATTGCGAGGGCATCTCCTGTGCACAGCCCTCTTCAGATCACCCCACAGATTTTCAATCAGATTCAGGTCTGGGCTCTGGCTGGGCCATTCCAAAACTTTAAACTTCTTCTTGTGAAGCCATTCCTTTATTGATTTGGATGTATGCTTTGGGTCGTTGTCATGCTGAAAGATGAAGTTCCTCTTCATGTTCAGCTTTCTAGCAGAAGCCTGAAGGTTTTGTGCCAATATTGACTGGTATTTGGAACTGTTCATAATTCCCTCTATCTTAACTAAGGCCCCAGTTCCAGCTGAAGAAAAACAGCCCCAAAGCATGATGCTGCCACCACCATGCTTCACTGTGGGTATGGTGTTCTTTTGGTGATGTGCAGTGTTGTTTTTGCGCCAAACATATCTTTTGGAATTATGGCCAAAAAGTTCAACCTTGGTTTCATCAGTAACCATAACACCTTTTCCCACATGCATTTGGGAGACTTCAGATGTGTTTTTTGCAAAATGTAGCCTGGCCTGGATGTTTTTCTTCATAAGAAAAGGCTTTCGTCTTGCCACTCTACCCCATAGCTCAGACATATGAAGAATATGGGAGATTGTTGTCACATGTACCACACAGCCAGTACTTGCCAGATATTCCTGCAGCTCCTTTAATGTTGCTGTAGGCCTCTTGGTAGCCTCCCAGACCAGTTTTCTTTTCGTCTTTTCATCAATTTTGGAGGGAGCTCCAGTTCTTGGTAATGTCACTATTGTGCCATACTTTCTCCACTTGATAATGACTGTCTTTACTGTGTTCCATGGTATATCTAATCCCTTGGAAATTCTTTTGTACCCTTCTCCTGACTGATACCTTTTAACAATGAGATCCCTCTGATGCTTTGGAAGCTCTCTGTGGACCATGGCTTTTGCTGTGGGATGCGACTAAGAAAATTTCAGGAAAGACCAACTAGAGCAGCTAAACTTTATTTGGGGTTAATCAGAGGCACTTTAAATGATGGCAGGTGTATGCTGACTCCTATTTAACACGTTTTGGAATGTGATTGCTTAATTCTGAACACAGCTACATCCCCAGTTATAAGAGGGTGTGCAGACTTATGCAACCACATTATTATTATTTTTTTTTCTTCCCTCCACCTAAAAGATTTCAGTTTGTTTTTCAATTGAGTTGTACAGTTTATAGGTCACATTAAAGGTGGAAAACGTTCTGAAATGATTTATCTTTGTCTCATTTTTTTCCAGCACAGAAACCTGACATTTTAACAGGGGTGTGTAGACTTTTTATATCCACTGTAAATGGATTACCCCTAGATGTGAGCAAATAAACATTAATAAGTGAATACAAATATCTGAAACTTTGTTTTATGGAGAGGGGCAAATATGCCTTATTTTTTACTCATTAATCTAATTTTCATTCAGATTGGAAATCTCTTTTAGCGAGAGTGTCCCCCTTAGTTTCTAGTTATATTTGTATTTCCATTGTTAATTCTGCCTTTGAAAATGAGCTTAATTGTATATAATAACTTCTGAATCACTGCAAATGCTTATTAGTAAATTGTGGCATTAATCCTATAAGAGACTTTGACTGCTGTGAGTGCCTCAATTCTGCTTTCTTTTTTTTTTCTTTTGCACTGAAGGGGTTTAAAAGAGAGAATTAAAGTTAAATCATATTCTCTCACAAGAATCTGAGATTGGAAAGTTAAGATTGGTTTTATAGTGTTATCACAGATACTTTTTTTGTGCTCTAAACTTAAAATTTGTTTTAGAATTATTGGAAGTCTTTCACTGCCAGCTGTAAATTGGTGTATGTTTTTGGATAGTGGCAGAGAGGTGGCTCCAAGACCACTGTTAACAACTCATATCTCATATATAATGCAATAAAAAGCAGTACAAACAAACAACTTATTGTGATTAAAAAACATGTGATCTTTTGTGGCAAAACATAGCTAGTTTTGTCTCCATTTTCAGGCTGGAGCTTCTCCCAGTTTTTACAAATTGTAACAGAGCGTTACCTATTTGCTTAAAGGACCACATGTGCTCCAAACCATTAGATAGAGGGTGAAAAAGCATTTAAAAAAAGTTTTTACATTTTTAGATTGATGTAGAATTCATGGAGTTTTGATCACTTGAAGTCAGGCTATTTCACGGTGTTGCTTCTGCCTGAATGAGTAATGAGCTCTGTACTACATGGGGCATAATATATAATATTAATTAGAATCAGGCGGTGTTAAGTTATTTGTAACTACTCTAGCAACCTCCGTAATATCAGAGCAGGTAGCACAGTAGCTAAGGCTCCTGTCTGTGGTGCTTCAGAAAGACCTAGGTTCAATTCTCACTAAAGACGTTTTTTCTTTACTGATTGAAAATCGGAAATATGTCCTTTTAGGTTATATAATAAAACATATATCAATGTGAGCTCAGTGTGGATATTTTATTTATTTAAAGAACTATTATTTGAACTAGTTATTTTTAGAAAAATATATACATACAGTGGACCCTTGGTACTCAAGTACCTCAAAATGCGTCAATTTCGCCATTCAGACCTTATGGGTGAGCAAACCACATGGTACTTATCTCGCTTGGTACTCATTGCTCTTGCTAAAACTAATTTACATTACTCCTTAAAGCAGTTTGGTACTGTTTATTTTTGCCACTCGTCGTGACTTTTGGAACCAATTAACGGCGAGTACCAAGGGACCACTGTATAAACACGTGTAACACACAAACATTCAGCAGACACACATAGGAGAAAGATACAGGGTAGGGACAGGGGGGAGATGGTGGAAAGAGACACATGGCATTGCCAAGCACAAAAATTGCAGGATAACGAAACGTGCAATGAGTGGCCCATACAGAAGGGGGGGGGGGGGGGGGAGGATCGCAATGAGCACCAAAGGTGCTTATCGCGGGGCTCACGATGAGAACCGCGAGCGGGAGAGACTTGCAATGAGCGGCAAAGGCGCTCAGTGTGGGGCTCGCGATGAGCGCCGAAGGTGAGCCGTGCAAAGCAGGAAAGTTGACGTACATGGGGGGAGAGGCATGCAAGAGGAGCAAAAGCCTCACGTTGTGTGGCAAACAGCATTGCCAGCCTTACAATTTTAATCCCGTCATTTTTGACGGGCAATTTCCTAGTGTGTATATATATATATATATATGTATGTAAGTAAAAACAAGAGGGTAAGGAGAGAGAGGGCACAGAAACTCCTAGTGCAGATCAATAGAAAAACTGCTGTGGTTTTTACTTTCAACTGTTTGTGACTCTCACCTGGAGAGACCTCAAATGTTATGAGGTATGGATATCACATTCAATATAATCTTTACGTGAAATGTCAATCTTCTTCACCTCTGGCAAATAGATCCCAGTCTCCTTACTGCTAGTGTACATTAATTAAAGTGTATACACTAAACATAAAAAATAGAGTATAATGTAATGTGGTAAAGTATATCTATAATTATTAATAGGATGGGTACAATGAATAGCCTAGAGGATCTGACAATGTCAGTGCTGTGTATATGGTGTATTACACATTAACTCCTTGAGGCTTCATATAGTCAAAAACATTTTTTGTAAATAATTTATTATCTATTGATATCAATTAATATTGATATCTGCAAAGTAAAGGATACATCTAAATAATACAATGATGATATAAAAAGGCTAAATGTAAGTACTATAATGCTTTTGTTGCTCCTGATGCATCTTCTTCAGTTACTAATATCCTTGGTTGCTCAAATGACAGCTCAGTCTGTCTGTAGGACTAAAACAGCATGTCGACAAGTTTAACTTTTATACTTACTTTTTAAACCAGAGTGTATTGGTTAATAGACTCATATATTTAATATATTTAACACACATATGGTTGATAGATTGCGGGTAAGTTTGCATGTCCCTGCCCAGGTTCCCAGAATGCAGTGTAATAACTGGAATTCTGAGCAGGAAATATGTTTTTTTTAACTCTTCTGTTCAAATGTGAACACAAATGTTCTATTTATTTACTGTATATATATCTATATATATCTATACAGTGTTGGGGGGGGGGGGATTATTTGATCCCCTGCTGATTTTGAACGTTTGTCCACTGACAAATAAATGATCAGTCTATAATTTTAATAGTAGGTGTATTTTAACAGTGAGAGACAGAATAACCAAAAAAACAACAACTTATACATTGATTTGCAGGTCAGTGAAGGAAATAAGTATCTGACCCCTTCGTCGTAGTACTTTGTGGCAAAACCACTGTTGGGGTTGTTTATCCCACTCCTCTTTGTAGATCCTCTCTAAGTCACTAAGGTTTCTAAAATGATGTTTGGCAACTCAAACTTTCAGCTCCCTCCACAGATTTTCTATGGGATTAAGGTCTGGAAACTGGCTAGGCCACTCCAGGACCTTAATGTGCTTCTTCTTGAGCCACTCCTTTGTTGCCTTGGCTGTGTGTTTTGAGTCATTGTCATGCTATAATACCCATCCACGACCCATTTTCAATGCCCTGGCTGAGGGAAGGAGGTTCTCACCCAAGATTTAACGGTACATGGCCCCGTCCATCGTCCCTTAGATGAGGTGCAGTTGTCCTGTCCCCTTAGCAGAAAAACACCCCCAAAGCATAATGTTTGCACCGCCATGTTTGACGGTGGGGATGGTGTTCTTGGGGTTATAGGCAGCACTCCTCCCCTTCCAAAAACGAAGAGTTGATGCCAAAGAGCTCGATTTTGGTCTCATCTAACTTCAACACTTTCACCCAATTCTCCTCTGAATTATTCAGATGTTAATTGGCAGACTTCAGATGGTCCTGTACATGAGCTTTCTTGAGCAGGGGGACCTTGCGGCCGCTGCAGGATTTCAGTCCTTTACGGCATAGTGTGTTACCAATAGTTTTCTTGGTGACTAGGGTCCCTGCTTCCTTGAGATCATTAACACAATCCTCCCCTGTAGTTCTGGGCGGATTCCTCACTGTTCTCATGATCATTGAAACTCCACAAGGTGAGATCTTGCATGGAGCATCAGACCGGGGGAGACTGGCAGTTATTTTGTGTTTCTTCCATTTGTGAATAGTCGCACCAACTGTTGTCACCCTCTCACCATGCTGCTTGGCTCTGGTCTTGTAGCCCGTTCCAGCCTTGTGTAGGTCTATAATCTTGGACAGCTCTTTGGTCTTGGTCATGGTGGAGAGTTTGGAATCTGATTGATTGCTTTTGTGGACAGGCGTCTTTTATACAGGTAACAAGCTGAGATTAGGAGCACTCCCTTTAACAAAGTGCTCCTAATCTCAGCTTGTTACCTGTATAAAAGGCACTCGGGAGCCAGAAATCTTGCTGATTGATAGGGGATCAAATACTTATTTCTCTCACTGACCTGCAAATCAATTTATAACTTTTTTTACATGTGTTTTTCTTAGGGTTTTTTTGTTATTCGTCTGTCTCACTGTTAAAAATAGACCTACCATTAAAATAATAGACTGGTCATTTCTTTGTCAGTGGACAAACGTTCAAAATCAGCAGGGAATCAAATACTCCATCTCCCCCCCCCCCCCCCCCCCCTCCACTGTGTGTGTGCATATATATATATATATATATATATATATATATATAGTAAAAATAAATAAGTACATTAGTTAAACAACAGAACAAGTAGAGGCAGGGAAAGCTATTTACCACTGCACCACCACACTGGACTCCGTAACAAATATAACCCGCAGCCTCATTATTTATACAGATTCTTTTAGGACGGCTTCAAGGGCTAAATTAAAATGACAATATCAAAGTCAATTCTTGATTAATTTTAAAAATGTCAAAACAGTTTACACATGACTTTCCACCCTCTAACTGATATGGCGACTTTTGTGGTCCTTTAAGAGATTTTGCGACAAAGTATAGGGGAATATGCTTCATACTCTGCAACAGGTTGCAAAAGATGAGAGCGGCTCCATCCTATAGATGAGGTGCAAATCAAGCATTTTTCAATAAACTGATTATTATTATTAATGTTTATAAAACATAACACCAACATTTCATGCAGTACTGTGTACAATGGGACAGCATATTGAATGCATCGAGTTTGTGACACCTTACAGTGGAGTTACAACATGTTAATGGCTTACAAGCTGATCTTTATTATGAATGCTTGACCATTACAGTGGCCCACAGATTATTAAAAAACCTAAGTACCAACTTTCTGTGTTCCTTTATGCGTGCAGTGAGGCCACCTGTGCACAACTAGCCACAAACAACTCCATAAAGCAACACAATGGAAACTGAGACATGAGTTTTCAATACACATCAGAGAGAAACATTCTGAGTACATGTGTCCCAAGCGGATCCAGGGTCCCATGTTCCCAAAGAATACTTTAACATGGAATTGTTTTAGTTGAATGTGCACTGCTCTCAGACAGCTATGGATTGAGCCAGAAACCCACCAACAGAAAGCTGCTTCGCCATGCATGTCGCTACCTAGAATTCTTAGCTGCCATAGGAACACTCCACACTGGGAACACAGGTCTGTATACATTATAATCCATATTGATCCTTCCAGGACAACGTGGACAGATATATACTTAGTGTTAAAGGACAAACATGAATTTTCTAAAACTTAAAAACTGTCACTATGAAGTATGTCTAGTGGATGTGATTATGGTGGTGGTAGTTGTAAGTTCTGGGGCTGATGCCTCAATCCCACCCCAATGGGAATCCGGTGCTAGTGCGATCAAATGCAGTCTTAAATCTTCAAGTCAATCTTGAATGCATCCCGGGTCTAGCAAAGGCATACAAATTATTATTTTTAGGTTAAAACTAGTTTTTATACTAATAAGTTATGCCCTTAGGACTTATTTACATAACTGGGGCAGCTTAGTGTAGCAGCATAACCTCCTAAACAACATGAACACAGTAAATCCTTGCCAAACTTCCTTCTCTGTATATATGTATGTATGTATGTATGTAACAAGAAAGGAGGTAATCTAAATATGAAGGCAGCTTAGATGCAGAAATAAACCTTCCTTGCAATATATGTGTAAGCTTACTTGTTTTCAAGCGATTGAGGGCTCTATTCCATGTGTCCCATAAGAAAAGAGTGAAGTTCACCCGTAAATCACCAGTGAGCTATCACAAACCAAACATTAATGCTATCCGAGTGCTCAAAATGCTCCCTAATATCCTATCTAATCCTGCTGAAATTTACTCTGAACTCTCTACCTGTGCCCCTTTTTTTAAGAAGAATCTGAGTACTTTCAACCCCCCCCCCCCCCCATAAAGGCTGGAAGATACTTCCAAGAAACCTGGATGCCTCAAATCCAATTCTTTGAATTAGCCAACACCTTAATTATGGTGGATTCAAGCTCAATTGCACAAATCCGACACAGTTAATGGGTTAATACAGCAACCACCTATGAGCCAGGATTGCCCCTCAATACCCACTACCCCCATGAGCCAGTGAAATCCCCCAGCACTAAATATTAACCTGTTACCATGAGTGTACGCTAAACTATAACCATAGAGATCCTTATGGGCACCCCTAGAGGGTGGAAAAACATGGAAATTGTGCTTTCCTTCTCGCAATTGCTGTTAAATAATATGACTGTTTGAAGTCAGTCTGTCTGCTGTATCTGTGGTGCCTTCATATTCAATGAGTAAGTAATGCACTGCACAGGCAGGTGGAACTAATAAGATTCAGTTGTTAAGAGAAAGGAATCCGTTCTCCAACAGTTTAAATGGCAGAAGTTAATGCTTCAGGTTCTTACTCAAGCTTGACTTTCTTGGCCACAAACTGGTCAAGTGAAATTTGCCTTTGTGTTCGTTGGCCACCTAGCAGATGTTGGTAGCAAGACATACCCGGAAGAATGATGCGTTTTGTATTTCTACTCCATGCTGCATCTGGATCATTTGCCACCACATCGTCCATGATCTCATTATTTGCAGCAAAACCTTGCAAATCACTCAGTTGACACTTAATGTGGTGGCTCTGTTTCACAATCACTGCTAATTTGGTTAGTCTTTCTCCATAACTTAGCCCCTCCATTCCCTTTATTAGCTTTGTTGCCCTTCTCTGTCATTTTTCCAGCTCTAAAATGTCCTTTTTATGTAGTGGTGCCCGAAATTGTACTCCATACTCCAAATGAGGGCGTACTAGAGATTTGTATAGTGGAAGAATTATATTTGCTTCCCTTGCTTCTATACCCTTCTTAATACATGATAATATTTTCCTTGCCTTTGCAGATGCTGCTTGGTATTGAAAACTGTTACCTAGGCGGTTGTCCACAAGTACTCCCAAGTCCCTTTCAATATCTGATACCCCTAGATTTGCTTCATTAAGATTTTAAATTGCATGGCTATTTGTCCTTCCCAGATGCATAACTTTACATTTATTCGTATTAAATCTCATCTGCCACTTACATGCCCATTCCTCTAATTTATGAAAATCCCTTTGCAGGGAAAGTACATCATTTTCTAATTTAAATACCTTGCACAACTCTGTGTCATCAGCAAAAATGGAGACACCACACTCCAATCCCACTTCCAAGTCATTAATAAATATGTTAATAAGGAGGGGACCTAATACTGAACCCTGAGGAAACCCACTTACCACATTAGTCCAATCGAAGTATGTTCCATTTACAACAACCCTTTGCTTCCTGTCTTTTAGCCAGCTCTCAATCCATGAGCAGATATTTACTACAATTCCTATATCCCTTAATTTGCTCAATAGTCTCTTGTGGCACTGTATCAAAAGCCTTTGCAAAATCCAAATAGACTACATCCACTGTTGCTTTGATCTAAGTTCCTACTAACCTCCTCATAGAAACTAATTAAGTTTGTTTGACATGACCTATCCCTCATAAATCCATGTTGGCTCCTACTTATAATCCTGTTTCAATAGACCTATTCTTGTATATTATCCCTTCTTAACCCTTCTAAATGCTTTCCCACTACAGAAGTGAGACTCACTGGTCTATAATTTCCCAGATTTGCTCTTGCTCCCTTCTTAAATATAGGTATCACCTCTGCCTTTCTCCAGTCATCTGGTAGAGACTCTGGCCCTCATTCAATTGCAATTTGGCCAATTGAATAGTGCTCTAAATAAGCACATAGCATATTTTTTTAAAGAAGTTTTTAGTTAATAAGCATCTATCTAAAATCAAGGTTTTCACTAACTAAAAACTTATTTAACAAAAATATGCTATGTGCTTATTTAGAGCCCTATTCAATTGGCCAAATCACAATTGAATGAGGGCCTCTGTGTTGAGTGAATCTTGAAAAATTAAATATAATGTTTTGGCTATTACAGAACCCAGTTCCCTTAGTACCCTTGGATGTATTCCATCAGGACTCAGGGCTTTATTAACATTTATTGTTTCCAACCTCTTTTGGATTTCTTCCTGCGTTAACCAGTTATTTGGTGAAGGTAGTGTAGCCCCATTATGTTGCAGTGACCCAACCACTGGTATACCAAAGAAAATAAGCTATTTAGCTCATCTGCCTTTTCCTGGTCACTAATTATCAGATGGCCTGTGTCACAGTGTAATGTTCCTACAGCTTCCTTCCTGGCCTTCTTCCCGATAATATATTTACAAAAATATTTTAGGGTTAGTCTTACTCTCTTTTGCAACTAACTTTTCATTTTCTATTTTAGCCAGTCTAATATCTCTTTTGCAAGCCTTGTTGATTTCCTTGTACTCCCGTAAAGCAGTCTCTTTTCCTCTTGTTTGTACAATTTAAATGCTTGTTTTTTACTCCTCATCTTCATCTTTAATTCATTGTTAAGTCACATGGGTTGTGATTTACTCTTTCTACTTTTATTCCCACATGGTATATGCCGATGTGTATGTATATTTAGTAAGGATTTAAATGTTGTCCATTTATGTTCAGTATTTTTACCTGTCAGTCCTCTGTCCCAGTCTATACTTTGTATTGCTGCCCTTAGACTGTTAAAATCTGCCCTTTTAAAATTAAGAGTTTTTGTTGGCCAATTAAAATTTAGTTTTTTTAATTCAATCTCAAATGAGAATGTGTTGTGATCACTTTTTTTTCCCAAAGGTGGCCCTATTTCAACATTTGATACTATATCAATATTATTTGTGGTGACTAAATCTAAGATAGCCTCATTTCCAGTAAGCTCTTGTATAACCTGGGCCAGATAATGATCCCTGAGTATACTCAAGAACCTGCTCCCTTTAGCTGAACTGCTGGTCTCATTTATCCAGTTTATTTCAGGGTAATTAAAATCACCCATTATTAGAACTTGCCCATGCTTTGTTGCATTTCAAATCTGTAACAAAAATTGCATTTCCAGCTATATTTGGGGGTTTATAGCATACTCCTACTAATATTATTTTAGAATTTGCTGCTCCGCTATTTAACTCTACTCACAAACATTCAACATTACCGCTATTTTCACCATAACTATCTTCTCTGACTATAGGCTTAAATTTAGGCTTAACATACAGACAAATCCCTCCTCTTCTTTTACCACTGCCCCTATCTTTCCTAAATAAGTTATAACCATCCAGATTAACAGTCCAGTCATGAGATTCATCCCACCATGTTGCGGTAACGCCTATTAAATCCCATTTCTCATTAATTGCTAATAATTCCCACTCTCCCATTTTTCCTGGCAAGCTTCTGGCATTAGCGAGCATACACCTTATGTTATGAGTCTGTAGTTCTGAAGTGCCTGCCACTGTACTTGAGTTACTTAGCAATACCTCCCTATTGACTGTACTAACCCTTCCCCATCTCGTCCCCCATGACTAGTTAATGCATTCCTTACCCTCTCTACACTTTCTACCCCATTACTTCTATCTCATCCCTCCCCAACACCTACTAGTTTAAAAACTCCCTCAGCCATTCTACTATCCTATCCCCTAGCACAAAAGCTCCCTCATTAGTAAGGCGCAATCCATCCCTTCTATAGAGATTGTGAGAAGTCAGCCCAGTGCTCTAAAAACCCCAAACCCTCCTTAATGCATCACATTTTTAGCCACGCATTAACCTCCCTAAGCTCCTTCTGCCTCCCTGGGCTAGCACGTGGCGCTGGTAGTATCTCAGAAAACACTACCTTGGAGGTCCTTGCCTTCAGCTTATTACCTTGTTCTATAAAACTATTCTTTAGGACACTCCATCTTCTAACTTTGTCATTGGTACCAATATGTACCAAGACCGCCGGTTCATTTCCAGCCCCTCCCAATAATTTATCTACCTGATCCACAACATGCCGAACCCAAGCACCCGGGAGACAGCAAACTGTTTGATTGCTGGGATCTGGGTGAGAAATCACCCTTTCTACCTTTCTGTCCGGCTGTTGGAGGGAACAGATCTATCTGGCATTGCCATTCCTGAATGGACATCCCCAACAGTTTCACTCAATCTGGCAAATCTGTTGGTGGTTGCCAACTCAGAACTGGCCTGCCTCCTGCTCCTGTTCCCCGTGCTTCCCCTTGTAACTGTAATCCAGCTACCTCCCTATTTCCACTATCTCTTCTATTTGCACATCTCCACACAGATCTAGACAGATTTTCTTCCACACAGCTTTTAGACATTGTTGTATCACCTCCTTCCAGGACAAATCAATTTTTTGTGATGGCCTGCATGATGTTGTACTTCTTCCAGAAGTCCATCATTGATTGATTGCCCTGGCTGTCCATCTGGTCAATCAGCTGATGGAATGTGCTACAAGTTAGTAGGCCTTGAAGGTCGCAATTACCCCATGGTCCATAGGCTGGATGAGCAAAGTAGTGTTGGGTGGCAGTAACACTGCTTCCACTGGAATGCAGCAGGAGGCTCAGCAAAGTTGGTAGGGTGGCTTGTAGGATTGTCCATTATCAGGAGCGCTTTCTCCTCCAGTCCCTTGCGCCTACAATAGAGCTGCATAGAAGGCCAGAAATGGTCGCTGAACCATTTCTTGAATATGTCCATGATCATCCATGCCTTCCTATTAAATTGCTAAATCACTGGCAAACTGAAAATAGCAATGCCCTTCATAACTCTTGGTGTCTTGGACTGGTAGACCAGCAATGGCTTCATTTTAAAGTCACCCCTGGCGTTCCCACCCAGAAGAAGGTTTAGCCAGTCTTTGATCGCTTTAAAGCCCAGTGCTCTCTTTTGCACCCAATACTCAAAGGTGTGGCTTTTTGCTTGTAGAAGAGGCCGGTCCCATCCACATTAAACACCAGCTCTGGTGGATAGTTGCCTCTTTTCACTACTGACTTCAAAGTGTCTGGAAGGCCTGCAGCAGCTTCTGTATAAGTATTTGCCGTTTCTCCAGTTATATTGATGTTGTAGAGGTTGGTCCCCTTTTTGAACCTGTCAAACCAATCTCTACTGGCTGCACAGCTCTCTGTCACATTTGGCGTTTGGGTCTGGATATGGCTGTAAATACTTCTCGCCTTTTCCGTAATGACGCTTGGCTGAGAGGCATGTTACGCTACAGTTCATCATCTATTCAGATGAAAAGCCACTTCTCCATATCCTCAAGGGCATTGCATCTGGAGCAGGTGATCTTCTTTGCAGAATATGCAGTGCTGGTGGTTGCAGAATATTTGATCTTGTCCTTATTTTTTTTTTATTGTGAAAACAGAGAATACAAATAAACAACACCAGTGTTGTAAATATACTTCAGTATAAACAATAACAGTAAAAGAAAAAACACAATTACATTTTTATAACATAAAATTTTCCTATTACTATATATTTTTACTGTAATTATTTTCTCCTTGTTTCTTTTTTCACCTTTTCTTAATTCTAACAATAACAAATCTATGATTATAAACATGTTATATAGTAAATTTAATAATATTTCTCAGAACCGTATTTATCTTTTTCTTCTGCTTTTTATGTAAGATATTTTACATAGCAAAACAAAATATTTAGTCTAAAATTATAAAATTTTATATAGTAAGTACATAACATATTATTCATCAACCTTTATTATTTCTCCTTTTTCATAACTACTTCTATTCATAACCAGATTTACAGTTTAACAATATTTGTATCCTGTGGGAGTTATTAAACGCTCATTTACTTTAGTATAGTTTTAAAATATTGAAATAATAATAATAAGTTGAGAGGAGATCAATCAATGTCCTCTTTTCTTTTTGGTGAGTCAAATTGTATCTTAAAATTGGATACAGAGGTGGTTCACCTGATTAGCGTATGGAGCAATTAGCGCATAGAAAATATTCTAGGGTGTGTAAAAATAAAACTTAACATTTTTTTAAAGTAATGGCATAAGAATATTTTCAACAGTTTTACAGAGGAGGCACATGGAGCAGCTTATCACTTATGAGTCCATAAGGTTTTCTGCACATTCTATTTCGATAATTGTGTGGATCTTTCTTCTTCTTGGTCCGCTTGTCTTAGGGAATTTTAATTTTGTCCCAGGTTGATTGGAATTGGTAAGTTGCAGAAATCGAGCATCGCTTCACCTTCCTTGGAAGTATGAATTGTGTGATGTCTACCTTCTTTTGATATGTTCAGTCTAAAAGGAAAATCCCAAGTATACTTCTATCCATGCTTTGTAATCACCCCTAAAAAGGGTTTCAGGAGTTTCCTTTTGTATAAGGTAGTGGATGAAAAGTCAGAGAAGATAGCTGGTTGACCTCCTTCAATTTCAGGAACACCATATCTAGCTGCTTTCATGAATCAGACTTTTGTAGAAAATTAATGGAATCTGGCGGTCACATCTTTTGGTCTCTCATTGGAAGATTGTGGAGCTCTTAGGACTCTATGGGCCTCATTCGTTTGTGATTTGGCCAATTGGATAGGGCTCTATATAAGCATGCATCATATTTGTTTACAGAAGTTTTTAGTTCGTGAAGACCTTGCTTTTGGATAGAAGATCACTAACTAAAAACTTCTGTAAAAAAACATATGCTCTGTGCTTAGAGCCCTATTCAATTGGCCAAATCACATTTGAATGAGGTCCTATGAATCCTGTCCATACTAAGATCTTCTGTACATAGACCTGGTAAGAGCTTGGCACATAAATCTTTCATGTATAGAGGTAGGTCTTGTACTGACTCCGATAAGTTACGAAATAGAATGTTGGACCACCAAAATATATTGTTCCTGTTTAAGCCCAATCAGATCCTTTTCCATTTCTGTGTGTGACTAAAAAGGTGGATTTTCCTTGCAAGTAAAGGCTGATAAATTGTAGAGTGCACTTATTGTGTCCAGGTGTGGAGGCATAATTTAATATAAACAGGAGAAGGGGCGAACTTGTGAGCTTGCGAACATTATTAGTATCAAGTGCAATTCTAGTAAAAGCGTAGTAGTTTAAATAAAAAGAGGGATTTCAAAGAAAAGGGAGGGCAGATTTATAGTGCAAAGGAGGAAAACTTTATTCAAATATTATTTTATATTCTTTATTTTTCCCACTGAAATTTTGTAGACAATAATAATAATTATGAGTCAGTCCAGTGGCAACCTCACTCAGTGTACATCCTGTCATGTGTATGCAATACTGGAACATATAATCCAGGGTCCATACCTCTGTGAGAGGTGTGAGCATGTTGCCTCTCTGGAAGCTCAAATAGAAGATCTGAAGAGGAGAATTGCAGCTCTTAGTGATATGGCTCCACTGGAAAGGGGTTGGTGCTCTTGGAGCACAGTTTAGCTGGGCCTAGCATGGAGGGTGGAGCTGGGGCTAGTGAGGATGTCCAGGGAGGTAGCTGGGTTACAGTTAGAAGGGGAATCAGGGGGAACAGGAGGAGGCAGGACAGTTCTGAGTTGGCAAACACCAACAGATTTGCCAGATTAAGTGAAACTGTTGGGAATGTCCATTCAGGAATGGCAATGCCAGCTAGAGCTGTTCCCTCTAACAGCCAGGAGAACAGTTCTACTGGAGGAGTGGGAGGGCAGAATAGGCAGAGCAACAGACAGGTTTTGGTGGTAGGGGACTCTATTATTAGGAAGGTAGACAGGGTGATTTGTCACCCATATCCCAGCAATCAAACAGTTTGCTGTGTCCCGGGTGCTCGGGTTCGTCATGTTGTGGATCGGGTAGACAAATTATTGGGAGGAGCTGGAAATGAACCGGCGGTCTTGGTACATATTGGTACCAATGACAAAGTTAGTGGAAGATGGCGTGTCCTAAAGAATGATTTTAGAGAACTAGGTAATAAGCTAAAGGCAAGGACCTCCACATTAGTATTTTCTGAGATACTACCAGTGCCACGTGCTAGCCCAGGGAGGCAGAAAGAGCTTAGGGAGGTTAATGCATGGCTAAAAATGTGATGCATTAAGGAGGGTTTGGGGTTTTTAGAGCACTGGGCTGACTTCTCACTTGGGTACAATCTCTATAGCTCCTTAATGATGAGGAAGCTTTTGCGCTAGGGGATAGGAAGGTAGAAAGGCTGGGGGAGTTTTTAAACTAGTAGGTGGTGGGGAGGGACGAGAGAGAAGTAATGGGGTAAAAAATGTAGAGAGGGTAAGGAACGCATTAACTAGTCATGGGGGAGGAGATGGGGGGGAGGGTTAGTACAGTCAATAGGGAGGTATTGCTAAGTAACTCAAGTACAGTGGCAGGCACTTCAGAACTACAGACTCATAACATAAGGTGTATGCTCGCTAATGCCAGAAGCTTGCCAGGAAAAATGGGAGAGTGAGAACTATTAGCAATTAATGAGAAATGGGATTTAATAGGCGTTACCGAAACATGGTGGGATGAATCTCATGACTGGACTGGTAATATGGATGGTTATAACCTATTTAGGAAAGATTGGGGCAATGGTAAAAGAGGAGGAGGGATTTGTCTGTATGTTAAGTCTGAATTTAAGCCTATAGTCAGAGGTGATATTTATGGGGAAAATAGCGGTAATGTTGAATGTTTGTGGGTAGAGTTAAATAGCAGAGCAGCAAATTCTAAAAGAATATTAGTAGGAGTATGCTATAAACCCCCAAATATAGCTGGAAGTGAGGAAATGCAATTTATTGTTACAGATTGGAAATGCAGCAAAGCATGAGCAAGTTCTAATAATGGGCGGTCTTGGTACATATTGGTACCAATGACAAAGTTAGTGGAAGATGGAGTGACCTAAAGAATGATTTTAGAGAACTAGGTAATAAGCTGAAGGCAAGGACCTCCAAGGTAGTATTTTCTGAGATACTACCAGTGCCATGTGCTAGCCCAGGGAGGCAGAAGGAGCTTAGGGAGGTTAATGTGTGGCTAAAGATGTGGTGCACTAAAGAGGGGTTTGGGTTTTTAGAGCACTGGGTGACTTCTCACTTTGGTACAATCTCTATAGCAGGGATGGATTGCACCTTAATGATGAGGGATTTTTTGCGCTAGGGGATAGGATGGTAGAAAGGCCGGAGGAGTTTTTAAACTAGTGGGTGGGGGGAGGGACTAGATATAAGTAATGGGGTAGAAAGTGTAGAGGTTATAAGGGATGAATTAACAACTCATAGGGGAGGAGATGGGGGAGGGTTAGTATAGTCAACAGGGAGGTAGTACTAAGTAACTCAAGTACAGTGGCAGGCACTTCAGAACTACAGACTCATAACATAAGGTGTATGCTTGCTAATGCCAGAGGCTTGCCAGGAAAAATGGAAGAGTTAGAACTATTAGCAATTAATGAAAAATGAGATTTAATAGGCATTACCGAAACATGGTAGGATGACTGGACTGTTAATCTGGATGGTTATAACCTACCGTATTTAGTAAAGATAGAGGCAATGGTAAAAGAGGAGGAAGGATTTGTCTGTATGTTAAGCCTGAATTTAAGCCTATAGTCAGAGAAGATATTTATGGTGGACCTAGTGATACAGTTGAATGTTTGTGGATAGAGTTAAATAGCGGAGCAGCAAATTTCAAAAGAATATTAGTAGGAGTATGCTATAAACCCCCAAATATAGATGAAAGTGAGGAAATACAATTATTGTTACAGATTTGAAATTCAGCTAAGCACGGGCAAGTTCTAATAATGGGAGATTTTAATTACCCTGAAATAAACTGGATAAATGAGAGGAGCAGGTTCTTGAGTACACTCAGCTTCATTTCTAGTAGGCTCTTGTAGAACCTGGGCCAGATAATGATCCCTATCTTAGATTTAGTCATCACAAATAATATTGATATAGTATCAAATGTTGAAATAGGGCAACCTTTGGGAAACAGTGATTACAACACAGTCTCATTTGAGATTGAATTAAAAAAAACTAAATTTTAGGGGCCAACAAAAACTCTTAATTTTAAAAAGGCAGATTTTAACGGTCTAAGGGCAGCAATACAAAGTATAGACTGGGACAGAGAACTGATAGGTAAAAATACTGAACATAAATGGACAACATTTAAATCCTTACTAAATATACATACACATCGGCATATACCATGTGGGAATAAAAGTAAAAGGAGTAAATCCCATCCAATGTGGCTAAACAAGGAATTTAAAAATCAATATACAGAGTAAAAAACAGGCATTTAAATTATACAAACAAGAGGGGACAGAGACTGCTTTACAGGAGTACAAGGAAATCAACAAGGCTTGCAAAAGGACTATTAGACTGGCTAAAATAGAAAATGAAAAATGAATTGCAAAAGAGAGTAAGACTAACCCTAAAATATTTTTTAAGTATGTTAATGGGAAGAAGGCGAGGAAGGAAGCTATAGGAACATTACAAGGTGACACAGGCAGTCCGAAAATTAGTGACCAGGAAAAGGCAGATTAGCTAAATAGGTTCTTTTCTTCGGTATACACAAGGGAGGTACCAGTGGTTGGGACACTGCAACATAAAAGGGCTACACTACCTTTGCCAAATAATTGGTTAACACAGGAAGTAATCCAATAACAATAAATGTTAATAAAGCCCCGGGTTCTGATGGAATACATCCATGGGTACTGAGGGAATTGGGTTCTGTAATAGCCAATCCATTATATTTAATTTTTCAAGATTCACTCAACACAGGGTCTCTACCAGATGACCAGATGTGATACCTATATTTAAAAAGGATGCAAGAGCAAATCCGGGGAATTATAGACCAGAGACTCACTTCTGTAGTGGGGAAGTTTTTAGAAAGGTTAATAAGGGATAATATACAAAAATATGTCTATTTAAACAGGATTATAAGTAGGAGTCAACATGAATTTATGAGGGATAGGTCATGTCCAACAAATTTGATTAGTTTCTATGAGGAGGTTAGTAGGAACCTGAATCAAGGCAACTCAGTTGATGTAGTCTTTTTGGATTTTGCAAAGGCTTTTGATACAGTGCCACATGGGAGACTATTGTGCAAACTAAGAGATACAGGCATTGCAGTAAATATCTGCTCATGAATTGAGAGCTGGCTAAAAGACAGGAAGCAAAGGGTTGTTGTAAATGGAACATACTTCGATTGAACTAATGTGGTAAGTGGGGTTCCTCAGGGTTCAGTATTAGGTCCTCTCATTTTTAACATATTTATTAATGACTTGGAAGTGGGATTGGAGTGTGGTGTCTCTATTTTTGCTGATGACACGAAGTTGAGCAAGGTAACTAAATCAGATAATTATGTGCTTTCCCTCCAAAGGGATTTACATAAAATTGAGGAATGGGCATCTAAATGGCAGATGAGATTTAATACAAATAAATGTAAAGTTATGCATCTGGGAAGGACAAAAAGCCATGCAATTTATAATCTTAATGGAGTAAATCTAGGTGTATCAGATATTGAAAGGGATTTGGGAGTGCTTGTGGACAACCACCTAGGTAACAGTTCTCAAAGCCAAGCAGCAGCTGCAAAGGCAAATAAAATATTAGCATGTATTAAGAAGGGTATAGAAGCAAGGGAAGCAAATATGATTCTGCCACTATACAAATCTCTTGTACACCCTCATTTGGAATATGGAGTACAATTTTGGGCACCACTTCATAAAAAGGACATTTTAAAGCTGGGAAGGGTACAGAGGAGGGCAACAAAACTAATAAGGTGAATGGAGGGGCTAAGTTATGAGGAAAGCCTAACCAAATTAAACTTATTTTCTGTAGAAAAAAGGCGTCTAAGAGGAGATATGATTACCTTATATAAATACATCCAGGGTCAGTATAAAGATTTGTCAAGGGAGCTTTTTGTGCCAAGAGGTTTTCAACTGAAAAGAGGACATCCCTTGAGGTTAGAAGTAAAGAGATTCCACCTTAAAGAAAGAAAAGGGTTCTTCACAATACGGGTGGTTCATTTGTGGAATTCTCTACCAGAGGAGGTGGTGACAGCGGATTCGATAGATAACTTTAAAAGGGGACTTGATTTATTCCTAATTAAAAAGGGAATTCAGGGTTATCCTGGATAATTAGAGAGACAGTATTGATCCAGGGAGAAATCCGATTGCCAGTATCTGGGGTCAGGAAGGAATTAATTATTTTTTTTCCTTTGAGACGATTGGCTAAGTCTGACTTGGGATTTTTTTTGATTAACAACTAATAAATTAATATTTAATCCGCATATTGCAGATCAGAGGAGATCTTAAAAGGTTGAACTTGTTGGACTGAAAGTCTTTTTTCAACCTTAATTACTATGGGCCTCATTCTATTAGCGGCCGTAAATCGTCCGTAAGGCTGCGATTCCTTGCGGGGGTTCAGTTAACTCGCGATTCTATTATACGGCCCCGCAAGGATCTCCTTTTACGGCCGGCCGCATATCTTGGAACCGGCCGTAAGCTGTGAAATATAAAAACTCAAAAATAAATTCAAGCCTGCACTGTACAGCTCTGTAAATGCTAGGGATCATATTGGGGGACATGAGGATTAAAAGGAACCCACTCTCAAGCTTGCACATCAGCCCAAACCCAAGTTCAAATTAACTGTTTATTTTCCGGCTGCGGCGTGGGCGTGTCTGAGGTGCTCCAAGCACTCTGGACTTTTTACATGGATATTTTACGGATATTAAAAATAAAATATTTTACGGATTTGAGTATAGGATAATTATGTGCTATTTTTTCTAACACCTAAAATCCCTTTATAGTCTTCTCAAAGTGCAGGATGGCTTTATTTGAGCTATTTTATGTGCTTAATTGGTGCTAGCGGGACCTCTTTCCTGCAAGTAAGCAGCGGCTCGTTTTTAGCCTTGCAGAGAGGTTTCCCGGAGCAATTGAATTGCAAATAGGAATTTCTTACGGCCGAAACTCTTGCGGCCGTTTCAGATCAAAGGCTTTCCTCCGGCGCGAGCGGCCGCAAGAGATAGCAAGGCACCGGCCGCAAGCCTGCTGGAGCCTCCGGCCGTAAGGGAATATAATAGCAGAATAGCTTGCGGCCGGTCCTTGCGGCCCCGCAACGGCTGCGGCCGCTAATAGAATGAGGTCCTATGTAACTATGTAACTATATCTGTCTTCTAATTCAAGAACTTTGGTATTCAATGCTTTTGTTTCTGCTGTTAGTTCCACAGAGACTCTTTGTCTCTCAATTGTAATTTCTAATCTGAATGAGGGGATTAATTCTTTCAAGTCTTGAATATCTGCTTTAGTGTTGGGTGCAGCAGTCTCTGTTCCATAATTGTTTATCTAGAGTAGCGAGGTGTGTAGAAGAATGCACATTTTGTTTTGTAAACTTTTTTGAAGATCCTCTCTTAAAGGCACCAGCCATCTTTGTTAATTCAGTTATGTATTTCTGTAGACGTTATAATTGCAGTTAGCACTAGATGGCAGTAGAGTACACAGAGAAGTTGTGAACAGAGAGATTAACTCTTACTGTATGGTTGTTTTATTTTTTCAACAAGAAAAACAGTTAGTCTGTATGAATTTTTCACAGTCTCCCTCATAAAAGGCATATGTGATATCCTTATTATTATTTGAGATATACGATGCTGGGTGATTTACAAAACAGCTTATTGTGTGTACAATCCAGATAGCATTCAATACAGTAATACCCTGCACTACAGCACTTATTTGCTATAGCTTTGTTTACGGGGCCAGACCCCGAGCAGTGCTAAATCTCGCAATATCGCAATGTGGGCTTTGAAATCCCTGTTTTTTTCCCGCCATAGTGCTGTTCAGCGCTATGCTGATATAATGCCCGTTTAGTGCATTTTTCGAATTGCGCTCCTGCATGCAGGAACGCATATATGGCACTAAACGGGGTATACCTGTATCTTAAAATTTTTGCATAAAATTAGTCCCCAGTAGTGTAAGGCATCTAGATTAGAACTGTATAGGTTTGAGTAAGACAAGAGTTTTCAATTTCTAACAACCTTAAGGAGGATGTTTATCAGAGTTTCTTTTGTTCAGGTTAAGCAGCTATTTCAGCAGCGGGTTCAGCAGCAAATCTCAGGGGGAAAAGTAGCCGCCCCCCCCCCCCCCTATCTTGTCCTTATTTTTGAGGATGGTGTGGATGGTGGAGGTTGGCAATTTCAGATCCATCCCAATAACAACTTGCCGCTCTCTCCAGGTGGTCCAGCACCTGCATTTTTACATCTAGTGGTAAGCTCTGCGCTTCAGCTTAGGCTTCTCTTTGCACTTAGACATCTGTAAAACAGTATATAAAAATACAATTAATGTGGATTTTATTAGACAATTAACAATCACTTTATGAGAAATAAGGGAAGAATTACAATATTCTGTACCTTGTCAGTGGATGTTGTTGGCAAGATTTGGGGGTCCCTGCTGACAATTGCTCTCTCCAGCTGTGACTTCCTCTCCCTTACAAATAAAATACTAATATGGTAGATTTTATAAGACAATTAACAACTAATAATTAACAATAACATTATTACACACAAGGGAACAAAGAAAATATTCTGTACCTTGTCACTGGATCTTCTTGGTAGGATTTGGGGGGTCTTCAGTGTCTCTCTTTTTTTTCTGTTTTATCACTCAGTTCTCTCTCCCTGTCTCTCTCTCTCTCTCTTGTCCTGTCCCTATTTGCCCTGTGACACTTTTAAGAGAGTTAAACAGGGTGCAGCAAGGAAAAGACAGAGTTACAGTGAAGCAGAGCATTCAGCGGGGATCGGTGGTCAAAACACATAGGGCCTCATTCTATTATCGGCCGTAGGAGATGCGGGGCCGCAAGGACCGGCCGCAAGCTATTCGGCTATTCTATTCCCCTCCGGCCGGGGATTCCGGCAGGCTTGCGGCCGGCGCCTTGCTATCCCTTGCGGCCGCTCGCGCCGGAGGAAAGCCTTTGATCTAAAACGGCCGCAAGAGTTTCGGCCGCAAGAAAATCCTGGTTGCTATTCAATTGCTCCGGGAACCCTCTCTGCAAGGCTAAAACCGAGCCGCAGCTTACTTGCAGCAAAAAGGTCCCGCAGGCACACAATTAAGCACATTATAAAGCCGAAATAAAGCCATCCTGCACTCTGAGGAGACTATAAAGTGATTGTAGGTGTTAGCAAAAATAGCACAACATTCCCCTACACTCAAATCCGTAAAAAAATTATTTTTTAATTTATGTCACATATCCATGTAAAAAGTCCAGAGGGCTTGGAGCACCTCAGACCCGCCCACGCTGCGGCTGGAAAATAAACAGTTAATGTAAACTCGGATTTGGGCTGATGTGCAAGCTTGAGAGGGGGTTGCTATTAATCCTCATGTCCCCCAATATGATCCCTTGCATTTACAGAGCTGTACAGTGCCGTCTTGAATTTATTTTTGCGTTTAAAGATTTCTGAGCTTACGGCCGGTTGCAAGATATACGGCCGGCTGTAAGGGGAGATCCTTAATTGAATTGCAAGATAACGGAACCCCCGCAAGGAATCGCAGCCTTGCGGCCGTTTTACGGCCGATAATAGAATGAGGGCCATAGAGCGGTTTAGTGCAAAGCAGGGAATTACAGCAAAAAGAGCGCTATAGTGAATCAGCTCTCTGCAGGGTTTAGCATTCAGCAGGGAATTTGAGAAAAAAGAGAGCTAAAGCAAATCAGAGCTTAATAGGGTAGCGTTAAGCTGGGTATACACAGCATAATTTCATATCAAAGTAATAAGTTCAAGTTTTCAAACATATATATATATATATATATATATTTTTTTTTTTTTTCTTGAGTCCTTCAGTCATGTCCAACTCTCAGTGACCATATGGACGCAGCACACCAGGCACAATCATTATGTCTCTGGTTATACTGATTTATCTGACCTCTCTGCTATGACCGGCCCATCTTGTGTGACCCTATCATGGTATAGCTGACAGCTTCATTGAAGCACACAAGCACCTTCACCACAACAAGGTCCAGAAGGGGTACATATATATGCATTGTGTATATTGTGCAGTAGTCCTTTAATGAACTCTTGTAATACAAATCCTAGTATAAATGCTCTATTAAATAGGTTGTTGCATACTTTACCTTGTTTAATATATAAGAGCTAATGTATCTATAACTACATTAAAAATTCACAGTGTGCGACTGTTTTCTCCCCCTTTGTCCTGATGTGTTACATCAAACAGAGGGGTAGTGAACCTTATGGATGTCTGAACGGTGACATATTGTGCTATTTTCTCATTGCTTGTAAAGTAATTTGAGCATCCCAACAGGCCAGGATATGGATATGTGGGAATCATTCTAAAATGCTGACCATTTGGGGTGTCCAGAGGACTAGAATTGGGATCAACGCTATAAAACAAGTATTATTTTCAAAGAACATTCCAGTACTTTAAAGACATTAAAATATTTCTTAATATATCTTAAGGCTATGGATTCACATTATCAGTATCTCATGCTGCTGCAAGCAGGGACATGCTGTGTGTCTGCATGCAGCATTGCATGATGGGGCCACTCCTTCTATGGGATCATAGCTCTGAAATATATCAACCTACATGAGAGTGAACAGAAAGAAAGATGGGATTTCAGAAGATAAGAATCTGTTACTCTGGAGGCTCCTTTGAGGTAAGTGAAGTGTAAATTGTATATCAGTAACATTAGGGGAAACGATTATTACCTATCTTGATCATGTATATAAAATAAAGAAAATGCTTAAAGCATATTTTGATATTTCTATTATAACACTGTTTTTTTGAAGAAACAATATCCAACAAATATGTTATACTTTGGGCAGATTAAAGTTGAACATCTATTTTAAAAACAAGAGATTTTGTGGATGTGTATTTTCTTTTGTCATGTTTCATCTCTCTCTGTTTTTTTGGCTATGGAAATGCAGAATTATGCGTCCTTGGATGTGATAAACTCAGTGCACTTTAATTATACTTGATACTTGATATACTGCTATATTGATGATATTCATAGACTGTAAATCTGGCATGTTGGGAAAGCAAAGGGATATTGTATTAATCACACTGCTTTACATCATCAAACGGAGCACTGAAGACCATAAAGATTTGAGTGATTTATAAGCTAACAGTTTAAAAAAATACAATAATACATGAAAAAATGTTTTTACAGTTTCTGCATTTTATCTTTAACTGCTCTACATGATGGTACAGTGCCATATCCATGAGTTCAGAGTCTTTTTATCTACGTGCCAGACCCTGCAGGTTTGTATTCTCAGGGAGCACATTTCAGACATCACTGGATGGGACATTTTAAATTAATTAATTATTTTGAACATGGCTAATGTGAACCTGTAACAGAAAAACAAGGCAATTAAAATAATTAAGCTAATGAGATGCAATGTCCAAATGATACAAGAGATGGAGAGAGTGCATTAAATGTCAGGAGAGCACAATGTTCAGAGCCTGCCAAGCTATATTGGAACTGTAACTACAAATTAAATCACGAGTCGCCCTAACATTGAATATTCCCAGAAATAGTGGAATTAAACAGCAACAAGAAATATCATTAATACTAAGAATGCAAGCCGCGTGCCACAGATCATTACTAATAAATGTGGCTGAACCCTTAAAATCATGCTGTATTTAAATAATTTATATCATACATGTAAAATAACATGTTTTATATATTACAATATTTTTTACTCATTAAAAATAAATTAATTATTATTGGTGTATTAGAAAAAGCTCTCTGTTCTGGTGTTAAGTATTTCAAAATTGATGCCTTCTAAGGATAGATAGATCAATAAATTGAATAGATTAAAAGAGAGTTTACCCATCTCACATATATCAGTGCAGAGCAGGGATTGCTGGAATCACCTAAACAAGTCAGTTATGGGTTAACTGCTCAGTGCATACCTGAGTGCAGGGAAAAACTGCTATCAATCACTGTCTTTGCCGCTGGCTTAGCTGTCTGTTATTAATCATTTAACAGTCAGTAGGCAAGATACATTTTATTTGTAAACAGACTTAAAACTTTAGATTTAGGTAATTTTGTCATGGAATTGTGTGCTCTTTCACACCATGAAGAGAACCTACAGTGAAGGAAATGGCTCTTTATACATGATCTTAATATTTTTTCAGTAGTAATAGTTTTTATCCTATTATACCTTGGTTTTCTGTTTTTAATTACATTTGGAGCAAAAGGATCTGGTTTACTACCACAGGTAATGTTTGCTCACTAATTCAGTGGTCAAAGTTGTTGCGCCCTAAATGTCTTTGCTTCCTAATGATGTCATCGGCTGCATTCACGCAAGGACCCGATGCTCGTTTCCCAATTTTCTCAGGGATCTTGATCATTGCATGTGGAGATCTATTGAAAGGATTTGGTTGCCATAGCAATCACTTGGTTAATGAATTACACCTTGTCAGTGTTAAAAGTATAATTTCTCTCATTCTCTGTATCTCTGATGAATCAAATTATTTAACAATCATCTTTTATTTTTAGACTAGCGACTTGCCCCTCAAAATGAATGCAATAAAATTTGAAGCCTGGCAATGTTGTTTGCCACACAATGCGAGGCTCTCCCCCCTCTACTTTACAGGCCTGGAGATGAGCATCTTTGCCGCTTATTGCAGTCCTCGGCAAACCCACAACTTGCAGCCCTTAGGCGCTCATCGCAAGCATCCTTTACTATACAGGCTTCACAATGATCGCTTTTGGCGCTCATCGTGGGCTTTGCCGCTCACTGCTTTTCGTGGCATGAGTTGCACGGAACTGCTGTGTTATTATCTTTCCCTTATCTCCCTCCCCTGTGTCTCCCCCCCCCCCCTTTGTCTCCCCTTCAGGAAACATTGCAAGCCTCTCCCCCCCCTCTACCTTACCTTCAGTGCTCATCGCAAGCCCCTCATTGCATCCCCTCTACCTTACAGGCCATTGGCGCTCATTGCAGCCTTGTCATACCCGCGATGAGTGCCTTCATTGCTCATTGCATCCCCTCTACCATACAGGCCTCACAATGAGCACCTTCGGTGCTCATCGCAAGCCCCGCATTGAGCTCCTTCGCCGCTCATTGCAGCTCCCGTCAAACTTTCGGGCCTCGCAATGAGTGCCTTTGGAATGTGTAAGCACCTAACTTTTAACATTGCGTGACGACAACTCGCAATTACCACAACAATTATATGTGATTGATAATTTTTTATAACTAAATATTTTTTTACAAAAATTGGATTCATTAAATTCATTGTTACAATTTTTATTTGATGAATTATGTATATATTATTTTATTACATTGAAAAAATAAATGTTATCCTTGGGATACTTAACATCAGAATGTAGCCTAGAATCTACATATACAGTCCATGGGCAAAATTCTTTTTTGTCTTATACACCATTACTGCAATTTAGAAATATATGTTTTCACTTATTACAGATATAATTTTCTGCAGTGATTTATATTTATCTGGCATGATTAGCTGTTCAAAGGAAATGTAAAAAGGAGACCTCGTTAATTGTGTTTTGTTTTCTGCTTGACATTAAAATCACCTGGGTTTGATTCCAAGTCAGGGAACCAAGAGGTCACACCACCCTGAAGCCGAGCAGGGTTGGGCCTGGTCAGCGCTTGGATGGGAGATCACCTAGGAATACCAGGAGCATATACTGCAATATACATATGTAAGTCAAAACAACACAAGTAACTGTCCAAAGTGTAATAACCAATCTCATATACATTTTATGGATATGTAAAAATCTAATTCTGAAAAAAAGGTAATATGGATTGATAAGATCTTTCATATTACACCAAACTCTATACATTAGTAGTAGCGCCTCCAGATCAAAATATCTCGCCTGTCATCATGTTGATAATATGTTGAGCATTTGACTGTATTATGAGGAATTGTATATATACCCATGCCCACTGACAAAGACTTAGTTGAATCACATATATAGTTGTGGATCTTGTGATGTTGGTGACACTTGCAATGTTGGTAATGCACTTGAGGCCCTCGCAAAGTGAGGCGAGCCATTGAAGCACGTGGGACTTAGGCTGGAATGATGGGCTTAGGCTGCAATAAGCTGAGGCGAGCAGATGAAGTACGCAGTTGGTTCAAATGCGTAACTTGAAAACACAGAAAAACAACCAAAATAATAAAAAAGCACAGGAGGAGAGCCAGAAAGCCTGGAAGTCAAGTTGCAAACGAATTGGAGCCATATTTTTTAGCTTTTCGCCACTCGAAAATCGGCTAACCGAGGGTAAAAATGGAGGCCGAAAAAATGAAAAAAGTATGAAACAGGATGAAATCGAGGCTCTGCAATGCCAGGCATGCAGAACTTAGAAAATACACAACGCCAAAGACAGTAACAGTTTCACGAACAACGCCAGGCACGCGGGACTTTAAAAATAAAAACAACATGCTGCTCAGAGGAGCAAAACCCTCACATTGTGTGGCAAACAGCATTGCCAGCCTTACAATTTAATTCCCATCATTTTTGACGGGCAATTTCCTAGTGGAGCTATAATGGAAATACTGTGTTACAACAAACTTCATGTTTTCTCCCAGTATACAAGGTCTACTGAGCATTTTTGGAAGAAATTGCTTGTTTTATAGAATCCTTGCCAAAATCCCATCATAATAGGATAATGGCTCAATAATCTCTCAAACAAGTAATCCATAAAACATAATTATTAGGCTCAATGAGAATAAGAAGAAGCATTACAGCAGAGAGCTGGATGGACGGGAAATGCTAAATTATAACAAACAGACAATGATATCACATGAATGGCAAGCTGTAGTCTTTCTTCTGCTTTTACATTTTTTTTATTTAAAAAAGTGTTCTTTCAATCTCAATAGAAGGAGTTATATTAATTTTTGTATACATTTTTTGAAAATATATTAAAAGCCTTCCATCTTTTCTACAACACATTGCACACATAAAATATGATTGAACTATTATTTGCATATACCTTTAAAGCAACATGATTATTACACTGCATAAACCATAATGTAGTCATCTGTTTTACAAGATATCTGTTGAAAATGCTGTATTGATTTCTGTAAAATTTGCATTTTTTTATTGAAAACAATAAAGAAACATGAAAAGAGTCTGATTTTTATACATTACTAAGAGATAAAAAGATGTGCAATTGTAACTTGACATCTATCTGATATATTTTAATGTCCAAGCCGGAAGGGAAGAAAGAAGATTATACCAGCTATTTTCTCAAATAATGATTATAACAAGAGCAGTGTGATCTGCTCTTTGTAATGTCAGTGAACATAATGAGCTATATCCGATTCCTCCCTGGATCAATACTCCCTCTTTAATTATCCAGATAACCCTGAATGCTCTTTTCATTCAATAATATATCCAACCCCTTTTTAAAGTTAGCTATTGCATCCACTGTCACGACCTCCTTTGGTAGATAATGCCACAGTTTAACCATCTTTACTGTGAAGAACCATTTTCTTTCTTTATGGTGGAATCTATTTCCTGCTAATATTTTACTTGTCTTTGCAGATGCCCTGTTGCTTTTTAACACTGTTACCTAGATGGTTGTTCACAAGCACTTCCAAATCCAGGTCTGTCTCTGATACCCCTGGATTAGCTCCATTGATATTATGAGTATTTTTACTTTCCAAATGCATTACTTTACATTTATTCATATTAAATCTCATCTGCCATTTAGATGCCCATTTATCTAATTGGAGGAAAAGTACATAATTTTCTGTTTTTATTACCTTGCACAACTTAGTGTCATCAGCAAAATTTCAGACAGTACTTTTCAATCCTACTTCTAAGTCATTAATAAATATGTTAAAAAGAAAATGACCTAATACTGAACCCTGAGGAACCCCACTTACCACATTAGTCCAATCTGAGTATGTTCCATTTACAACAACCCTTTGCTTCCTGGCTTTTAGCCAGCTCTCAATCCATGAGCAGATATTTACTGCAGTTCCTGTATCCCGTAGCCTATACAATAGTCTTCCATGTGGTACTGTATCAAAAGCCTTTGCAAAATCCAAAAATACTACATCTACTGAGTTGACTTGATCCTACTAACCTCCTCATAGAAACTATTCCTCATAAATCTGTGATAACTTCTACTTATACCCTTGTTCAAATAGACATATTCTTGTATATTATCCCTTATTAACCCTTCTAAAAGCTTCGCCACTACAGATGTGAGGCTCACTGGTCTATAATTCCCTGGATTTGCACTTGCTGCCTTTGTAAATATCGGTATCATCTCTACTTTTCTCCAGTCATCTGGTAAAGACACTGTGGAATGAGTATTAACATTTTTTCAAATTCCAATTATTTGATGAAGATAGTGTATCCCCATTATGTTGCAGTGTCTCAACCATTGGTACCACCTTGCGTAAACAGCAGAAAACAACTTTTTTAGCTCATCTGCTTTTTCCTGGTCACTGTTTATCAGATGGCCTGTTTCCCATTGTAGTGTTCATATAGCTTCCTTTTTTAATCTTCTTCCCATTACTATATTTCAAGGTTTATTTGAAATCTGTTTCTTGATACCCATAGAAGAAATTTTGCTAACTTCAGGGTAAGTTTGTTAATATTTATTTTGGGATTTTTTCATGCAAGAAATGTTTTCATACACTACTGATTCATTCCTAGTCAATTAATCTTAAATGTGCATTTAAAAAAACATTTTAGGGTTAGTCTTACCCTCCTTTGCAACTAACTTTTCATTTTCTATTTTAGCCAATCTGATAGTCTGTTACTCTTGTTTATATAATTTAAATATCTCTTTTTTTTTATTTGTATCTTGATCTTTAAATCATTGTTAAGCCACATTGGATGTGATTTACTCATTTTACTTTTATTCCCACATGCTATATGGTGATAAGTCTGTATATTTAGTAAGGATTTAAATGTTGTCCATTTATGTTCAGTATTTTTACCTATCTGTTTTTTTCCCAATCTATATTTTGTATTGCTGCCCTTAGAACATTAAAACCTGCCCTTTTGAAATTGTTTTTTGAATTCAATCTCAAATTAGACTGTTTTTGTTGTTATCACTATTCCAAAGGGTTTCCCTATTACAACATTTGATACTATATCAATACTATTTGTGCTGTCTAAAACCAAGATAGACTAATTTCTTGTGGGTTCTTATAAAACATGGTTCAGATAATGTTCTCTGAGGGTATTCAAGAACCTCTGGTCTCATTCATCCAGTTTATCCAGTTTAATTCAGTAGCTAAAATCTCCCATTATTGGAACTTCTAACCTGTTACAATAATTGCAATTCCTCTCTTTCACTTATATGTTGTTTTTTTTTTCATATTCCTACCAATATTATTTTAGAATTTGTTCCTCCAATATTTAACTCTACCCACAAGCATTCAACATTATCGCTAGATCCAGCATAAATATCTTCTCTGACTAAAGGCTTAAATTCAGGTTTAACATACAGATAAATCCATGCTACTTTGCTACCATTGTCCCCTTCTTTCCAAAATTGGTTATAACCATCCAGATTAACAGTCCAGTCATGAGTGTAATCCCACCATGTTTCAGCAATGCCTATTAAGTCACATTTCTCATATACTGCTAATAATTCTAATTCACCCATTTTTCCTGGCAAGCTTCTGGCATTATGAGTCTGTAGTTTTGAAGTGTTTGACATTGTATTTGAGTTACTTATCAAGACCTCCCTATTTACTATACTATTTACCCCCTTCTCCTCCCCCATGAGTAGTTAATTCATCCCTTACTCCCTCTACACTTTCCACCTCATAACTTCCATCTAGTTCCTCCCCCCACCTATCTCAGAAAATACTTCATTGGAGGTCCTTGCCTTAAGCTTGTTTTCTTGTTCTGTAAAATCATTCTTTAAGAAACTTACTTCCACTTACTTTGTCATTGGTACCAATAGGTACCAAGACCAGCCCCTCCAAATAATTGATCTACCCAATCCACAAAATGCTGAACCAGAGAGCACGGAAGATAGCAAACTGTTCGCTTGCTGAGATCTAGGTTACAAATCACCCTTCCTAATAGAGTCGCCTACCACCAAAACCTGTCTGTTGCTCTGCCTATTCTTCCCTCCCTCTCCTCTAGTAAAACTGTTCTCCCGGCTGTTAGAGGAAACAGGCATTGTCATTCCTTAATGGACATCCCCAACAGTTTCACTCAATCTGGCAAATCTGTTGGGCTTGCCAACTCAGAACGGCCTGCCTCCTGCTCCTGTTCCCCCTGCTTCCCCTTGTAACTCTTATCCAGCTACTTCTCTGGACATCCTCACTAGCCCTAGCCCATCCTCTATGCTAGGCCAAGCTAAACTTTACTCTGTGAGCACCAGCTCCCTTTCCAGTGGAGCAATATCAGTAAGTGCTGCAATTCTCCTCTCGCAGTTCTCCAATTTGAGCTCTCAGAGAGGCAACATGCTCACACCTGCCACAGAGGTATGGACCCTGGATCATCTGTTCCAGTAGTGCATACATGTGACAGCATGTAAACTGATTGCCACTGGACTGACTCATAATTACTAATAACAAAAAATACAGTGAGAAAACAAATCAGTATATTTGTATAAAGCTTGTTTTTCTGTACCTCAATAAAAAATAGTTTTCCCTTCTCCCCTTCTGCTTCATTCTTTGCTTTTTTTTAGATTATAATTTAACCCCTTTTCTTTGAACTCCCTTATTTTATTTAAACTCCTACACTTATACTAGAACTGCACTTACAGTAGAATTGTCTGTAGTTCCCAAGTTCGCTCCTTCCCATGTTTATATTATATTCTGACATCTCACCAGTACACTAATCAGTGCACACAGTACAGAAACACTCTTTACTTTTCAGAAGTAAATCACAGTTAGCAAATCTCTAGGTGTACTCAAGGGACGAGTTTTCTTTTAGGAATTTCTTGATCAAAATAAAAAAAGTTTAATTGTATTTGTCCTGGATATATTTAATTGAGGTAATCATATCTACTTGCAAGTGTCTCTTTTATTGACATAAATCTTATTTGGATATAATCTACTCATATATTAAATATATCATTGTGCTCTTATATTTTGTTGTCTAAACTCGGAATCCTATTAACATTCCAGTTGCCTCTCAATCCTTTATCAAGCACCATTGGTTAAATACATAAAGAAAGTATATACACTGTGCAGACACACACATATATATATATTTATATAAAATGAAGCGTGAGATAGCTGTGAATGTCCAGTAATCTAGATGAATAATCAGAGTATTGCAGTATATAGTGATACCTTTTTTATTGGACGGACATATTCATACTTTTATGACGAGCTTTCGAGAGCGGACCACTCTTTGTCGAGTCAGAGGCAATACTAATTATAGATTCCCAAATGAAGCACAATATATATATATATATATATATATATATATATATATATATATATATATAAAAAGAAAGCAGAAAAAAACAATATATATATACTAGCGACTTGACCGTCAAAAATGACGGGGCAATACAATTTGAAGCCATGGCAATGCTGTTTGCCACACAATGTAAAGGTTTTGCTCCTCTGAGGACCTTTGGCGGTCATTGCGAGTCTCTCCTCTTGTGTACTGTTGCTCCTCTGATCACCTTTGGCACTCATTGTAAGCCCTGCGCTGAGCGCCTTCATTGCGAGCCTCTCCCCTTGTGTCCTTCAAGTTTCGTGCTTTGCAACGATTATCTTCGGGGCTCATCGCAAAGACAGATATACAAGTACAGTGTTAAATATACAATTTTTTTAGTGCAGTGTAAATTAGAAAAAAAAAATCAGGTCTCAGAGCATAAAAATTGATTTAAATATGTAACTGCTTTGAGAGTCCTATTGCTGGCAGCCAATGAGCAGTAATCCAGATATAAGTGCAGTTTAAAATGTGAATATATAAATATATATTTTTTAATAATAGTTAATTAATTAAGAAATGAATATACTTTACCTATTTGTAATTAATATATCCTGCAATCAATATCCTGAAGCTCTAACAATCTCTTTTGATTTTTCTGCAGCATACAAAGTACATTTGGACTGTTGCTGCCCTGAAGTGGAAGTGTCAGCAATGTGACAAGTGTGCAGTGTAAATAGGCTGCGTGCGCGAGGCCAAACCATTTGTTTAGTCGGGTAAAGCGCCATTTTAGAATGGTAATGTTATTAGTTGCAAGTTAGTGTTGTAAAATGGCGGTGATTGTATATGTGTTACACGGCTCGCAAGCATTTTCCGTCCTTTGCAATAGTGTATTTTGAAACTCTGCAAATTCAGCTAAAATTTGCGTGCAACCTCACTCCCAGATGTCCTGGCTGCCGTGCTGTGTGTGAGGTTTTTTTGTTTTTTATTTTTGGTGTTTTTAGTGTTTTTCGATTTGCGCGGTTCAGACGTAATTTTGTCTAACCTTACAAAAAAAAATTCTAAGTCCTGCGTTCCTCAACTGCTTGCAGCCTATGGCAATCCTGTGTTTCCTGACTGCTTGGAGGCTAAGTCCCGCGTGTTTCAATGCCTCAACTGCTCGCCTCGCAGGGTATGAGCGCCTCCTACATACTTTCACAGTTGGCTGAACAGAACATCATCACCGGGAGACAAGATCAACAAGTTGTCCCAAGTTATGACCAGAGGATCATAAATCATTCAAAATTAAAATATCTCATAAATACTGAGGTATGCAAAGGTGAGAGTTCAAACAACTGATTTTCTAGACTTATCATATATTTTATGAAGTGACCTGCGCAAGGTGTTTGTGCGCTATTTCTCCCCCATTCTTCTTTTTATAGCTATTTATAGATGCTCTAGTGGACCGCGTTTTTTGAAGATAGCAGCACATTACCAAGAGGCACCAAGACATATATACAAATAGTGACCAATCCATCCATGACCATATTTTCAGAAACTTGTGAGAACACCATTTGAATTACAACTAACCTATAACATCTTGTGTCACCGGGTCATTCAAAAGCGCCGACTACAAGACTGGGATTTTGTAATCCCAGTGCTACCTTTACACACACACAATATATATATATATTTAGAAAAGAGGAGTTGTAACTAGCGGGTGCACAAAACTGATTGATCCAATGACAGCACAAAACACAGTGTTCCCTTGCCTATAATAAGCTTTTATGCATTATGGATATATGTATACAAGTAGAGAGATTTTTTTCACATGTTTTCATAATTTATATAAACCCAGAGTAAATGTAAAATACACAAAAAGACCAAAGGAAAAATCCTGAATTTTATTTCCCTGTAAGTTATTTTCATAGAATATACCCCAAATTCCCAGATATAATCAAAAGATAACAAGTTATTGTCATGTGTCGATCTAAAAAGCATTTAACTCCAAAAATGAAACACAGTAAAAAAAACTGAATTATAATAATCTCATTGCCCAGTGAATTCCGCTATATATGAATTTAAAACTGTCTGCTCTGAGTACAATGTAAGAAAATTAAAACATGTCTCATAATCATTACAGTATTATTAGTTTTGCTATGTCACAGATATGTTATAATGATAAATTAAACTATGATTAACCCATGCATTGCCAGAGGAATCTGCAATGTATTGTGATTTAGAATTCTCTGGCAACAAAGAGGTTGAGTGGGGAGTAAAAGAGAGAGAAGGTGCAGTAGTTATATTTCCTTGTGATGTGAAGGTTCAGCCTCTTCTCAGTTCATGCAGTTTGTGCGCCACTTTTTCCAGCTCTGCTTCAATAGCTGCAAGACTCTCCAGCTCCTGGTCCTACAAAAAACGGATTGGTATCAGTTTGTTGTTTAAGGTTAAAACAGGGTTAGGCAAATTTGGTCCTACAGAGTCACACACAGTCCTGGATTTGAGGAGTACCTATTTGTGCACAAGTGGGCGAATCGGGATGACTGAAGAAGTGGAGGTCTCTGTCGGAGGTGTAGGAGCCAGAATAATTCTGGGGGGGGGGGGGGGGGGGGATACAGTTCATTCTATACAATGGCCATAAAATAGCTTATACATATACATACAGACATAGAAAAATCTTGGTGTGATTTGTCCCCCCACCATCTCCCCCAGTTCCTACACCCATGGTCTCTGTCCCTGAGCATAATATCAAACGTACATAGATCTTGTTCCCAAATCACCCAACAAGATTGAAAACTCACAAACTTACAATCTAAAGCGTACCCCTGGGCTTGATGATGTTCGGTAATTGATGCTTTACAAAAGACAGAACTAAAGTGACTCTGTCATTTTTTTCTTTGCTCTATTTAAAAAGTAATAATTTGGTATGGAGGAGCCTAAAAGATATCAACATCTCCCTCCTGATACTTCTTCACAAGCAAGCCTTAAGGCAATAGAAAATTGAAGAGTGGTGGGATTGACCCAAACAAAACACAAATACAACATAAAAAATAAAATTGTAAATTTAAAAAAAAAAGGAAGGGAAAATAAATAGAAGGTATTTGCAATTAATGTCAGAATATCCTTATAGATTGCTAGCAGGGATCTCTTGTAAAATATATTGTAAAAAGTCTCCTGTACTACAATAATGTTTGTGCATTGTTTTTACCTAAAACCTTTTTTGGTTTCAATAAAAAAAAAAGTAATAATTCATAAATTGGGCTGGTCCTCTCCTGTTAGGAGTACTCGAGCACTGGCGGCAGCAGTGGTAGTTAGCATCCACTCGATGTTGCTGCCAAAAATTTTGTTGCTGATGTCATAGTTTTAGGTTTAGGGTTAGGGTAAGGCTAATGGTTTAAACTTGGAAATTGTGTACGATCTTGGCAGAGTTTAAAAACTGTGTACAATTTCAGCACCACCATCTAGCAGCTCCTTGCTGCAACTGCTGCTGCCAGTGCTGGAATACTCATAGAAAATATTAATTGGGCTAATTATATGAACATACTAGTTACTAAAGGAACATTGACATTTAGAAAAGCTTTATATGTTTGTGAGATTTATAACAAGATAACACATAGGAAGTTATGTATGCTATGAGTATAAAAGTAAAGAAAATCTTAATATTATCAACGTATGCTGACATTACAATGGTCCTTTCTTTTCAAAGCAAAAGGGCATGGGTACAGAGAAGGGTGTTTAATCATAATAGGGCCACCTGCTTCCTAGCCTGTGTTGGAGAGACATCAAAAGTGAAAGTTGGACCTATTCTGAAATTAGACCATAAATCCCTCTTCTTCCCCCCTTCCTTAATGTTTAACAGTAAAAAAAACATGTCAGACATTTGAGGCACAGGTCCAATGTGGCAGCTGGTAGGCACAGAGTCTGCAAAAAAGTATGATGTTCTCGACTTACATAACTGCTACTAGTTTGTTAATACTATATAAATATGTGAGATTTTTCCAAAGCCCCAATGATCCTTTGCTCATTCCATGCTACAGGCAGACTTACAGAGCTGTTAATAATCCTTTCAATGGGAAAATCTGTAACAGAACATCAACCAGATAATTGTCCTGAACAGAATATTGCTTAACCCCTCTGTTATGGATAGTTATTTGCCCCATCCTTGCCAAATACATATGCAAATCAGCTCTTAACTCCATGCCATCTACAGTAATAGGTGGAATAAGGGAATTTAAAATTGGGTATGCAAATAAAGTATTTGCTAACATATATATAGGATACCTCCTATATTTAGAAACCAGTACTAAAAAACTCTACCTTGGTCACAGCACATGGTAGTATAGTATTTCCGAGGAGATGTGTGTATGATGTATTAGAGTATTTACAGATAGATGATTATGTCGAGTAGATCAGTGGTTCTCCACAGTTGGCCCCTGTGCATTTATCTACTGGTACTCAGGGACTAAAAGAGATGAGGAGAGCCTGACACTTTAAACAGATTACTACCATTAGTCATAGTTATATATATATATATAGATTATTGATTAACTTGTATGATGTTAAAATATATTATGTTCAAATCAGTAAAAAAAACTGCATGGAAATTTAGTGCACCAAGTGTAGAACTGTCCTAAAAACTGCTCTGGATCTCAAAAGAGGTCCACATAAGAAGTGGAAGGTGGTTCTCAGATGAAAAAGGCTGAGAGCAACTGGGATAGATGAACGTGAAGAAGCTCTATGTGTATGTGCTATTGTAAAGTCTCGATATGGATACTACAAACCTCAGTCTTTCTGTTTGCACTCCCTTCCTCTTCCTTCCTCTCTTCAGCATTTGGTCGTTTTGAGATTTGTGGTTCTCTGTCACCATCTTCCTCTCTTGATTGCTGCAATAACCTTTTATCTTCACTCTCTTGGTTTGCAAGCTCATCATTGTTTTCATTGGGTGGCATATTCATAGACTGGTGTGAGTCTTCCTCGCTGTGGTTTTCCTCCACCCATTTCTTGGATGTCAACTGTTTGGCCAGTTCATCCATTTTGTTCCATCTCTTGGAGTCTTCCAGTTCTTTGGAGGCGGTCTCTTCATCACTCTTTGGATGCCTTTGGTGAGAGTTGCCACCTTCTTGTATGGACTTTTCTTCATCTGACTCACCTTCCTTTTTGTTATCAGCCTCTGAGTTATGTTCCTCTTTATCATCTTCAGAAATCTTGGAATCTAAATAAAAAATTAAATGTAAGAAAAGACCATCTACACTTCAAGAAATAACATCTATTATTTCATTGTAAATGAATGCAATTATTATTATTATTATTATTAGGTTATATAATTAAAAATGACTGTGACATTTTTTTCTATGTTGTCTTTGAATAAGTAGATAGAATAATAGGACAACCCCACAAGAAACAAAACATAAAAACAATATTTTTAGTTTGTATTTTTTATATGCAAGTATTCTTTGCTGCATATCCCATTGTCTTTTCTGGGCTTATTCTGTTTGCTGCTTTCTCTCCATGGGTGTCCCTGCATATACCAATGAGCTTTTCATTAGTCCTGTTGAAATCAGTGGCAGTTTTAGCTGTCACAATGCCATTTCTCAGACAATCAAAGTGTTCTCCCATCCCAGGAAGTAGATCAAAATAAACCAATATCCCCCTACAGCGAAGTTGCATATAAATGGTAATAAATAATTTTTAGCACTTGAAAATTGACAACATGTTTTTAGAATGTAGAAAAAGATTATGTTTTTTAAATATAGGAATAAAGTGACCCTTGGTATCATTTGAGAAAGACAGGGATTTAGTTATTTATAAGAATACGTACTAAGAAAAATTATGCAAAGCAACCAAATCTGCACATTTTGTTTGTACTAAAATGTAGCATGATAACTGTGCATTAAAGTGATCTGTAACACAAATCTGGAAGACTACCATACATATTAATTGCAGACATACACACCTAGGGCCCTCATTCAATTGCGATTTGGCCAATTGAATAGAGGTCTAAATAAGCACATAACATTTTTTTTTTAAATAAGTTTTTAGTTAGTGAAAACCTTGCTTTTGGATAGATGCTTACTAACTAAAAACTTATTTAAAAAAAATATGTTATGTGCCTATTTAGACCCCTATTCAATTGGCCAAATCGCAATTGAATGAGGGCCATAGTCTGTTTATATTTGACCTATATAAAAATTTCATGATTACAAGAATACTATAGGAGGACAACAAGTAATGACCCTTTAAAAGTAAATATTTTATCTACCATAATGACTGCCCTTTGTCCCAATTATATTGAGTAACTAAATATATATATCATTTTAATTTTCCTGTTTTCACCTTGAGGTTTGCAGTACTGGCCGTCTTCCCATCCCTGAAAGTTTATTACAGTGTGAGGGTGTGCAAAGAAACCTATGAAACAAAATATTGCAATTTCAAGTGCAAATGGCATCGCCAATGGTTTTTGCTCTAGAAACTACAGTATGCCCTCCACCTTTTCCAAAGACACAAGCTCCTATTCCTCCCAAATATCACTTTATCTACCAATTTGCTCAAGAATTGTCTATACCATGACATATTATTAACACTTGTTCTCATATTTATCATATATTTCCCTCTAATTTGCTTATAGTCATTAAAATATTTGTAGGTTTCTATCATATGACCCCTCTCCTGCATCCTATACATATAAATGCCTTGATGGTTCCACATTTAATATAATTTAAAAGTATTGGTAATAACAGGTATTTTATCCTCTGAAATTGTAAAACATACATTGAAGTTTGCTGTTTTTCAGTTAGCCTTCCTGATTCATCCACTAAAGAATCTTTGTTTTTGTTGCTAATTGCAAATCATAGCCAATAGTTGGTGGTTGTCCCTAATGCTCTAAACCGCAGCCAGTGACATCGGACCCATACCATCCTGCTAAGTAGAACCGCTCACCAACTGACCAGATTCCAACTCCACACCGAGATCCTCACACCCTACCAACTTCTGCCTCTGAATTCATATAACATGATCTCCTACCATATCTATAATCACATATGATTAATGGTACTTTATAGAGAGGGTTTCTGCACTATCACCTCAATTTTTCACAGCTGCTACACCCACAGACATATTCACTAATTAACCCACTACTCTCTTTTCGACGGACTGCCAAGCCCTTGTTTCTCCTTTCTAATTCCTTCACTTTTCATTTCATCAATCCTTTTGTCTGTATGATGGCGAGCTCTCAGTCTTGCAAAGCACTTTGTACAAAAATGTCATGTGTATGATTGTTAGCTCAAGGGCAGGATAGTTAACTCCTGTTGTGTCAGTCTCTCAAATTGTCATACCTACGTTTTACTGTACCCCATCGCTATAGAATATTTTGGTGATTTATAAATAAGGGATAATAATAATAATATTGCCAAAAGAGTCATTTATCTAATCAGTTTAGTTAAACTATGGGGTCTGAGCATGCGCAGTATTTTGTTTTACATTGGACTCACATTGAAGACAATAGTCTTCAGAGCCACAGCAGACGACCAGCAATTATTAACTATGATCTGAAATTAACAGAAATAATAATGTTGTTTTGTGGGTGGATCTGAAAGATAAATAATGCAGTTTTCAACTTAAGTTTACTGAAGAAAAAAGCATTTTTTAAAGAATGTAAATTGATAAAATATTTGTAATTACCAATAGTTTTAGATTATACTCCATTTTAGACCTTCACTGTGTCAAAAAGCCAGTTAAATGGCTGTGAGTATCTAGTTCACCACTTGTTAATTCAAGTAATGTGTGTCTATAAAGTCAGCCATAAAATCTGTAAACAATTTGAAATTACTTTTACCTGCCTAATGGCCAAGGTCTACTGTATCTCTGCCATCTCCACCTCCTCCTGTCACATGACACACGTTGTTTGCCTGGAAGCCATTAAGATGACAGCTGTTTAATTATTCAAGCGTAATGACTTATCTTCCCTCTGTGCTGTGAGCACATAGGACCATGCCCCTACCTGATATCATAAGTAATGTTAACATTTTTTTGTTGCATGAGTTTCTAAACAATGGTTAATTAACAGACCTACTAGATGAAAGGAACACCTATGTCATGGTTTCTAGACAAACAGTGTCTGGAGGGAGGTGGAGACTGGGCCAGCCATGTACTATACAATTTAAAACCATTTTATTTATAGATGGCTTTATTATTGACTTTATACATAACATTTTCTTGAATTAACAAGTGTTGGTCTCGATGTTCACAACTCTTTACCCGGCATTTGCACTGGCTTTAATGTCTACCAAAAGCAAATCATCATTGGAACATACTGTCTTCTCGTTGGGTGCTGTCGTCTTCATTATCCGTCTCATTGGTGTCCTCTTTCTCAGATTCATCTCTATCATCTTCTTCTGGTATCTCCACATCTTTCTGGCTCATTTTGTCTCCTTGGTGTTCCTCAGACTCCTCTGATTCTTGTTTCTCTTGTGGTCCTACCATCTGGTTGATCTCATCAGTGATGTGATTGTCAATTTCTTCTTCTCTAGAAGCTTCCTCTCTTTTGCTGACCTCATTACTCTCTAGTTCTTCTGCATTTTCATCTTCTTGGCTATTTTCTGGGATTTTCTCCTCAGAACTTGTCTTCCCCTCTTCAAATTGCCTCTTGCTTTCAGCTCCCTCTGCTGATTTATCATTAAATGAAGGCTCATGATCCACAGCGGGGACTTCTTCAGATTTTCCTGTATGACATGACACAGATAAAGTTATTTATTAAACTCAAGAGCCTCCAAAACTGGGACAGTAAAAGTGAAATTGATCTTCATATATCAACAATACAACTTTAATTGCTTCCAATGGGATTTCTGAAATTGTATAAATATTGTGGTGAGCCTTTACTCAAGTTGTACAGTGGGTTATACTTAAAGGACCACTGTAATGCCCTAACAATGAGATAGATGCTTTATGTAGGCATTGATTGAGAAATACATTTATATTCAATTATTTAAAACGCAATATTTACTATTAAACTTAAATTCAAGGTTCAGATTTGTTATACAAATATTTTTTTTTATATATCTTAATTGTAGCTGTCTGGCTTATTTCATGGCAGATTCAATTTTGGATTGCTAGCTTTAGGTGGAGGGTTTTGCACTATTGGCCATTCTATTTTTATTCTATTTTGTCAATTTACAGTGGCAGTCTTTAAAATGAACTTAAAAGAGATCTCATCTGAATCCAAGGTTCTGCTGCCCTGAATGCCAAGAGCTGCACATATTTATGGGACAACATGTGTGTGTGTGCGCGCACTAATCCTAGGCTAAGCACATAACAAGGGGAAAGAGATGCAGTAACATTGTGGGGTCAAATACCTGAATTTGCACTAAATCCACCTCTGCTCACGCAGGCTGCATTGGTGTTGTCTAAATGATTATTTACTTAACATATATCATGTTTAATATTTCCTTCAAACTAATATGGCAAGGTATAAAAACATTAAACATGACATGAAACATTAGCTGGGGGTCATTATTCTTATCCTCTTACTTGAGCATCACTTGTAAACATACAGCTCACATTCAAATCATATTTATAGGCCAAGGTTGGAAGAAAGAACATCTGTGTTCCGAGGTCGCCCTGACACTAACCGGAGGGGATGGACTTCATATTCTGCCTCTCAAGGACTTTTGATAGCTCATCTTCAAATCCTCCACTCTTCTTCTGCTTCTGGACCCTCTCAGTTGCACCTGCGCCATAACAGAAAAATAAGAACTTTTTTTTTCTAATTATTTAAAATTTCATAAACTAAGCAAGGAATCATTTAAAAAAATGTATATAAAAAACAGGAAATTAAGTTTAAAAAGCAAAGGATTAAAAATTCCTCATTTTAAAGTTCTACTCTAATGCAGAAAGCTTTCCTAAAAAATCCCAACTGGCAAGTGACCACTGCAGAGCAAGATTACTTTAGGTTAACCTCATGGGCAGATCTACTCCCTCCTCCTTGACACTTAATAAGGCTCACATACCTCAAAACACTTAAAATGGGCTAAACAATGATACATTATTAGTTAGTGTAATCCCCATTAAAATGACAACCAACCAAAAAATGCTTTTGTGTAAATATTGTATCTGGAAATTTAGCAACTTCCTGTTAGACAACCCCTCCCCTCACTGACCTTATAGTGGGTGGATTGCAGCAGCAGTTTAATCTGAACTTTGACATTAAATTTAATGTTGAATGTTGCTTTACTAAATCATTGAATATGAATTGTATTAATAATCAATGGCTAAAAAACTAAAACACCAACCCCATATTATTAGGGCATCACAGTGGTCCTGCATTAAAGAACCATTAAGCCCCACTTTTACATTATGCTCTTTTGAAGACCTTGAGTATATAGTGGGCACAATGGTTTTAGAACAAATATATCCTTTCATTTATTTTATGAAATTATTATTTACTAGGTGCAGCCTTTGCCTTGGTTGTCTGATCAGTGGTCTCTGCATGGAGGCGTATTAGAGACTGGCACTATGGATTGCCACTAAATGATGCATCTAAATGGCTCTCTGTATTCAGTCACCTCCCACTTGTAGAAGCAGATAAACAGAAACAATAGTGTCTTTCACTATAAAACAATTGAATCTAATGGTTAATACATTTTTCTAAAACCATTTAGGCTGTTTTATTTTAACATTAGCACAAGTGTCTCAAAATTGTCTCAAAATATGTTTTATGCCCATGGTTTACACAACTGCTAATATTGTTTGTTTGGTACCTACTTGAGAAACAAGTGTATTTTATCAGTGCAGGAATACATTTTGAGTTTGTTACATCACTTGCTCAGAGCAGAATCACAAGGGTGTATGTTTTGGCTTACAGTAGAGAGAGTGATGGGGAAGGATGGAACAAAGAACCTTTGTTAAAATAATTGAATAAGATTGAAATTGACACCGCACCCTTCTCCCTTGACTGGCCCAGAAGCAGACTCCTTGCTACAGGAGATGCAACCCTATCTCAGAAACGAAACAATTCACTCACACACACTCAAGTTCCAACTATAGATCATGGATACTCCCAGGGTCCAGCAGAGGCATCAACATTGATTTTCTAATTAAAACCTTGCTGGACGACGTTTTTCCTGCTTTATTATGCTCTTAATTAAAGTCAAAGTTTTCATTGTGCGGTCGTCCTTTAAATTGCTCAGATTTGGGTGCCAGTGTATTAACACGCTACTCCACTCTCATACAAAAAGCATTTACTCCGAGCGTTTTATTTCACTTGACACTAATTGCATTAAAAAAAATCTATATGGTTATCTCCAGCAGTAAATAGATTAACATTTTATCTGTGAGCATTAAATAAAATCATCAATTGCTACATCCCAAGAATAGATAGTGCCGGCACCTGAATGGTGGTTAAAAGGAAAATGCTTTCTGTTAATAGCTCTGTGAGTTTGTAACTGTATAACCAAGGATGCATTAAGGCTGGAGGAGCAGGGAGACTCTTACAGAGGGGCCCCAGGGGCGCACGCTCTGGCTGAGCTTCCTATCTAGATGTGCTGCATTAGTGCAGACTCAAGGAGATTGCAACGTGCCTCCAGGGGGCTGCTCCATATACCGCCATACTGATATTATTACTGGGTCTGGAAGAGACACAACTGAGGTTATAAATATGGTATAATTTAATATTAAAATGTATTTTTTGTACAGGATACTTATATTAAAATTTGCAATGTTTACCTGTGTATCAGCTTTTATGATCTAATGCGAGATCAATGCCAAAAATGATAAATATATCTTGTGGCTTTGTATCTATTTTTTAGGTGAAAAGGAAAATGCTCAGAACTCCAAGAGTAACTAGGCTGATAAAAGATCAAGAGATCCATTCATAAAACTGACTTTGGTATTAGTACCTAATTATCTCATAAGTTCCTAAAAAATGCTGCTGTTAAAGAAAAAAGGTTAGGGTCTATCGTGTTATGGAGTTGGGACAGGTCCGCCGCTGCAGTGCGGCCTCCAAACGCTAGAAGGCGCTTCCGATATTTTGAAGTGCGGCTGATATGTGAGAGACGTTCTAAGCTTATAATGTTAGCCTGACCCTTAAACTAACTCTAACCCAAACCCTCACCCTAACCCCAACCCCAACCATAACCCTCACCCTAACCCTAACAGTTTGCCTAAGCCTTGACTCTATGATATGGCACTGGAATATCGACAGCGCCATCTAGCGGATGCTCACTGCCACTGCTGCTGCCTTGTGCTGCTCTACCATAAGAGGATAGGTCCAAAGGTTATTTGTTTGCAAATTGTGTATATGTACACCATATATATTAAATTATTATGAGGGGAGGGGGAGGGGATAAGAATTGTTGAAGATTTTATGAGCAGAATATTCCATTTTGGTTTTTTTACAACATTTCCTGAGAACTGGATCATGGCTGTGTGTTTATCTATAAATGGAGTGATGGATGGGGTAGGAGAGAGCAGACAAAGACCAGAAGGCCTTGTTAAATAAATGTATTTGATTGAAATTGACCACAACCTTCCCCCCTCTCTTGCCAAGAAGCAGACTGAAATGCAAGCATTGCTTTCTAGAATGTAAACCCCAACATATCTTGGATGCAACAACAAGAATAATTATAATTAAAATTAGCTTAATGACTTCTTCTTTTGTTTAATTATACCACTGTCAGACTCAACATGTTAATATATCACAAAACAACACCAATCTCTGAAGAAGCCATGTTCTCCAGATGTCAGGACTTTGTCAGCAGATCTATTTATAAATCATTTAAAAATCATTAACGCTGAGGTAGGTTTTAATAATCAATAATAATTCAATATTTTAATATCATCTACCAATATCGTCTGTTATGGTAAAATCTTTAATTTGCTTAGGAGAAGCTCAAGGCCTGGGATGCTGTTGGCTTCAAGCTCTGCATGTCATTCAGTTGTGTACAACTCAGCGTGACCTCATGGACTGTAACACACCATGCTGATTTACTTGGTATTCATGGCAGAGATACTGGAGTGGGTTGCCAGTCCCTTCTCCAGTGGGCCACAGCATACAGCTCCTGGTATTCCTAGGTGATCTCCCATCCAAATACTGACCAGACCCAATCCTGCTTGGCTTCAGGGTGGTTTGACCCCTTGGTTCCCAGACTGGAATCAAACCCAGGTCTCATTGGTGAAAGCACCAAATCCTAACCACTGGACCACCAGGGAACCCTTTTACATAAGCAGTGCTTGCCCACAAATAAGAAAAGGCCTGGTTGGCTGGCACTGCTCATGCATAGAAACAAGAAGTTACTGGGTTGAGATGGAAGCCAATCATCTAAAAGGCTTTCAGTTTTCTTCTAACTAAAATTTTAAAGGTTTCCTTGAAGCCAACATTGTGCCAGGATGTTATCTTCTTGTAAGTATATTTTTATAAAATTAAAGTCATGATAAATTAATGTAACTATGTATTTGCTTAAAAAAATAAAACACTAATAATCATGGCAATACTTTTGTTTTGCAGGTGACTAGTTCCATCATTGACGTGCCTATCTATTAATACCTTCTGCCATCTCTATGCCAATGCTCTGTATTTATTACCTCTGGGAACAGCACATGGGCTGTGAAACCCTTAAGGGAGATGAAGAGGAAGAGAGATCAGATCTAAGCATCCAGTATTACTGATCTCTGGCTTTCATTGTATTTATTTTGCATCATGTATTCTCAAAATCATCCAATCCTTTCAGACCACTCTGGTCCCATTTTGTCCATAGGATCATTTAAATAACTAAACTGGATAATGGGTAAAAAGGATTTTAGAAAGTAAAATAAAATAAACACAATATTAACATGTTTGTCTTTCTATATTAAATTATTGTGTACTGCATGACATATTCTTCTCTGAACTCATTCTTTCAACTGGTATCTAGAAAGGTGTATTCTTGTGAACTAATTAGATGGACATTAGTGGATTGTTGGAAGCATTGGTAATTTTAGCTGCTGCAGTTTCACTATACAGATAGAAGTTTCTTCTTATTCAAAGTCTCCAATCTCAGGATAATGCAACAATGGTAGCTTAAAGCATAAATGCAATTAAAAAGGTAATACATTAAAGGCTGTGTTATTATTTCTATACACTCTATTGGAGCTGTGTTGTCAGCCCCTAGGAAAGGCAAGCAGCTGCATGCTCCAGCAACCAGAACTCTCTCTCTGTAAATTCATTTTGGTGTAATTTATCCCATCCCAGCTTTGCAGTGAAGAAGTGATAGTCTGCAATTGTATACAAGTGCCAGAAATAGTGAATCAGTAAAAGTGTGCAGCAGGGAAACCAGTGCTATAGTTGTCAATGCAAAGCAGAATCCATAGTTTTATTATACAGGATGCCATGTATTTGAATCTCAGACCTAATATATTGCTGTGAAGATCTCTCCAGCTAAACCATCAGTCCAGATCCACTCAACTTTTACAGAAACGGTATCATTCAAACAAAATAGTGGGTTCCAGTGCTTCGGTTGGTGCAGCCTCAATTTATATACAGCAACCCAGGAATCCATTAAAACACTTAAAAAAAACTAACAATTATATCAATTCAGCAACAGTTTCATAAAGGAAAACACTTTCAACCATCTATAAATTTATGATGAAATCGTATACACTGAATTTTGTAATGTACTGCTAAAATGTATGGTTTAAGCATAGGCTTATTGATATTTAATTAAAAAATGTACAGCAAGTATTTTTTTGCCTCACAGTACTCTCCTCCTCGTCTCACAGAGCAGCCAAGGAGCATTAGCCAAGTTAGTTCAAGTACTGGCAGTGATCTGGCAATTTTGGTGCCAGCTCCTTCTGTCCTTGAACAAGCCAGATTAAATTAATGTACAAAGGCAGTGCACTGTAATAATTTATTTACATATATATGTCTATTCAGTTTGCAGGTTCCACTTAAAGGGAATGTGCATTTTCCATCTGGTGCATCCATGAATTATAAGATGATTGCCTGCTTTTAAGGTTGTGGTTTGTTAGTAAACACCCAACATTAATAACTGCATGCTCATGGTAGCGATAAGAGTCTGTTAATTAATCATCTATAATGAAGAGGTACTGGGGGGGATGAAAGGCTCCTATTCTTTCAGTACCATTAAATACAATCAAAAATATTTTTTTTAATTATATTTATATGATTGTAAAGGATTTTTTTATTTGAAGTTATTACAAGATAATATTTAAAGCTATGAGGATGGTTGCATATAATAAAAAGAAAATGTGTACACAACCTTTATAACTTAATTTACAGCAGGCTTACACTGTCATAATGTGATGTTTGTACTCAAAATCATGTGGTCAGCTTGCCCAGTGGCTGAGCTAGTGAATGGAGGGCCCGGTGCAAAATAATTTTGGGGCCTCCTTGCAACTTCTCTATCCACTCCTTGGGGATCAATAAAATAGCCAACAATATATGTCACTAGCTACTTGACAGTCAACAAGGACGGGAATAACATTTTAAGCCTGGCAATGCTGTTTGCCACCCAATGTGAGCACCTTCGGTGCTCATTGCGAGTCTCTCCCCCTGTCTACTTCCTCCCTTGTGTCACATTTCCCCCCTCCTCACCCTCCCTTGTGTCTCATTTCCCCCTCTCTCCATCCATGTGTCTCCTTTCCCCCTCCTCTCCCTCCTTTGTGTCTCCTTCCCCCTCTCCTGTGCCTCCTTTCCCCCCTCTTCCTCCCCTGTGTTTCTCCCACCTCCCTCCTGTCTCTTTTCCCCCTCTCCCTCCCCTGTGTCTCACCCCCCTCCCATGTGTTTCCCCCCCTCTTCCTCCCCTGTGTCTCTTCCCCCCTCACCCGTGTCTCTTCCCCCTCTCCCTCCCCTGTATCTCTCCCCCCCTTCCCTGTGTCTCTTTCCCCCCCTCTCCCCCTCCACTGTGTCTCCTTTCAGCCCTCTCCCTCCCATATCTCTCTCCCACCTCTCTTAACCCCCCCTCTCTCCCATGTGTCTCTTCCCACCCTCTTTCCCCCCTTCCCCATTATCCTCCTCCTCCCCTTCCCCCCTTATCCTCCTCCTCCCTTTCCCCTTATCCTCCTTCCTCCTTCCCATCCCCCTCCCTCCTTCCCCTCCTCCTCCCCCTTCTCCTCGTCCCTTTCCCCCTCTCCCCCTCTTCAATTACCTCCCTATCCCCTTTTGCCTCTCTTACTGTGATCCTATGAGCGCCTGGTGCTCTCTCATCTTCTGGCTGTGTCCGACCGGCATATGCTAATGACGTGACGCGCATGTGTCGTTACATCATTAGCAAATGCCAGTCGGACACAGCCAGAAGACACGCTGGAGGGGACAGTGCACCAGGAGCTCATCGGATCACAGTAAGAGAAAGGAAAGGGGATAGGAAGGTAATTGGAGGGAGAGGACGGGGTAATAGTAGAGGGAGAAAGGGAGGAGGATAAGAGGGGGAGGAGGAGGATAAGGGTGAAAGAGGAGGATGGTCAGGATGGAGGAGACACAGTGGGCAGCTAGGGGTGATGTGAGCCCTGGGGGCCTCGCGATGAGTGCCTCTGGCGCTCATCGCAAGCCCTGTAATGAGCGCCTTTTGGGGGGAGGAGCCTTGGGGAGGAGGTTTAGCCTTGGGGAGGAGGAAGGGGTGACCAACACCTAAGCATTGCGGACACTGACAACTATGTATGTGATGATCAGATCACCCCTATTGTGAAAAGATCACCTTTCCATTAAATAATTATCTGCTATCCTCATCTAATAATTTATTTAAAACCAGTAGCAATAAATGTGACACTGAACTTGTCAGCCATCTAAGACATTCTAGGGTATAGTTAGACATAGTATAACTAACTGTCATTCTCCATCATGGGAAACCATCTCACCGGTTACTGGCTATATGTGACATGTTGCAAGAGGAGAAAGCACTGAAATCATAACAAAATATAAGACAACTGAATAGTAAGTCATCAAGCTTCACAAGCATTGTATTCCAGTGTATGCAAGGATCCTTCTATTTTCACATATCTTTAGATGACTTTAAACAGACAAAAATGAGTGTCACATCAACCTAATGTCAGACATTTTACTTTGAAAACAGCATTATATTTGTATCTGTAATAAGATTTAATGATACTCCTTCCTCTGCCGTCTTTTATCAGGGAGTGTGTGGGTTTTCTAGCATAGCAACTGCTTCTGAATGAAAGGCTTGATTAGAGCTTGCCAGTACAACCTGCATCAGAGACATTCAGCAACTGATATACCCCCAACCCACATAACTCCTTGTCAAGGTCCTAGACATTATTATTTTTTTGAAAATTTGAATTTTTGAAAACTCTGTCTATGATTAGAGGAATCCATCTTATCTTTATTACATCACTTCTTGAAAGCTAGATCATGAGGTTGTTTTTTTATCTATTAGTGTAGAGAGGAGTGATGGAGGAGGGAAGGGGTCAGGAGGCTGTGTTAGATAATTAGATGTGACTGAAATCGACACCATGCCCCTTACCCCTCACATACCGAGAAGCAGGCTGCTTGCATCAATAAATGCACACACTGTCCTCTAGAAATGTAAACACCCCTCTCACACGCACCTTATCATGAATGCTTCCAGGCAGCAAATACATTTTGTTAGACTTTTTTTCAAATATATATATATATATATATATATATATATATTCATTATACAGTGGCCATTTAAGTGGCACTTGCTGATAAGAGTGATGATCCCTGGGTCTCATTTCAGTGAATAAAATATATCTTTCAAAGTAAGATTTCTGACATTAAATTTATTTTTTTACATTGTAAATGTACTTATTTAGACTTTAAAGTACACCAACAATTTTCTGTGTTAACATTAATTAAAAAAAAGAAATGTAAGATTTGTGTGTTTTTTCACAATACTTCTTAATTTTATGCAATTATTTATCAGGAGGTTTTATGTTATTTTAAAATGAAGAACATGCACGTGAAAACAATTAAAAAAGATTAGTTGTCACCGAGCAAACATATACATTGTATGCCAGTTTCTGTGCCAGCGCAGATTATATTGTACAGCTAATTAACAAGCTAAGAATAATAAATTATGATTATAATTACTACCTTGAGCTGCAAGCTCCTGGAGCTCTTTCAAGAGGTTTTGATGCCGTAGAATGGAAATAATGCGTTCATCTGAAACAAAATGATGAGTTACATTGTAAGTAACAATAGTACGCAGCATATTCTGAGCTGGAACATTGTAACCTGGTTCACTGAAATTAATATATCTACAGGGGTAAACATAGCTACAGCTGTGTTACATTTAGGACAAATAAAATATAACTTTTAATGCGCCTTTACAACTCTCCATCCCCTGCACATGCTCATGTTATCTGCAAGTCCTAGCAGGCATACATGTAAATTCCCATCTCACAGAGGCAACCTTAGCAAAGTATCATGGATGCCTCCAGAATTTTCTTTCAAATTAAATGAGCGATTCCATGACATTTTTGCTTAATTATGTTCTTGATCAAAACTTTTAATACATGTTTTTCATCATACAGCGGTTCTCTAAGCCAATTTAGATTGATGTACCTGTGAGAAACATTTGTAATATTAGATTGTCAGTCTCCTTACCTGCTCGGAGAGTCTCCAGGCAGTCTTGACTGATGGGTATAGGGTTTGGTTTGGACAGTGTGCCTGAAATAACCTCCACAATACACTTCATTACCTGGAAGGAGACAATAGGTAAGTATTAGCAGCTGCGGACAAAAAACAGTGTGGAAAGTCTTAGTCCCATCTGAGCTGTCAGGTTTATGACTCAAAAGATCTAGTACCTTTGACTTGCAATAAAAAGAAAAAGTCATTTTTTATTGACCTCTTGGGATGCTGTGTATATAGCTCATTACTCACAGACAAACATCCTGTATCTAATAAGTGATATTGACAAAGCCTAAGGAATGGCTCTTATACTCAATATTTAACTTAATGTACTCTCATGTCATCAGTCTCAGCAGAAATAGCTAGAAAACATAGACATACCTAAGGTGTATACATAAAGGCTCTTTAATACAAATACCATTTCAAACATGGCTCCCTTTTAGGCATATGCCTGGGATTAAAGAGTGAAGCCTTTGTGGGCACATTTGCATGTCCCTGCCGAGTTTCCCAGAAAGCAGTGGAAAAACTGTATTTATCAGAATTCTGAGCAGAAAACAAGTTTTTTTTAACTTGTTTTAGATGAACAAATGTGAACACAAATGTACTATTTATTTACTATACTACTGTACAGTGGAGGGCTTCTATCGCTCTTTTGCCCACCATAAATGAAATGATTGTTGCAGTAAACTATCTCCACACCAAATCATCTATACAATCTAGGAACCAGCCCCACACTCACAAGAGGCACTAACCTCGAAAGAGTGCTGTCTGTTTGTAGGTTTCCTGGTTTTTGCATAATCTATCCTGGGCTTTGCTTAATGCGGTGTAATACAGCTTTAAGGAGTCATGTATGAAATGGTATTTGGATTACAGAGCAAAGCCTTTGTGGGCACATCTGCCTGTCCCCACCCAGTTTCCCAGAGTTCAGTGTAATAACTATATTTTTCAGAATATATATATATATATATATATTTAAATACTCCTCTATGGTATTCCCCAATCATGCTTTTAGTAAACATATATATTTTTTCTGTTTTATTCATCAAACAGTGGTTCTTTAAATAATGATGCAAATGAAATACTATGGGCTATATTCAGCCTACACCTTTAAGTTAATCTTTAAATGGAATGATAATATACTTCACTACTGCTTTTATGAATCTTTTATGAAATTAAACATTTTTTTCAAGAATATATCACAATATCTTGCTCATTGCCATATATTTAGTATTCTTCCTCTGTCTCAGCACATCATTGTGTTACTCCATCCAGACACACGCCATATCTCAGAAGTTCTTGTCTTCTGCATTCTCCCTATGGTGCTCTAAGCTGGAGGCAGCATCTTGGATTCCTGCGCTGAATGCCAACAGCGGCATCAAAACAGCCATAAATAATTTAACTTATCTGTCAATGAAGTCTTTAAATTCTGCACATAACCCCTTTAGCAGGGAAGGTGCAAGGTTTTATAGCAATTCATATCTGAGAGAAATAAAGATAATGTGGGAGCAAAAACATGCTCTGTATGTTGCCAATCTGTATTCATCTCACATCCTTCTAGTACTCAAACAACTGCCTGAAGATTGCAATCAAATAATATATTTCTGTGGCTCTGTCTGTGATGTGGGAGATTATCTGTCATACGTTTCTCTGCAGCTAATGCAGGATTTGTTTCTTATATTCACTTAAATGGAAAAACAATGTTTTAATTGTGTTATTTTAAAGAGCTAGTTCCTATAATAGACAAAAACAATTTTATTAAGTAAAACATTTTTAAATTGTTGGTTTTTAAGTTATTCAGTCGTGTCCAATTCTTTGTGACCCTATGGACCAGAGCATACCAGGTGCATCTGTCAGCCACAGCCCCTCTGAGTTCCCTAAAACCTTATGTTCATTGCTTCAATGACCTCATCTACACATCTCCACCTCTGCCATCCCCTTCTTTGTGTGCATCATCAGAGTCTTCTCTAGGGAATCCTGTCTTCTCATGATATGGCCAAAATATTTGAGCTTTACTTAATATGTAACTATATGTATGTATATGTTTCTTAACAAGTATAGGTAGGAACCTTGAAGGTTCTGATTAGCTCATTGATTTACAGTGATTTGCTATTTACAATTTTATTTTACAGAGAAAATACTTTGTTGATCTGCCATTCAACATTGAAATTGAGACATAACAGATAAGGGGACATTGTTTTATATATATATATATATATATATATATATATATATATATATATATATATATATATATATATATGTCTTACTTCTCTCTGAATATGTGTTTTCTTAAAATATTCCGATGGATCTGGTGTTTTACTAAAGCTTCTAACTTACTGTTTGTTGCCCTTTGACAGTTCCTACCTTTCCATTTGCATATTGTATAATTAAAGGTATATGCAAGTGAGCTGGGTTATGAATGCGTCTGATAGAGGGGAATTAGTAGTGTATGCTTACATTTATTTGCATGCACTTTGTTATGTTTTTATTTTTAGCTTTGCATTAAAAACACTTTTGCAGATGAGCATGTGAGCATGACCAGCAGCCAATCAGCAATGCTGTATGCAACCAGCTAGATGAGGCTGGGTCCTTAAAGGACCATAACTCGACATTCAAGTAAAAATGCTTGAGCAGTTACACGGTTATTCTTTAGACATACACCCTCTCCTTGATAAATTCTGGAAAATTGTAATTGTACTGAAACCAAACATTTCAGTGTCTTCTTCCTATTCTAATTTGTCTTTAGGCGAATGAGCATTTATGGTCCTGCAATGACCTGCAATATTTTCTGTTCATGTGTCTCTGTGTGAGTCCATGCAATTCAATGGGGGGTGGGAGAGATCTCAAAGGCAATTCACTGGGGCTGGGGGAAGTAATGGGGCAATTCACTAGGGGCTGGGAGAACTGATGGGGCCAATTCACTGAGGCTAGGAGAGCTGTTGGGGCAATTCACTGGGGCTGGGAAAGATCACAGGGGCAATTCACTGGGGGTGGGGAAGATGATGGGGTAATTCACTGGGGCTGGGGGGGAGGTTACAGGGGCAAATCACTGGGGCTGGGGGAAGTATCACCTGGGATGTAGATAAAACAATCAGTGAATAATGGGACACAGACCTTGTTCTGGTTATTACACAAATCTAAAGGAAAGCTGCAGCTCAATTCACAGACCAAAAAGATGCAATATGTTATGTATGCTATTTTTCACTGGGATTTTCGGGGGGTGTCAACATTGATAGAAAACAGTTTGCAAATGCAAGAAATCCAGCAAACTTTAGGATAACTGTTTAAATGTTTATTTTGGTATTTTTTTCATGCAAACAATTTTTTTCATACACTACTAATTCTCCTCTATTAGATGCATTAATAATCCAGCTCACTTGCATGCAGTATACCTTTAACATAGCACAAAGCATTCACCTTAATGCTCTATATACTAAAGGATCCATATATTATTGACTCAAGATAGATTTATATTTTACCAGTGATTGTTGTGCCTAAGAAATTCAACTGTACCTTACTGAGTCTGCTAAATTATCTATTGTAGATGAAAATTGCATGGCATTTGAGTTCTGGTCTGTCCATGCAGGCATACTTAGACTTATATATTACAAGATATTTCTTCTTTGTGGTAACACAGATGAGCTAAAACTCTTTTGAGTCTACACCGAGAAAGATGTCATCCAATAACATGCTCAGGTTACATTTTCTTCCACCTTTTTTAAAAATAATTTTTAACTAAACATAACCATTTAATTCAGATGATATAAAACAAGTCCAAAATCCTATACAGTCACAAAATCTATGTAACACCAATACTAATAAAACCTAAACATATAAACAAAATAATACTCTGATAGAGAATCTACGTTAGTACCAAGTATTTAATCCTTCAACTTCATTTTTGTGTCCCCATAATGTTCTATTCTCTTTCTGCTTCAATATTTTTTAGTATCTGGAATGATATCAGAAAAAGGCTGCTACATTTTTATAATTTCTCATTAAGGCTTTGATCTATTTCCAAACCTTGGATAAACAGGTGTCTCCTAAGTAACATTGGAATTTCAACCAGTACAGCTCTAATATTATTCACTAATTGGAATATGTCATTAATCATTTCATTGAGAGACAGTTTGATGCAAGCTGTAGTTTATAACTTTATATAAAGCTTGTAATCTCTCACGACCAATCTCTCACAACTTTTGTATAATAATATCTGTCCTCAATGACTCCTCCTCCAATAGGATTTCATGTATTTATTAACTGATTATTATTAAAATCAGTATTTGAGTAAAATTAATTAATGTAGATTTTAGAACTTGCATTTAAACATTAGTGTCTGAGACCTCAGTAGATATGCTTCCCTCTAACCAAGAGGTAGGCAAGTTTGGTCCGAGAGGGCCCCACACAGGCCTGAATTTGAAGATATCCTTTCTGTGAACAGGTAAGTCAGGATGACTGAAGAAGCAATTGACTCACCAGTAGCACATCAGAGATATCAGGCATGTGTGTGGCCCTCCAGGGCCGAACTTGCCCACCCCTGCTCTAACCCTATCATGGGTCCAGGTATTGGAAAGAATCTGCCCAGGAGGCTGTCCTGTTAAGAGGTTTATTCATTCTCCTTCCCCACAGTGGCAAATGGATGAGAACATAGACTGGTCTAGTAGAAATGTTAGGGTAGATTTGCTGCCACATCCTGGACACCTGAAAAGGGGCAACTCTGCTAGTTTATAAAACACTAAAGTTCAAAGTTTTAAAAGCTACCCTGATTTATTTCTCCAAATACTGATACGCTTGATCATAAACCATAGGATTGCTACAGTAGCTACTACTCCAACAGAAGTGCCCTCTTGTAATATGCAGTGCTTATGTATGAATTTTATTGGTGTCTTTTCAACAACTTGAGACTTGATGATTGTATGTGATCAACAAAAGAAACACCTCCTAGTAACTTCTCTATCACTCTGCTCAGGTAAGTATCTACTAGATCTAGCCGCAAGTACTAGTTACACTTCTTTATACTGGAATTGGTTCCTAGTATAACTGGTATTAAATAAGAAGCAGATGTTGTATTAAAATAACATCTCTGATGCAACTTTTATATTGTTTTCAAACATGTGGAAACCCATAGACTGGTAGAGCGTTACATCCGTACAATGGTGTACCATACTTGGGGCCTGCAGAGCATCCCTTGTACTTATGCATTTTCATGCAGATTTGAGTTCTATTTCAGATCAGACCATATACTATACAGGATACATGGTTGTATCATTATTTGCACTGTGTGGTATAGGGTATATTAGGTTAGACTGACAGGCCATTTTATCAACAGCTTTGTGAGTCACCTGTTACTTCCTTAAAATATATTATCAAACAGTTATTTGCAAATGTTACACTGGATTAGTCAGTGTAATTTGACAAAATATATGTTGTGCCAACAAGTTGTATACTCTAGGGGAAGGAGAGGGATCTCTGATAGGTGCTCAATGCATTTGTTAAATGTAAATATCAAAGCTGCTTATCTAACTTTAGGGCATACTGTAGGACACTAAGCATTGCAGTGTATATTACAAAAAAGTGACAAATCTATTTTTGTACCTTTAAAGAAGTTAAAAGGAAGTAAGCTTGTATTCTAAGAAAACAATATTACAAAAAGCTGATCTTCATATTTAAAAAATTGTAAATGCCATATATTTACAATTATGAGTTTATGGACTGCAGGGTTAAACCTGGCGTTTGGAGCACCGCGGGAGCACTAAGTAATGTCCCTGATCTTACCAGACAAGCCTCACTTTTACAGCAATTGTATCTGTATCTGCAGCAAAGTGCTTTTCTTCAATAAGTATACCTGTAGCCCTATTAAATTCCCTCAATGTTGAAAACCGTAGCCCGTTACGTAGGCTGCAAGAACTTGCAGCTATTAAATTGGCCTCTTAAAGCAACCCGCCAATGACTTGCAGGGTAAGGGCGAGAAAAGGCTTTGGGACGTGAACATTTGAACCGCGCGCCGGCAAATCCTTTGTTCTCTCAAGCCTGTAACTGCTACGTTCCAATCACGCTATTAAATTGCAACAAATTCACTGGCGTTCAAGCCCCTAACTGGCAAATGGTGCCAAAAAGCCAATGGATACTAGAGAGGACCCACTAGGGAGTTAAAGACCTATCAGTAGTACAGTCGATGCAAATATACACACCCTACTAAGTGATGTTAGCTATTTACATTAATAGCACAACATTCTCAAGCTCGCAAATCTGCAATATAAATGTTATAACGATCCCGGCAATCAATGTGTTAATACATATAATCGAACCCGCATGGACTAAAAAATCATATGAATATTGCATTATTTCTGGAATGCGGGTCTGATCGAAACTCGTATTCGAGACTTGTAAGGCTTTGAAATCTAACCTCCATTTTTCAATGACATAATGATGACGATCTCTGTTGCCATTGGCTCCATCTAAACCCGTAACCACGAGTTTGACTAGTTGATCATGTTCACGGCCGCACATCCAACGTGCGAAATATGGTTTACGGGTTTGCGTCTCAAGCCCATAACTCGTGCCATGGTCTAATTTAATAGCACTGTAACTCTGCAAAATTTCAAGCCCACAGCCGTTGTGGGTGTGCTGATGCTGCTACGGGCTTGGAATTTAATAGGGCTACTGGTCTTATATTTAAACCCAATAGAAACTGAGCGATCCTTTAGCTAAACTGTTATCTTGACAAATATCCAATTTATCTTTGGATATTACCAGAAATAAAGTCTATAGAAATGTGTTCACATCTTGGAATTTTTCTTTCATATTTGAATAATGAATAAATGCATCACAATCACTAAATGTAATAAAATAACTTAAATATAAACAACATATTTAATGCCCATTAATCTTATTGGGGATAAATAACATTGGTATTTACTTAAAGGACTACTGAAGGGTCATATGTATTGCATGCTCTTATGAAGAACCTGACTGGATAAAGAGTAAAATGTTTTAGGGAGTTTATTATAAATAAATAAATAAAGCAATCAGGGTTTAACTATTGTTCAGTTTTGCATCAATGGCTACAGACATTTGCTTTTGTTTCTGACAAGACTAGACACCTAAGAGGAATGGGAGGAACCTTAGACATAGGTAGCATCTCTACTCAGTTATATGGTAGATTACTAATTTGAATAGACACTTGTGAGTAGGACTGAATAGAAAGCAAGTCCAAGATCGATAACACTTCTCCTCAAGCTCCAGGCAAACTAGCAGTTCAAGATAGAAGCACCCATGACACAGACGGAATCTGTTGAACTGAAAATAAAATCTGTAAAATACTTTTTTGCTATAAGTTTACATAACTGCTAATGTTGTAAGTTTGTTATATACTTCAAACATGTTTTCTCCAATCTACAGTGGTCCTTTAAGGAATCTTATGGTATACTGAGAAAGTCTCAGGGATCCCACCCAGCACCTCTTGTATTCTTCACATGTAAATAACAGTTTCAGTATGAAGTGATGGATGACTTTTGGAGATGGCGTAGTATTGCTAACAAATAAACAAATACTTTAAATTTGCTACATGGTTCATATTAACCGAAAATTCTAAGGAACCAATACTACTTGTTAAAGCAAAAGACAGATATAAACATAAATGCCAAGGCAGATCCAAAGAACCAAAAGACCCATTCAATCTATCTATAAAGCTTGCCTAAACTAATGCCTATGATAGTTTATGTTTATGCTACCCCTGCATTAACAGTGTTTGACCCTACCAATTCAACCGTGGATGTCCACTTACCTACTTTTAATCTTTAACCTTGCAATTTCAAACTATGACCTCTGATTATTTTTATTATGTCTCTGGTTGTACTTATTCATAAGATTTTCTTGGCAAAGATACTGGAGTATGTTGCCAGTTCCTTCCACAATGGGCTGCAATTAGTCTGACCTCTCTGCAATGAGCTGCCCATCATTCATGACCCGATATGATATAACTCACAGATTCATTGAGTTACACAGGCACCTTCACTATGACAAGGTAGTGATCCAGTCTGTCCTCTAAGCTATATGTATTCAAGGCATTCATTCCTTAAGTTTTGTCTTTTAGACCATGCACCATTTTATTCACCCTCCTTTGAATGGTTTTTAATATACTTTTGGAGGCACGGTCTCCAGAATTGGGCACAGCATTCCAAATGAAGTCTGACTATGGATCTATCCTATAAACAGTATGACATTATATCTCCAGTATGGATGTATCAAACATAAAACATCCAGATTGGTTGGTGCAGATATTACAAAGGCCATACTACTGTTACACTGCTCACTATCCAAACAACGGATACCACAACCAATCCTTACCTAAAGGTATACTCATTGATATAATCTTACACTAATCACATAGGATGATGTCTTGTGTTCCATGAAGGTCGCAGCTTCCATGAATGTAGTGCATGACACTCTTATAGACAAGAGCTTTCTTGGTCATATGGGTCCTCTGTGGTTCCTGTGTTATTCTAAGGAACCTTACTCAAGTGTGAAGAGATCTTCCTATAACATAGGCACTAAAGATCACAGCTCAGTAGGCTATATTCACTAAAGTGAGGTATTTCTTACTAATAGGGTGAGGATCTCTTCAGTTCCTATATTACTCTATGAAGCTTTATTCGAGTGTGAAATTATCTCTTTATATCATAGATTTCTGTATTGGGTATACCCCAGTATGAATTTAATTATCATGAGTATTCGTGCAAAAAACAAATAAGTAATATAGCTAAAAAGAGAACTTCAATATCAGTGTCTATTTTCAGAACTGTAAATTATTACCTTATATACATATTTTCTGTATAATCTTCCACACTCTATCACCACCCATAGACAACAGTTTCAAATGTGGGAAGGTCCCTCCCAATATTATCTCAAATACAATGTGCAAATAAATTAACATAATAATAATAAAATAAACTGACAATAAAATATACAATATATTCAGGTTTGGAGCAAGCTCAGCTTTTGAAAAATGAAAATGTACTTTTTTTTAAAGCAACTGCATAACAGACTTGTTTAATTGATCTTTATGCAAATGGGTTTTTGTTTTATTTGTGTGTGGTTTGTCAATATCAGCAACCAATGGATTGTGTCATACAATATATGAAGATATGGATCATAATATGTCTCAGTTACACTAAAGAATCAGTAGATATCTGCACAGACCAGCATTTCTTTATCATGTATCCATGAACAATGTTATCTAATTGTGCTAATGCTTTTGTGTCATCTGATCATTGTAATGTGGTATATTAGTCAGTTAGAATTGCTAAATAATAACACAGGTTTAGATAAAATGTTGCCTTCTGTCTTACCTTAGTATCATCTTCACTGGATGGATTTGATAGTGGTAAAGAGAGCACTGTATGGAAATAATGAAGAATACAAACAGCATTTTTATAACTAAAGCAACATTTATTTTTATGAATGCAATTCTCATTTATGAAAAACTGTGAGCTGATTGTATAATGTCTTATGTACTAAAATAGAAAACAATAATCAGTAAGTGCCCCATAAATAAATAAATAAATATTTCCTTAAATATATTAAGATCTGTATATAATAGTGTATTATACATGATAGTGTTATTCTTGTATTCAACTTAAACCACTGTTCTATAAAAAAATTAAGTAATTATAAACCAAAAACAATAATATATTTATTTTATTAACACTATCTTAATAAACTGCCATATATATTAATGTAATCTTACATGCACAAAAATATAACATAATTAAAACATTTAAAAATCACTGTAAAAATATAAAAATATAAATAAGATGTTATTATAATGTTATAAATGTTATGGGTATTCTTATATTTTGCCTATAGTCAATGTTTTTTTTTAAGTCATTACCAAAAACACCACTAAATTTATTTTAATAACATTAAATTAATAAAGCATTAATAAAGCATATAAAGCAATAGCACTTTACATATACATATACTCACATAATTTTACATAAACAAAGGTACAAGAGAATCAGCAGAGTAGCAGTGTCTCATAAATCATATATGTATTACTTCTGATATGTATACAATACAACTTATATTATTTTAAATATTACAGATATTTGTACCTATGTCACTGACCAAGTTAAGTAATTAAATAGCAATTCCAAGCTATATTATATTTAACACTATCTGTATATATGGAGAAAGAGAGAGAGAGAGAGAGAGAGAGAGAGAGATCTATGTGTGTGTGTGTATATATATATATATATTTATACTATATACTAATATGTAAATATATATATACAGAGAGGAGAGATACAAGGGAGAGAGAGGTCTATTTATGACACTCTCTCTCTCTCTCTCTCTATATATATATATACTAATGTATAGATATATCTACTGAGAGAGATTAAAGAGACGAGACAGAGAAAGAGATCGATTTATGAGTGTATACAATATATATATATATATATATATATATATATAGAGAGAGAGAGAGAGAGAGAGAGAGAGAATGTATAAATATATATAGAGAGATAAAAGAGAGAGACAGAGAGATGTATATTAATATACATGTATATTCATGCAATATTACATGATTACATTACAGATACATATTGGGTGACTTTGTTCTAAATAAAGCATCATACCAAATTCTATTTCCCTTCCCCACTAATAACACACCTATAAATCATTACACTTAAGGTGACCTTTCCTAACCCAAGTGATGAGTTGGATTTGAGTCTCATGTTTGGCTCTGTGCTGGAATGGACATCCAAACCCTAATAAACTCCCAGCCTAATCCTATTTAGTGGTGAGACTGTCTACAGCAGGTCAAATCAAGGAGCCAGCGAACAATAAGGAGCCAGCTGCTGCAATGGAAACTCGATCTGTCGCTGTCCTTGGTGCTGAAAGGACAGTCACTGCGGTAAAGCACTGAAGGGTAATAGCGCTCCATCATATCCTTACCTTGCACAGCACACAGCGCTATGGAGATCACTCCCAACCAAAGCATCCTTACTGCTATATATATATAGTCTGGGGAGAATTGCTGCAATCCTTTCCCAAGCCCTAGATAAAAAACAATAAAAGATAAATACAAATATTATTATGTGATTTTAAAGGGGGGCAGGGGCAGATCAGTGCCTGAAGCAGGATTTGCTTGTAGAGATTATGACTGATCACCTTGCTTTTTCTGGAGATACCTATTGAGCACTGCAGCACTCTCTCCCTTATATATCCCAACCCTACTGGAAGTGACATCACTCCCAGCCCCCTCCCCTCCCTGGGACACTGTAGTAGGTAGGAGGAGGCAGCTGGCTGGATGTGTTTGTGGATGTGCCAGTAGCTACAGAGTTAACAACGAACCCATTTGCACCCTGCAGAGTGTTTATGTAAAGTGTGCTTTTACATCTATATCTTTTAAAATGATTAAATGATGTCCTGCAGACAAAATAACTTGCAGTCTCCCCTTTCTTGTCCCTGCTGCCAGATCAGAAATAAACCTGGATGTGAGATATAGCATCAGGAGATCTTCACTTGTACTGTCCTAATTCAATATGCAATCAGCACCAACTGCTCTCCACAATCCACGCAAATGCACCACTTAGGGCAAATGTAATCAGTCTTAAGTAACAGATTTAAAAAGATATATGGAAAAGATGTGACTTGTAAGTTATTGTCACTAGCAATTAGCTACTGCATGCCCTAAATGTTGTTACCTGGTTTATTTTCAGAACCATTTTCATCTTTCATTGTTAATAGACCTCTGAACTGTAATATTTATAGAGTATTCTTATGAAGAACTTGATAACAGCACAATGCTTTATGAAATTAAAAATACAAGCTTGAATACTTAATTAGATTACATTTTGCTTTAACATGTCAAACATTTTCTTTTGCTCCTAACAGGATGGAACAACAAAGATCCCACATTCAGATTACATTACTATTCCGTTCTTCTCCATATTTCTATTTGCAGTGTATATAGATAGTTTGAACCCTCTTTCAAGGAACACTGTAATTTAAGAAAATATTTATCAAACTAACAATAAGTATGTGGCAAAATAAGATTAGCAGCTGGGTAAGCCATGGACATAAAACATTTTTTGAAAAAAAATCTCCAGTTTTTAACCCAATTTATGAGTATGGGAATCCATTTGGTGTCTGTTACATCACATCCTGAGAGCTGAATCAGGAGGGTGTGTGTTTTAGACATGAGTGGAGAGAGGGCTGCAGAAAGAGCGAAGAGAGAGCCTTTGTTAAGATGATGGGATACAAATAAAACTGACACCACACCCCTCCCCCTCACTTGCCCAGAAGCAGACTCCTGGCTTTAGGAAATGCAACCATATATCTCCAAAAATGTAATATCCCTCACACACACAACTTCCACCTATGTATCATTGATTCTGCAGGGTCCAACAGAGACATCAACATTTTTTCCCTGTAAATTAAAAACTAGCTATATGATTTTTTCCTGCTTAATTAAATTTGGGAGGGAAGTGGGTAGAGTTTAAATCTTTGGATTTTTATTGACTCCATCAGGCACTAACCCTGTATATATATATATATATATATATATATATATATATAGAGAGAGAGAGAGAGAGAGAGAGAGAGAGAGAGAGAGAGAGAGAGAGAGAGAGAGAGAGAGAGAGAGAGAGAGAGAGAGAGAGAGAGAGAGAGAGAGAGAGAGAGAGAGAGAGAGAGAGAGGTTATGAGGGTTGTTTAAAGAAGCCAGTCCCCATGGAAAGTTGAACCTGAATAAAACTAGATGATTTAAAATAGAACTGAAATATGTAATTCTATAAGTGGTTCTTACTTCTAACTCTAAGTGGTCATTGGTGTCCCATATTTATAGTATGATCTTTAATTATTATATTATTAATTATTAATTATATTATTAAGAAACCTTTTTGGAAAACTTTGGTTTATGCAAATGTTTTTATTTTGTTTAAGCAAGTGATTAACATGTATTATGTCCAATATAAATCTGATTGTGGGCAGGGCTATTGTTACCATTTATTATTTCTTATGGTAGAAATACACAAGATATATTCTGTATTTAAATGAAAACAAGTAAAGCTGATGGAACCTACATACAAGGCCTGAAATCAAGTATTGCCATCATATTTATCTTAAGAACTTAGCTAGTTAACTCCTCCAGAAAGACTTACATAAGTATTCCTGCCAGTGCTTCTTCACAGTGAGATTCCAATGTTGGCTTCTTAGCCAATCATGAGGGATCATGGAGTAAAAACATTGTGGGGTTGGTTGAGAAGCCAACTTTAATGTCTGACAGTAAATGAGAACTGTCAGGGAGTGGGACAACAGTTGGACATGGCTTCCTTGTGAGTCAACATCAGGTGAGTTATGATACTATAATTTTTGCTTTATTACACTGAATACTCACTTTTTAGATGTGTCATTTTTATTCATTGGATATATCATTAAAGAGACCTATTAATGATTTACTCTAAATGAAAAGGAAAATAGTCAATATTGTTTTTGATGGGAAATTCCCTTTAAATCTGCCACTGAGATAAATACATAAGTACAACCAGGTCTGATATATATATAGAGAGAGGTTAATAACTACACGAGAAGAGCTTCCAGCTCTGACAGGAGTGAGAATAACAATCCAAAATACAAATCTAGGGGAAGGATTTACAATAAGAACATAGCACAATAACAGATCATGCACTTAAAGTCATTCTATTAAAGGAGATTACTAATCTAGTCTGAATGATTGTAATATCTGAGGCTACCAGATAACTTAAGTATCAAGTTCACCAACATAGAAACACATATTTATGGTACATATGTATCTGACTGATTGAATGTCCTTTCTTGACTGTTTGTAAGACTGAGAAGTTATTTTATTCTACTTTTAATAGAATAAAGTCTATTGCATGTACACCAATGATTGAAACAAATATGTCACTAGTATAGAGTGCAGTGTTTTACACATAGAAGGGCAATGGGTACAAATATAGTTCAAACTAAATATACACAACATGCTGATACACAGTAGTTAGGAGCACTGCCCTTAGGGATCTACAGTCATGTGATTGTGGGGTGAGTACACACTAGGGGTGGAGTAATGGCCTATAGCAAAATGGTCCTACTGGTTTGGAGTATATTTCAGTGAACTATTTATTACATCCAGCGCTGTGGAATATGTTGGCACGTTACAAATAAATGATAATAATAATGTATATATTTAGTGGTACCTTGGTTTGTGTCTGCTTTGATTGAAGTCCAATTTAGTTTAAGTCGCATCGTAAAGGGGGAAAAATAGTTTTGAACAAGTTGCTTGCTTGGATTGAGACCTTTGCGTGACGTAAAAGTTGCAGCAGTACAGGAAGTGCGCAAGTCGCTGTGACTGTAAGATCCCTAATCGATCCGGTGCATGTAAGAGTCTACTTTGAGCCTGTGCTTGAGTGAGCCCAAATTGAGCCTGTGCAGAAAATTCAGAGGGAGCAGTAACAGATAGTGACTGATGAACTTTCTTCTTTAGGCAAAGAGGAGGGAAGGGAGGAAGCACCTACTACACTCATCAAAGAAATGTGTGCTAAATGGGCAGAATTACAAAATTTTATTGAACACTAAAAGTTTAAGCAAGCCGCGTTGTGGACTTGTTTAATGATAAAGCAATGTCTCACTTCAGAAACATTTTGAAACAAAGGCAGAAGCAAGTTTCCCTTCATAGGTTTCTAGTGAAACTGCCTACACCACTGTCTTCAGCAGAGTCTACAGCAATGGTGTTAAGAGACAGAAAGGACACATATCCCCTGTGCAAGTGCCTGATGTTATAATGGAAAAGTGCTCCCCTTCCAAGCAATAACCTGTCTCCTCCTTCCCCTCCTCCATATTGCCACCATCCCACTGGGCCATCAAGTCCACTAAGTACTGTACAGTTAAAGTGAAGTTAAATTCTGTGTTATTTGATCTCTTTACAGTTAAAGTGAAGTTAAATTCTCTGTTATTTGATGTAATTATTGTTTTTTATTGATGACTGTTTAGCTTTAAGGTTTGTGTCCAAAACAAGACCATCAGTTCTGAATAAAATGTGAAAAATCTGGAGTCCGGAATGGATTATTTCAATTTACATTGAATCCTATGGGAAATGCTTGTTTGGTTTGCATCCTGTTTGGTTTGCATTCTGCCGTCCGGAACGGACTTGTACCAAGATACCACTGTATATATACAGTCGATATAAAAAGTTTACACACCCCTGTTAAAATGTCAGGTTTCTGTGCAGTAAAAAAAGAGACAAAGGTAAATCATTTCAGAACTTTTTCCACCTTTAATGTGACCTATAAACTGTACAACTCAATGAAAAAAAAAAACTGAAATCTTTTAGGTGGAGGGAAGAAAAAAGAAAAAGAAAAATAATGTGGTTGCATAAGTCTGCACACCCTCTTATAACTGGGGATGTAGCTGTTTTCAGAATTAAGCAATCACATTCCAAATCGTGTTAAATAGGAGTTAGCATACACCTGCCATTATTTAAAGTGCCTCTGATTAACCCCAAATAAAGTTCAGCTGCTCTAGTTGGTCTTTCCTGACATTTTCTACGTCGCATCCCACAGCAAAAGCCATGGTCCACAGAGAGCTTCAAAGCATCAGAGGGATCTCATTGTTAAAAGGTATTAGTCTGGAGAAGGGTACAAAATAATTTCCAAGGGATTAGATATACAATGGAACACAGTGAAGACAGTCATCATCAAGTGGAGAAAATATGGCACAACAGTGACATTACAGAGAACTGGAGCTCCCTCCAAAATTGACGAAAAGACAAGAAGAAAACTGGTCTGGGAGGCTACCAAGAGGCCTACAGCAACATTAAAGGAGCTGCAGGAATATCTGGCAAGTACTGGCTGTGTGGTACATGTGACACCAATCTTCCGTATTCTTCATATGTCTGGGCTATGGGGTAGAGTGGCAAGACGAAAGCCTTTTCTTACAAAGAAAAACATCCAAGCCAGGCTCCATTTTGCAAAAACACATCTGAAGTCTCCTAAAAGCATGTGGGAAAAGGTGTTATGGTCTGATGAAACCAAGGTTGAACTTTTTGGCCATAATTCCAAAAGATATGTTTGGCGCAAAAACAAGACTGCACATCACTAAAAGAACACCATACCCGCAGTGAAGCATGGTGGTGGTGGCAGCATCATGCTTTGGGGCTGTTTTTCTTCAGCTGGAACTGGGGCCTTAGTTAAGATAGAGGGAATTATGAACAGTTCCAAATACCAGTCAATATTGGCACCAAACCTTCAGGCTTCTGCTAGAAAGCGGAACATGAAGAGGAACTTCATCTTTCAGCATGACAACGACCCAAAGCATACATCCAACTCAACAAAGAAATGGCTTCACCAGAAGAAGATTAAAGTTTTGGAATTGCCCAGCCAGAGCCCAGACCTGAATCCGATTGAAAATCTGTGGGGTGATCTGAAGAGGGCTGTGCACAGGAGATGCCCTCGCAATCTGACAGATTTGGAGTTTTTTTGCAAAGAAGAGTGGGCAAATCTTGCAAAGTCAAAATGTGCCATGCTGATAGACTCATACCCAAAAAGACTGGGTGCTGTAATAAATTCAATAGGTGCTTCAACAAAGTATTAGTTTAAGGGTGTGCATACTTATGCAACCATATTATTTTATTTTTATATTTTTTCTTCCCTCTACCTAAAAGATTTCAGTTTGTTTTTCAATTGAGTTGTTCAGTTTATAGGTCACATTAAAGGTGGAAAATGTTCTGAAATGATTTCTCTTTGTCTCATTTTTTTACAGCACAGAAACCTGACATTTTAACAGGGGTGTGTAGACTTTTTATATCCACTATATATATATATATATATATATATATATATATATATATACAGAAGTAATAGGCATTCTGTGAATAAATACTTGTAATATAGTTTTGAACCTAGCCATCTATATTTTGTATTATCAATGTAAAAAAGAATACAGAGTTCAATGGTCCTTTAGCATTTAAATCTGATCTATTAGTGCCTCCTGAACCAGCTGGATTGAAATTTGTACATTCTCAGTCAACATGGTAGTGATGCTTATCTAAGGATAAGAGTGAGGACAATGGCATAAATGCTCATCACTGGAGTTCATCAAAAGGATAGGTAATGTATCCTTCCCTTACAGATTTAATATTGCTTTTCTTTTATTAAGTATTTTTTTTAAACATTTAGTGTTAGGGTCAATGGGCTCCTCATGGTCCCTCATAGGAAGGTTAGAGTCCATGGACACCCAATATGGACCCATGCAGTGGTAGAAAGTGGTATATTGGGTTAAGTTTAGATGCCATGGGGTTCCATGAGGATCCCTATGGTATAGGTGTTAACTTTAGAATTATGTTAAAACATATCAGAATTAATATATGACTTAAACAATTAAATGTCTCTGTGATTATTATTGATCCAGCTGGGCATAATCTTGTGATTTAGTACCCCACTGGGAGTCACAAGTCGGTAGAAATTGAGGTTTTTTTCTTGTACTTATTTCCTAAATATATAATTTTTATTAATTTCTGCAATAACTTTGACCATTGCTGTGACCATTGCTGTGTCCCTATACCACTCTCAGAAAACATAATTTACAAAATGTATTATTCCACTTGGTTCTTTGAATAACTAAATTTGATGTTGGACAACATGTTTTAATAAAAAACAATATTTTATACTGATTTATTAATTACAGAGTGATTAAATTTCTTTTATCATCTGGTCCTGCCTAAACAAATGAGCTTGCCATTAGACCTAATGCATATACTGGCAGTTGTAGATGCCACATCCCCAATATGCAGAGAGACACTTCCTCTATATTCAAAGCCTCCAGCCACCTCAGGAAGTAGAACAACAGAAAAGAAAATAGCAGATCCAATAGCAGCATAAATGTACATGAAAGGTAATATATTAAAGGTTGAATTATCTTATGTAAAAACATTCAACATATTTTAAAGTGTAGTTTTTAAAAATGGTGAATTTTAAATGTATGTATGATGCAATAGGGATACTATACAAATTCCGTTACAAGCATATAGTACATCCAATAGCCAAAGCAACCTCCCAACACCAAAAAAAAACCTAAAAAAGGCATTCATAAAACAAAAAAAAACAACAAAAGCCTAGAAGAAGTAATTATGTAAGCAAGATACTTCTTCCTGACTGCAGTTTCTCTCCCACACCAGAGCTTTTTCAAGTATTTGTACTATATGCTTCTAGCAGCATTTTTATAGCATCCCTATTGCGCTCTATAATAATAACAGTCTGAGTAAGCTATTTTTTGCTTAAGATTAGAGAATTGCAGCTTTCATTATCATGTAGATTGCATTTAATTCAATTCTAATATTGTATTCTATGCTCTCAGCACATTATGATATAGCGGCGAATATTGCTTTGTATTTATTAATGTTACTCTTGCATGGAGGTAAATTCTGCATTTTAAAGTGGCCACAATACAGTTTAAATGTAACTGAAGATTTTTCCCCATCATATTCCAAACTTTTTGTCTAAATGAGATCCATATAGATATTTATGCTTAGCTGCATATACATTTTTAACATTAGTGGTTATGTATCCCAGCTATTTGATTATTTAAGCACAATTACACCAAACATATTTTGTCATACTCTGGTGATATGTTTTACTTTTCTGTTTTTTTTCAAAGATTTTTTTTTAAATTGCCTTGTTTGTACTCACTGAGAACTTGGGAGAGAATTCCAGGTTGGAGGACTCCTTTGAGGGCATATGGATTTTTATTATATTATAGTTTAAATAGATACATGTGTGTAGCGGAGAGGCAATATTCCCCAGGTTATCTCCTTTTATAATCCCAGTGAGGCTCAGGAACAAGTAAATGGTAAATCCACAGGCAAGGTTTCCAACAGGTAAACTAATAGCAATATCCCAACCGCACTCCCAATAACTGGATGACACACAGTTTCAGGAGCAGAACTACCTTTATTTTGTTATATGCAGAAATATTTATACACATCTCTTCCCACAGGCAATACACATGCCCATATTTGGCCACACAGTACACATAGAGAGAACAATAGGTGGGGTCACACCTCCCAGGGACTAGCCGGCTACTTTGATACAATAACAGACATTGATAAGATAATGCTTCTCTTTGTTCCATCTTTCACAATGTGAACACTTTACACAATAGGGCTCTCCTGCCTCTAGGAGACCCTAATAGGATTATGTATTCTGCTAGGGGTCTGCAATAGTCTGGCTAATATTCTGCAGAGCATAAACCAACATACATATAGTAAGATCATATTTTAACCATAATAATCATAAAACAGGGTAAAACAGTGATGGGTTCCGCTACACACCTCCCCCGTGACCATAAGCCGGCATACACGGTCTGATCCCAACGGATCGGCCTGGGGATGTCCGGACAAAACGATTTGTTGGTCACTTCTACAGTTTGACAGCCCATCAGCATTACTGCAATTCACATTTCCTCACATTTCAAGAACAAAACAAACGCACACTTCATACAGCATTCACAGCAATAAACATTTCAAGGAGAGCGAAAATACATTTTACAAACTGGTTTCAGACAATTAAATAATGAAGCAGAGAAGCATCAGCCTTCCAAATGAACTGAAGTCCTTTAGCAAAACCATCCCAAGTTGCAGAGTACATTCCTCCCCCAGTTCGTGGTCGGGCCCCTATTGCACAGGGCCCACTGTTCTTTCCCTGTACACCCACCCTAAAAAATCCAGGATCCCATCCCAACAATCCAGGATCCCAGTGTCCAAAAGGTGGGCCACAATCTCTGTCCCATAGAAACTCCTTTCCATATAAAACGTTCCTGCTCATCCACTCTATCGTCGGCTAATGCTCGGTACTTTTGGAGGTTGGGTTCCTGTCTAGTTTCCCTCCCAAGCTCTTTGGGGTTGTCCCACGCTATGGGTCTCTCTGTGGCATTAGTGCTAAGTGTCTGCTTGTGGCTTACCTGGGTCTCCCGACCTGTTGTAGGATCGTCCTCGGTACGGGTCTGTGAGCGGGTGACCACAGGGTAAACTTCTCCTGTGGTGGGGGTCTGGGGCACAAAAGCAGACGTGAGCCTCCCCAGATCGTTCCCCAATAAAACCTCCGCTGGTAACTGCGGCATCAACCCCACCTCCACATGCCCTGCCCCCGCTCCCCAATGTAAATGAACCCTTGCAGTGGGTAGCCGGTATACTGCTCCCCCGGCTACCCTGACGGCCACAGTCTTTTTAAATTTAGCCTGGTCTGAAACCAGGTGACTTTTTACCAAGGTGATGGTAGCCCCTGAGTCTCGCAGCCCTTGGACCGCTTTACCCGCCAGGTATACGGTCTGCCTGTGATGCTGCCGATTATCAGCATTGGCCTGGACTGGATTTGCCTCGTGCAGCACCTCCCATTGTTCCACGGTTGTAATGGGAACAGCTGAACCATATTGCGTGGCTACTATGTCCTGGTAGTGGTACGCTGCGGCTGCTCTCGGTGGTGGTGGTGGGCCTGGACGTATCCAGGTGGACCGGTCTCGCAGCTGGGGACATTCCCTTTTATAGTGTCTCCATTTCTGGCAGTGGTGACAGGGGCCATAAGCGGGCTGGCGGAAACGTGGCTGTGCATCGGGTGGTGGTGGTGGTGGCAGTGTTCTCGTGGGGCTGGGGTGTAGCTGGTTCCCCCAAAGGTTTTAAAAAGGAGTCTTTGTTGTTACAGGTTTTTGCTGCCTGCGTGCATCTAGGTACTCATCTGCCTTCCTGGCAGCTTCGGTGAGGGAGGTAGGGTTTCGGTCTCTTACCCACTCTTGTGCCTCGCCAGTTACTCCCTCATAAAACTGCTCCAACAGCATCATCTGTATCACATCCTCCACGGACCGTGCCTTGCTCGCTTGTACCCACCCAAGTGCTGCCCTTTGTAGCCTGCATGCCCACTCTGCATGTGAGTCTTTTTCTACCTTCTTTAAGTCCCTGAATCTCCGCCGGTATGCTTCTGGTGTTATAGCATACCTGGCCAGAATAATTTCCTTTACTTTGTTATAGTTCCTTATTTCCTCATTAGGTACAGTACGATATGCCTCGGCTGCCCTCCCCGTTAGCCTTCCTGCCAAAATCGGTACCTAGTCCTCTGTGCTGATTCTATGCAGGGCACACAGTCTTTCAAAATCCTGCAAGAAAGCGTCTATATCTTCCTCTGCCTCCACATACGTTTTAAAAGCCTGGTATGGTATCTTAGGCTTACCTTCTTGTGGCATATTTATTGCAGAGCTGCGTTCTGGGGCTGTTTGTCTCCTCAACATAAATTCCTGGACTTCTGTCATGGTCCTTGAAATAATTTCTGTTGGAGGTTGTTCCCTATAAAAAGACAGCTGAAATTGTACCTGCCTCCGGAACTCCACTTGTTCTGAATTTTCTCCCGAATCCCCCTGTTCGGGAACCGAATCTCCGTCCATTCGGTACTCCTCCATCAGCTCAGTAATGAGTACCGCTTTCTTCTTATTGCTGGCTTGTATACCCCTTGCCTCCAGGAGGTCTTTTAGCGTGGAGCGTTTTAGTGTGGCAAAATCAATCTCCATCCGTACTCCATTTATGCTTGTTCCTCTGTGAGTCTGGATCCCAGCGCTGCCAACCAATGTAGCGGAGAGGCAATATTCCCCAGGTTATCTCCTCTTATAATCCCAGTGAGGCTCAGGAACAAGTAAATGGTAAATCCACAGGCAAGGTTTCCAACAGGTAAACTAATAGCAATATCCCAACCGCACTCCCAATAACTGGACGACACACAGTTTCAGGAGCAGAACTACCTTTATTTTGTTATATGCAGAAATATTTATACACATCTCTTCCCACAGGCAATACACATGCCCATATTTGGCCACACAGTACACATAGAGAGAACAATAGGTGGGGTCACACCTCCCAGGGACTAGCCGGCTACTTTGATACAATAACAGACATTGATAAGATAATGCTTCTCTTTGTTCCATCTTTCACAATGTGAACACTTTACACAATAGGGCTCTCCTGCCTCTAGGAGACCCTAATAGGATTATGTATTCTGCTAGGGGTCTGCAATAGTCTGGCTAATATTCTGCAGAGCATAAACCAACATACATATAGTAGGATCATATTTTAACCATAATAATCATAAAACAGGGTAAAACAGTGATGGGTTCCGTTACAATGTGTGTATTTGCTTATATGCATATATTTCCTTTTCAGTCATTCAGTCATTTCTGACTCTCTTTGACCTCATGGATCCACATGGCAGAGAAACTAGAGTGGGATGCCAGTTCCTTCTCCATTGGGCCACAACATAAAGCTCCTAGGAGGTCTCCCCTCTGAGTACTGACCAGGCCCAACCCTGCTCAGCTTCAGGGTGGTGTGACCTCTCTAAATTGAACCCAGGTCAACAGCGGTGGAAGCACAGAGTCCTAACCACTGGACCACGGAAGCCTTTTATAAGTTGTAAGCCTTAATAAATGAGACAAACTTCTTTATTTTTACAGTGTTTGGTTATTAATAAAATTGAATTAATTTTTGAAAGTGGTCTATTAGAATATGATGTAACACAAAATGGATTCCTGTACTCATAAACAGAGTTTTTAAAATTTCAGATTTTGCCCAAAACTGATTTATGTCCACAGCTACTGCTATTGGGCCTTATTCATTTAAATGAGCTGCTCTCAAATGCCTTTGAACTCATAAATTTGTGTCTTTTTTTTTTAACAAATGTTTAGAAATATTCTATTGACTCCAGCTTGCAAATTCCGACCTCAAGGCTGAACTCGTAAACCCTGCCTTTTTAAATCTGATTTCAGGGGGTGTGTTCATATAATCTGACAATATTTAAGCAAGCCCGTAATTTACTTCTTAGACACAGCCAATGACATCAGCAAAACATGGAAGATACACGTAATCTGCAATCGAAGGCTACAAATTAATTACTACCAAGTAATATTTGCTGATCAGGCTCACAATTTAGCAATCTAAAAAAAAATGCATTAGATCTGTTTTAGTCCATGTGGGTTTTATGATATTTATTAACCCCTTGAGTCCCAGGATCAATATTACTCAGATTTAACATTTAATAAAAATATTTTTTAAATGCATATTTGTGGGTTTGAGACTGTTGTGCAATTTAAAAGTATGGTACTGTGTGTGTTTATTTGTGGCTACAGCTATAATAAGTGTTTGTAAAAGCCCTTGTGAGTCCTATTTAGTATGCATAATATTTTTGACAGAAACCTGATACCTTTTTCCAATTGATGGTCAGACTTTATTTGCAATCTGGAGCTCCGAGTCTAACAGAATATCGTTGTTGTGTAACTTTAATTGTTTAGCGCTCGTAATATTCGAGCTGTGCTAAAACCAATGGAGCTCTAAGGCCGGTTTTGTGTCTTTGGCTGGCCCATAGTGATTGTGGGCGGGGAACTCGTAATCGGATTGCGAGTAGCTAATAGAGTACGTGGCAATATTAAGAGGGATTTTAAGTGTGTATAATTTTGCAAATTGGGCAGTAGAATAGGACCAATTGTTAGTTTGGTATGTATTTGACAAACAAGTGTAATTTTTTTAACTACAGTAGTCCTTAAATAAAGTTTTAGGATCATATATTGTTCAAATGAACTCATACAAGTAGAATAAGTCCCTTTCTTGTGATGTTACTACTGTATATGAGTTTTACCTTTGTGTGTGAAGAACACTCACCGGACTAGGAGATTACTGATATCTGTGTGATCTCCCCAGTACAGAGGAGGCAGCTGTCCCTGTCCTTATTCAACAAATCTTCCTTTTGCTTCCAAAGCAGATTGTTTTACCAAAACATAATCATCTGAGTCCTGCTTTGAGATAATGTTGCATCACTGAAAGAATACACAATGATAGAGAGTAACAATTATTTGGATTGCCTATTACAACGCTAACATTAAATCAAAGGTTTTTATAAAAACAGAGGCAACATCCATCTCCCAATTAGTTTTCTAGATTGGAACTAAAACATTTGCCTTGAAAACAAATACTAATGTTCGAAAAAGGTCAACAAGTTTAAACTTGCTCCATTTTCTGTAATTGCCAATAAAAATGTAAACAGTAGGTACAGTGGAAGTCATGATGAAAAGATGCACACATAATGTGTGATTAATACAAAATAACCATTGGAGCATATTATTAAAGTAGCATTCGATCAATGTCAATCTCAATGGTAAGGAGTATCCTTTCCCTCCATTATAAGCTTACACGTAGTTATGTATGATCACACTGAGAACTGTTTATTAGGTAAATGCCCAACATATTTATGTACATCCATAACCAATTAGCATCAAGTCCCAACCATTAGAAGACATTCACTTATCCCCAAACCCCTTTCTCCTAGTCACGTGGGCCAACCTGTCAATCAAGGCATGACAACCTCCCTAATGACTCTCCAGGTACCTTGGAGCTTGAGATGGTAATTAACAAATTTCTTCTTTTTTCCATTTTTCAGGGGGACTACCTGGCTAATCAAGGAAGGAGACAGCTTGTCTAATGGTCCATGTGACTCTGTTTCCTGGCTTCTCACCTTGGCCCATGTCCCTTTAAACTAATGCTGTGCTTCCCCAATTATCGGCACTCATGCTCCTCATGACTGGGACCTACCACCCCTCTATGCAGGGAGAAGTGGTAGAGCTAGTGCATGGCACCGGTGCAAAAAAAAAAAAAATTTCCGCCACCACAGGTGGACTTCCCGGCCCCCCTCCTGCATCAATTCACACCTTTATCTGTTCTGGATGAAAATATAACTTCCAAACAGGTTAGTTACAAACAAGCATTTACCATAGGAATCAATGTAGATTTAAATAATCCGTTCTCAACCCCAGACTTTTACCATTTTAGTTTGAACTTATGGTTTGGTTTATTGATACAAAACCTTAAAACCATATAAACCTTAAAACATATATAAATAAGAAAATAAAAATAATTAGATCGTATAACATAAAATGTAACTTTACTTTAACTGTACAGAGAGGACTTGAGGGCCCAAAGGGATGGTGGCTTTTATAGACACAGGCTGCAGATTGGCTCTTACATGCACACGATGCACATTGGTTCTTACAGACACAGGCTACACATTGGCTTTTACAAACACAGGCCGCCCATTGGCACTTACAGGCACAACCTGCAGATTGGCTCTAACAGACACAGGCTGCACATTGGCACTTACTGGAACAGCCTGCACATTGGCATTTACAGGCACAGGATATACATTGGTTATTATAGACACAGGATGCAGATTGGCTCTTACAGGCACATGATGCACATTGGTTCTTACAGGCACAGGCTACAGATTAGCTCTTACAGACACAGGCTGCAGATTGGCACTTACAGGCAGAGGCTCACTGGGGCTCTCTGTAACTGGTAGTGTGTGCAGAGTCAGAAGGATAGAGGGCTGCTATCTGCTACTACATGGAGGAGCCAAGTTCCCACTGGTGCTTAGGGAACAGTCAAACTGTAGCAGCAGACTAGGTAACCCCTCCTAATCTGCCAAATATACAGTTATCCTTGGGGAAGGAGACCGGGGACCCCGACATTTAGAGTTGGTTCAGTCTTTTATGAATTACTAAAGTCACTTATGGCTTGTATGGGCCATAAAGGTAAATGGCACTCATTAGGTTTCAATGTAACCACAGATCAAAGGGGATTGCAATAATATTCACTTGATCCCAATTGACCTTTGATTGTTGAAGTAAGTGCCTTCAATGTTCTATTTTGGCAAGTATAACAATATCTTTGATGTCTCCATTCACCCCCACAGTTCCATGGAAGTCTGAACATTGTGTATTGACCAAGGCCATGAGTTTGATCCCGGGTGGTGCCTAGGGTGACAGCTTCCTCTGAGATTAAAGCACATAGATTGCAAGCCTATGTGACAAGCTCTTAAAGTGGTAACAAATATATGTCACAAGGGAACAATAACAGCTAATTAGTTCTCCCTTTCTCGGCACTTAACTGAATTTTCTGGGCTCCTAGAAGTTTTGCAGCTGTTCCTTAGACCTCTAAATCTTTTCTGAGTCAAGTACTCTGGCACCACAAAACTCAGACCCCGTTCCCCGAGGATGTGGGCCATATGCTTTATTGTATTCCTCGGGGGGAACCAAACCTCTGGATACCAAACACACTAAGGCCACTGACAGACTGACAGTAGACTCTCCTGGTAACCACCATATCCCACTGTTATAGTCACACATGCCAACAAAGCAACAATAATTATAATAAAACCAAATATGCCAGTAGGGCAGCCCTAACACACACGTCCAGGCGAGTACCACAATTATTATCAGCACTGCCTCGAGAGAAATAACAGTTCATATATCCATTTGATGAGCGATGTTTGCACAAAAAGGGACCCATTGTGTCACACACCCCATGCCTTCCCAGGGCCCCGGTTGGTTGAATCAATCCCAATAGACCCCAGTGGCCCCTGGGTGTCACACAGGGGTTGCAATGTCTCATAATAATCAATGAGTGTCAACATGCTTCTTGAGTGAGGTCACTGACAGGCTAATTTCAAACATTGCACTTTACAGTCTGTGTATTCATGAGCTACAGGGGCAGATTGAGGCACGTACAAGTTGTATGAATTTAGGAAGAAAAAAAAACAAAGCTTTTAAGCACTTCTAAACAAAATAAAGCACAAAAAAGTAAATACATACACAGGTATATTATAATCCTAGTGGAATGCTGAAACCTTCCATATATACTGTAAGTTATGAAAGCCATACTACTACAGTGTCTATTTAACAAGCTCATTAGCTGATAAAACAAAGTGCAGTTAGAAAATCTTGTATATTTTTTATTGTTATATATGACTGGCGGTAACCTTAAAGGACCACTGTAATGTCCTAACAACATGAGCTGGATGTTTTAATTAGGCTTCAATCATTAAAAAAAAATCATATTCATTGATGAATTAATAAGCACTATTGAAAGTTAGACTTACTTTAAATGATCAGACTCTGCTGCTAGTATCCACTAACTATAAGGTCAAGAACGGGACATGGGTGTATCTAGGTTTTAGGTTATACTTTAATAATTATTTACTTAGGAATAAATGTATAGTGAGATTTTAATATTCTTAAGAAATAAACATATTTTTGTCTGTGTAAAATTGTATAGAGATATATTATGTGTTACTACAAAGAACAAAAAGGAAATAATGCTGAACTGAAACACGAATCAGATGATGTCTCTATGGTAACATTGGGAGGGGGCTTAGGCAGCGTTCAATGTGTATGACCTTCGCAACTTCACATCAGGAAACAGAAGCATTAGATAAATTGGTTTTGGATTACATCCGCTGGTTAAAAAATATGATAAGTGGGATATGTAAAATAACTTTATGTCACTATGGCAAATTAAATCACCCAGGATGGTAAATGGTACTTTATGGTAACTAAATATTTTCAATCTGATATAATAACTTATTTAGAAATTACATCAACATAAGACAATGTTAATATGAAGATTTTGATCAGTATATGTTATATGTTCAATCTATCTGGGTTGTCCCCTTCCCTTTTAGATGGTAAAAATACGTACTAAATCAGTGGTTCTAAACAACACACTGCGGGACCAGTACCTGAGACTTTACCTGCTCAAGAACAAAAAAGGAGTCTGACACTTTAAACCAGTGGTTCCTAAATCTGTCCCCAGAGAACGCTAACAGGCAATATTTTGTGAATATCTTCATTTGAGCATCGGTCCTGCAATCAAAATCATTAATTACCATACCAGCACGTGAACAGAAAAATCCACATATACTGGCCTGTTAGTAGTCACTGAAGACAGATTTGGGAACCAGGGGTTTAAACATACTAATTCCCTTAGTCACAGTGGTAGACAGATTATTGAGGTACCTATCTGTAGTTAAAGTCAATTCTATGAAAATCTGAGCAAACTAGATGAAAATCTAGTCAGTCACAATAACAATGTTACCATGGGGTTCCATATGGACCCCCATGGCACCTTATATTAACCCCATACCATGAGGATACCTATGGATCCTGTGTTAACCTAATGAATAACCATGGCAACCTAATGTATAAACATGGGGGTACCTAGAGGCATCCGTGTTAAACTAAACTATTGCTATAGGTATCCTTGTCGTCCCCCATGGACCCTATCCTTGGTCCTCAATGTTTGTCCCTGGATAAGCAGGCACATCTATGTTGCTAGCTGAAATTTGTCCTCTTATTTCTTGCTTAAAGGCCTCACTTCTCTCCTCTGGCCACAGAAAAGGTCTCTGCCTAGTATAACATACTGTACATCCAGCCTATATATTCATGAGCTGCAGAGGGCAGAGCTAAGCAGGTAATATATGTATGATTTAAGGCAGAAAAAAGCAAGGATTATAAGCACTTCTTAGTAAAAAAAATTACATACAATTAAATACATATAGTATGCACCTAGTAAAATCCCAAAGCTTTCCATGTCCCTTTAAGCCTTTTTCTCATTGGCTGACATTTCAACCAATCCGAATAGGGGAAAATAGAGCCCTCCAGATTGGTTAAAGGCTAACCTACTAAAAGGCACAGATTTCAATCCATGTATTCCTAACCAAGCAAAAAAGGGATGGTAGCCTTCAGAGTTCCTATATTCAAATACAGCTATACCTCATTTAACACTGTAGATAGGTTCCAGGCAATAGGAGTGCTAAGCGAAACAGCTCTAAACGGGGCAGTTTAACATGGGGAAGATAAGGAAAGAGGAACTCATGAAAAAACACACAATTTTAAATGAAATTTAAACTGTTTTGGTTTTATATGAACTTCAAACAAACAGCAAACATAACACTAACACAAACTGAGCATTAGCAGAAATATAAACTTCTGTTTTCTTATAGCTAATCAGAGCATTAAAAGGGGTCCGGCTGTCAAAAACAGAGTTATAGCGGAACAATGCTATAGAAAATCAGAGCGTTAAAAGGGATCTGGCAGGCAAAAACAGCACTATAGCAGGGTTTAGCATTAAGATGGGTTTGCGGGGTATACCTCTACTCGATTCTGTTTGGGTGAGATATTGACACATATTTTAACCAATCAGAAGCCAAAAACACTAGTATATTAGGCAAGGGTGCAGTCAGTAAGTAGTTAATCAGCAGGATAAGTCAGCTCCTCAGGGGAGAAGCTTCATTAATTTTAGTTAATAATTTTTTTTTTTTGAGAGGAGGACTTTTTCATTTGGCGTACCTTTCCATGTGCTGAAGAGAGATAGAAGAGGACCGATATCTTCAATCAAAATGGATGTGCCCGCTTATCCAAAGATGAAGATTAAGGACTACGTCATTGCAGATCATCACTGGAGGTTCATCCTAGGGAGGGTGTTGTATGATGTATTTTTGTATTTTTTATTTGTATTTATTTTTACAGTATTGTTTTATTTGTAACTCTTTATATTTTTTTAAGTAGTACATGTATGTAATTCTTTTTTTTAATTTTATGTATTTATTTATTTAATTTAGTTAATTTGGGTGGTAATGACAGGGACTATGTGATACCCCATGAAGGTATGTGGGTCCATAATGACCCCTGTGATAGTAGTTAGGGTGCCATGGTGGTTCGTAGGGAGCACCAGAGAAGGGGGATAAGTTTAAGTACCATAGGGATCACCCATGATAGGGGATAGGATGCCATGGGGGTCCATAGGGACCCACATGAATATATGTTAGATTAGCATGGGGGTCAATAGGAACCCCCATGGTATAGATATTAATGGTAGGTGCAATTGGGGTCCAAAAGGACCCTCATAGTTATAGGATAGCATACCATGGTGGTCCAAAAGAAAGAAAGTGTGAGCTGAAAAAGAAATAAAATGAATATAACATAAATATATAGCCTAAATACAGTGATGTCCTATCCTTCTGCGCTCATTGCAAACCTCTCCTAAATCTGGCAATACTTTTTGCCACACAATGTGAGGCTTTTGGCCCTCTGAGCACCTTCAGCGATCATCGCGAGCCGAACCCCTGTGTACTTCAACTTTCTTGCTTTGCAATGATCACCTTTGGCACTCATCGCAAGCCCTATGATGAGTACCTTCGGTGCTCATTGCAAGACTCTCCCCTATGTACTTTATAGGCCTCACACTTGAGCGCCTTTGGCGCTCATCACTAGCCTCTCCCCCTCGTGTAGTTTCAGGCCTCGCAATTAGTGTAACTGCCTTGGGTTAAGTGTTACTGCCTTGGTGTAAGTGTTACTGCCTTCAGGCTGTTTTTTACTGCCTCATTTTCATTCTGTTAAATATGCCTCAAATTCAAGTGCAACTCACTCACAGGTTTCCTGGCCCTCCCCCTGTGCTGTGTGTGAGTGTGTAAGTGAATTTGCATAATTCATTTTTTTTGGTGTTCTTTCCAGTTGTGTGGTTTGGGCATTTTACGTGCTTCGGTTCTAAGTCCTATGGGGCTTGCGATTCCAGTTGCGTGGTTCGGCCATTTTACTTGCTTGGGACCTAAGTTCTTTTGTGCTCATTGTTGCCTAAGTCCCACGGGCCTTGCGATGAGTGCCTGCGGAGCTTATCGTGAGCCCTGCAATGAACGTCTTTGGTGTTTTGGTGTGGCTTATTGCAGCCTAAGTCCATACTAACATCTGATAAGGAAGAGTAATGAGGGAAAGAATAAGTTATCATGCATAGACTCTGGGTTATTAGTCATATCAGTGCAAACTGTACTGGTTATTAAATTACATCCATCATCTAAATGCCTCATAAGACAATACGTAAAGGGAAATTGGTTCTGTGGTCTAGTTATTGGCAATTGGTTGGAGAATTAAGTGAGGCCATTTTGTCTGCATTAACCATTGTGTTTTGTTTTACATATCTGGACTTTCTCTTGGTAACATATAACAGCATATGTGGATGTTTTCATCCACTCCATTGGACTCTTTCCTTATTATATGGATTTCGTCAAACAGGTGCTCACTTATTTTTGTGGATTTATTGTTTTTCCATCAAGATTTTATTTTTTCATCCTTGTGCTTTATAATCACTAATTGTAAAGCTTTCATTCAACAGACTTTAATATCTGGACTGTGAACTTTATGCTATGGATTCCATTATTGAGAGACTTTTTCCATTATTCCACGGATCATAACGGATTATTAAAATTGTGTTTTTTATTATGTATTTTATTGTTTCTATGTATAATTCAGATTTTCTTTTGCAATGCTCTTGTTAGGAAGGTCCGTATTTTTCGCCCTATAAGACGCACCGGCAGATAAGACGCACCTAGTTTTTAGAGGAGGAAAACAAGAAAAAAAAAATCTGAATCAAACACAAATACACTTTACACACAGATACACACCTACATTACACACAAATATATATATATATATATATATATAGATATATATATATATAGATACACATACATACATATACATACACACATAAATATACATACACATACATACATATATACACACACATACATACATATATACACACACATACATGCACACATACACACACATACATACACATACACACACACATACACACATACATATCCATATACTGCAGCATTTGGGAGCATTTGGGAGCCCTTGACCCTCCCTGACCCTCCTGATCCTCCCTGACCCTCCTGATCCTCCCTGGCCGTCCTGACCCCCCTGACCCTCACCTTTCTTCTGATCTCTGCCATCTTGATCTCACCCCAGCGCTTCCTACCAGCACTCCTCGTGTACTGCAGCGTTGCGTGTGTGACGTCACTAGGACGCACCGGCCGACGCGATGCTGGTAGGAAGCGCTGGGGTGAGATCAAGAGGACAGAGGCAGTTTGAAAAGGTATATTCGCCGTATAAGACGCACCAACTTTCCTCCCCCAGTTTTGGGGAAGAAAAAGTGCGTCTTATACGGCGAAAAATACGGTATATATATATATATATATATATATACACATATTATACTTTTATTATCTAAAACTAAAATGTTCCATTGTAGGCTATAAGGTAGGAATCAGTTAATTATGCATACTTATAAATTCACTGTTGTATAAATTCACTGTTTTATAAGTGTAAACAAGTCCCTATTTCTCATAATAAATTGTTCTCAAGAGACAGTAAACAATTATTTAGCCTAAACAAATATGTATTTCAGTAAGTTTACAAGGCCAGCTTGTGACCTATGCACAGAGATAGGAGATAGGAGTGTTTTTTGCGCATCTAGTGTGACGTACCAAGACATGCTTGTTGGATGCTAATCAAATGTGTTATATATTATTGGTCTACTGATATGAATAATCTTTTATTGGCTGTTGGTGGGTAATACTGTGTTTCTAAAAAGTGGGAATGGATTATTCCATTGTGTTTATGTAAACGATTATAAAAAGCTATGTTGTTTATACAGTATGTCTACCCCGTCAGTGAACAGCAGCAGACATTTTTAGATGTTTTTTTGTTGCTGATCCGCATTTTGTCTAAATAAAATCTAATAATAAGAAAATTATCAGAGGACTCTGTTTTTTGGTATCATTGGTTTCGGAGTAAAATGTGGTCTGTGGGTATGTTTTTTCCCAAACAGTATCGCTTTACTTTTGTGTACTTTATTTTATTAAAAAGTGCTTAAAAGCTCTGCGGGGTTTTCGACCTAAAATCTTACAAATAATTCCTAACTAGTTATCCGCTCTGCAGCTTATGAAGACAGTATACTTAAAAGTACAGGAATTGCAATGTCTCATAGTAAATCAGTGACAACATTCAGCAACGTGCTACTTGAGAGAGGTCACTAATTGGTTCATTTGAAACACTCCACTTCACAGTCTGTGTTTTCATGATCTGCATAAACTACAAAGGGCAGACCCAAGCAGGTAAGATTGAATTGATTTTAGGCAGAAAAAATAGCTATTTTATTAAGCACTTCTTAATAAAATAAAGTACATAAAGGTAAATGGATACATAGGTATAATATACTCCTAGTGATGTCCTGAAATCTTCCATGTCCCTTTAAGGGAAATAGAACAGCCAACTGTTTTTAAACTTGGACATATTCATCAATGCCTTATGTCAAGAAACTAGATTGATTATTATTAGAGAGAGAATTGAACTTATCATTTTTGGGTGGATGGAGAGCGTTTGGCATTTGTTGTTTGAGAGACTTATATATTGGCAACTCTTGGGCTTCTTTTGAAGACTTGAAGGAAAAATTTGGGCTTCCTCATAAAAGTTGGCTTGAATATAATAGACTTCTGGCTGCGTTCAGAGATTCAATCTATTCTAGTTTTAAAGTTAGATCTTTAACTTATTTTGAAAAACTAATGATTCTAGAAGATAGAAAGCACTTAATATCTAATTGTTATAACATCTTGCGGGAGGAAATGGATAAATGCCCTTTTAACAAATCTAAAATTTGGCAACATTCTTTTAATCTCTCTTGGTCAGAAGAAGAATGGTCCGATTCATTTATTCTCACAGATCAAATAATTAAAAATACATCATACAGAGAGCTACACTTTAAATTAAGTACTCAATGGTATTATGTTCCAACAAAAATGGCTCAGATTACTAAAAAAGATAATCTGAAGTTTTGTTGGAGGAACTGTGGTTTGGTGGGTTCACATGCCCATATATGGTGGAGTTGCCCGATAATTCAACAATTTTGGGAAACTTGTTTTGGGCATATTAGGAATATTTTGGGCATTACCATTTCCTTTTCTGTAGAAAATGTTTTATTTCACATTTTTTCGAATCAGCTTGCTCTGGACGTAATTGCGTTTTTACTTCAGATATTCATGGCATCTAAACTGTTGATAGCAAGGAGATGGGGTCAGTCTTCCGTTCCCTCTTGGGGTGAAATCACATATATGGTAGATAGAAACAGAAATCTTGAAAAATCTCTTCAAGAGCAAGGTCTTATAAAAATAAAACGTTATAAATGGAAAATTTGGGATCAAAATAAAGATCTTTCTCGGTTATGATCTAATTTTTAATATCTCTGGGATTTAGCTCCCAGAAATTATAATTTCTGGTATAAGTCCACAATATGTATTGTAAATGTATGTCTTGTCTTTTTCTTTTGTCGTTTTTTTTTGCTGTGTATTCTGTTTTATATATTTATATTGTAATTGTCTACTTTTGATACCAATAAAAAAAAACAAAATAAACAAACTAGATTGAAACTGTAATCTCAATCTCACCATATTACATGGTATACTATTGAACTTCTGTATGGTTATATACTAATAACTCTTTGATGGTATTACAAGCCCAATTACTGAAAGGGGTGGACCATTTTGTATTGGGCAACACATTTTAATAAATAGAAAGAACTGTTTAACAAAAAAAAAATCATTATTTAAAGGCATATCTAAATTTCCTGGATTATGAATGCATATGATAGAGGAGAATGAGTAGTGTAAGAAAAAATTGCAAGTACACGTCCCCTAAAAACCATAACTAAATGAACACAATAAGTCATAAATCCTTTGGCCAACAGAGGCAGCTGCAATATTTTAGCAAATTCTGGGGATTCTGTCTCTGCAGCTAAGCATCATGGGATTCATAGTCTGGTACATATCCATGTAGGAAGATGCTTTGTACTTTCATATAATAGTCTGTCTCTGGCTGTGCTTATCAATAAAAGTGTTTATAGCAAAGATACAGTGCCTTGCAAAAGTATTCAGCCCCCTTGACTTTGTACCTATTTTGTTACATTACAGCCTTAAGTCAATGTTTGGTTAATATGAATTTCATGTGATGGATCAGAACACAATAGTCTAAGTTGGTGAAGTGAAATGAGAAAAATATATTCATAAAACTATTTTTTAGAAATAGAAAACAGAAAATTTGCATGTTCGTATGTATTCACCCCTTTTGTTATAAAGCCCATAAAAAGCTCTGGTGCAACCAATTACCTTCAGGAGTCACATAATTAGTGAAATGATGTCCACCTGTGTGCAATCTAAGTGTCACATAATCTGTCATTACATATACACACCTTTTTTGAAAGGCCCCAGAGGCTGCAACACCTAAGCAAAAGGTGCCACTAACCAAACACTGCCATGAAGACCAAGGAACTGTCCAAACAAGCAAGGGACAATGTTGTCGAACAAGTACAAGTCAGGGTTAGCTTATAAAAAAATATCCAAATCCTTGATGATCCCCAGGAGCACCATCAAATCTATCATAACCAAATGGAAAGAACATGGCACAACAGCAAACCTGCCAAGAGACGGCCGCCAAGGAGGAGCTGCAGAGTTTCACAGCAGAGACTGGAGTATCTGTACATAGGACAACAATAAGCCATACGCTCCATAGAGTTGGGCTTTATGGCAGAGTGGCCAGAAGAAAGCCATTACTTTCAGCAAAAAGCAAAATGGCACGTTTTGAGTTTGCGAAAAGGCATGTTGGAGACTCCCAAAATGTATGGAGGAAGGTGCTCTGGTCTGATGAAACTAAAATTGAACTTTTCAGCCATCTAACATGTTATGTCTGGCGCAAACCCAACACATCACATCACTCAAAGAACACCATCAACCACAGTGAAACATGGTGGTGGCAGCATCATGCTGTGGGTATGTTTTTCAGCAGCCGGGACTGGGAAACTGGTCAAAGTTGAGGGAAAGATGGATGATGCTAAATACAGGGATATTCTTGAGCAAAACCTGTACCACTCTGTGCGTGATTTGAGGCTAGGACTAAGGTTCGCCTTCCAGCAGGACAATGACCCCAAACACACTGCTAAAGCAACACTTGAGTGGTTTAAGGGGAAACATGTAAATGTGTTGGAATGGCCTAGTCAAAGCCCAGACCTCAATCCAATAGAAAATCTGTGATCAGACTTAAAGATTGCTGTTCACAAGTGCAAACCATTCAACTTGAAAGAGCTGGAGCAGTTTTGCAAGGAGAAATGGGCAAAAATCCCAGTGGTAAGATGTGACAAGCTCATAGAGACTTATCCACTCGGAGCTGTGTTTGCCGCAAAAGGTGGCTCTACAAAGTATTGACTTTAGGGGGGTGAATAGTTATGCACATTGACTATTTCTGTTATTTTGTCCGATTTGTTGTTTGCTTCACAATAAATATAGTAATGTTGGGAAATAATAATATTTATTTCTCACGGTGCATCACACCTATTCACATATATTTATTAGAGGATTAGAGAAATACAAAACAATAAATCTTTATTTATACTATTGAAGACAACGTCGATTAAAAACCACTTTAAAATCGAAGGATTGGGGAGTGATTCTTTAAAAACATTTAATATTGACTCCTTTATTAGTGCACATTAGACCACTCAATGAGAGATAAATACAGTGTTATAGTCTCTCCTTTTGGTGTCTAAGTAAGTGCTTCTACAAGTATTAAGCTTGGCTTCCTTGCTTATTTATATATATGTATCTCAGAGAGATTTAGTGTATATATCCGGAGCTCTGAGTCCTATAGGTTATCAGTCCATATACCAATATTGTAAACAAGCCAGCGCTTCCTATGCAGCTAAATGCAGCTCCGTGACCACTAAGTCAATATTCGCTGCACACTTGGTGCTTCAGTCACAGCACATAGGAGAACTCAGTGTCAAACTCTAACTAGCAGCGAAATCATAATTTAAATCACACACCGCTGTAAAGGAGTTCACTGAGTTCCTAATAGCTGGACACTTGGTGCTTTAGCTCCAGTATATGGGAGTAGCCCAGTGTACACCAATATACCCCTATATATGCTGCAATTGTACCTCAGACACACAGAAAAACTTATATAGTTTTCCTGAGTAAAATAATATCTTAAGCGGTACATCTAACTCAAGTGGTAAATATAAGAAGACCACATAAGGAGATATATACATACTGTCTATGATTAGTATATCTCATATTAACATTCATAAGAGGAGATATTCCCTATATATCAAGTCATATAAGAGATCAGATATAAATAATACAGCATATAACAGATATATATAGGGTATAATGCAATATTGGTATATGGACTGATAACCTATAGGACTCAGAGCTCCGGATATATACACTAAATCTCTCTGAGATACATATATATAAATAAGCAAGGAAGCCAAGCTTAATACTTGTAGAAGCACTTACTTAGACACCAAAAGGAGAGACTATAACACTGTATTTATCTCTCATTGAGTGGTCTAATGTGCACTAATAAAGGAGTCAATATTAAATGTTTTTAAAGAATCACTCCCCAATCCTTCGATTTTAAAGTGGTTTTTAATCGACGTTGTCTTCAATAGTATAAATAAAGATTTATTGTTTTGTATTGCTTCACAATAATAAAAAAAAAAACATCTTCAAAGTTGTGGGCATGTTCTGTTAATTAAATGATGCAAATCCTCAAACAATCCATGTTAATTCCAGGTTGTGAGGCAACAAAACACAAAAAATGCCAAGGAAAGGGGGGGGGGGAATACTTTTGCAAGGCACTGTACTTAAATGGGTTGCCAGTTCCTTCTCCAGTGGACCCCAATTTGCCTGACCACTCACAGCTTCATTGAAGTACATAAGCCCCTTCACCATGACAAGGTAGTGATCCAGAAGGGGGTAATGAGACATACACATATATAAACTAGACTAAAATCTGCAATTAAAGTTGCAAATGAGTTCCCTTCACATCTGTATGATTTGAACATTTAAATAATTAATTATGTTCTGTGGGTGTTTTTCTGATTTGTATTAATTTATGAATAAAGTAAATAATGTTCAACGAGAGATAAGTGGTTTGTACTAAATGTACTTGTTAGTATTTTTCTAATTAAATACATTATAATGTATTTAATGAATAATTCACTAGTGTGCATTGGATGTACTCATTATTATGCATTGGAAATGAATGTAACAGACAGTGCTGGATATAATATAGGTGGATGGGAGCAAACTGGTAAACATTAGAATTTGTGGGATATTTTACACTGTTATGTCAAGTGGCCACTAATTTGTATACCTAAAACGGGAGTAAACCTCAAAAATTCTATGGCAGCTCATGTCACGATGCCAATAGTTTTTTTGTTTCCTGATTTTTCAAATAACTCTTAAATCTTCCAATGAAAGGAAGCCTACATCAGAACTCTTAAATAATTGCCAGATAACTTCAATGGCTCCCTGATAAACAATGTGAGCCTGTGACAGGTTGGACACAGAGGCTGACCACCTCAGTCAGGTTAACATTCATTTAAAAAAACATTATATTTAGAGGTGGCTTGATTCCTGACTTTATAAAAACACATTTCTTAAAATAACAAGGAGTGGAACTAGATATTCACTTCCTTATACTGGTAATTTAAACTAGTATTTTGAAAGGATAACATAAGGTAAAAATATAAAATCAAACTTTAACACATGCCCCTATCTATGTTCTGTATCACGTATGTGGGAACTTGGCGGCTTAGACTGGTGTATTACCATTCAGTTTTTTAAATAAATACATATTTTTAGTTCTTTAAATGATATCTCTAGTCAACTTATAATATGCTCTTTTGAAGAACCATGTGAATAACAACTGACATTGTTTATCTGTCCTTTAAGCAGGAACAAACCTTAAAAATTAGAAAAAATATATAATAGGAGTTACCGTACATTAACATTTTATTTTATACTTTTAACACTTTAAAAATATTTTTCCTATTATGCCTTCAAGTTCTTTAAAAAAGACCACTAAAAATATTAAACTACCATGTCCTTAAAGTGGAGGTTATATATATGATAGATGGATAGATAGATAGATAGATAGATAGATAGATAGATAGATAGATAGACAGTCAGCCACATATATAGATAGATAAATCGAAAGATAGATAGATAGATAGATAGAGACAGACAAATAGATAGATAGATAGATAGAGACAGACAGATAGACAGATAGACAGATAGATAGATAGAACTTTATACATTCAACGTTATTTAACAAAATGCCCACTTTATATTTTATGTAAGCTTTAAGGCTGAGAAGATAAATGTATTTTATTTAGTGTTAATAACTTTGTTATTGTTGTTTTTATCTTTGTTGATCTTTTTATCTTTGTTGATATATATATATATATATATATATATATATATATATATTAATTATGTATCTAGCTGCGCTTCTGGATTAAAAAGCAGGAACATTTTGTAACACACTTTTATACAATTAAATAAAAAAATAAGAAATTATAAAAAGTAATTGTGTTATATATTAAATACAATATTCTTAAGACAAGCAGTCTGATCTGATTTTTCAGATCCCTTTGAAAGGTATGGTCAATAAAGTTTTAATACATAGTAAAACAATAATAGAAAAAGCTTACATTAGGCTTAGTAATGTCCACAAATGGAAGATAACTTCCTTCATCCTCTGTGCCTGTATCTCTACAGGTCAGCAGCACTCCACGTGCTAATCACTCAACCGGTGTTACACTTGTGCTTCATTTGGAGTGGGTGGTTGTTTTGGTCTGTTCTTCTATTTAAGTAATTTTACCTTCTCTCCTCCAACGCTCCTTCACTCATTCTTGCGACTTCAACATTGCCATTTACACTCCCATCTCCCCTACTGCTGCTAAACTACTTTCACTCACCTTCCCTCGACCTCTCACAATGGACAGATTCCCCAAGTCACCATGATGCACACTCTCTAGACCTTATTTTCACCCATCTCTACACAACCTCTAACCATCTCTGTGAGAGGTGTGAGCATGTTGCCTCTCTGGAAGCTCAAATTGGAGATCTGGAGAGGAGAATTGCAGCACTTAGTGCTATTGCTCCACTGGAAAGGGGGTTGGTGCTCACTGAGCAGAGTTTAGCTGGGCCTAGCATGGAGGGTGGAGCTGGGGCTAGTGAGGATGTCCAGGGAGGTAGCTGGGTTACAGTTACAAGGGGAAGCAGGGGGAACAGGAGGAGGCAGGCCAGTTCTGAGTTGGCAAACACCAACAGATTTGCCAGATTGAGTGAAACTGTTGGGGATTTCCATTCAGGAATGGCAATGCCAGATAGAGCTGTTCCCTCTAACAGCCGGGCGAACTACTGGAGGAGAGGGAGGGCAGAATAGGCAGAACAACAGACAGGTTTTGGTTGTAGGGGACTCTATTATTAGGAAGGTAGACAGGATGATTTGTCACCCAGATCCCAGCAATCAAACAGTTTGCTGTCTCCCGGGTGCTCGGGTTCGTCATGTTGTGGATCGGGTAGACAAATTATTGGGAGGGGCTGGAAATGAACCGGCGGTCTTGGTACATATTGGTACCAATTACAAAGTTAGTGGAAGATGAAGTGCCCTAAAGAATGATTTTAGAGAACTAGGTAATAAGCTGAAGGCAAGGACCTCCAAGGTAGTATTTTCTGAGATACTACCAGTGCTATAAACCCCCAAATATAGCTGAAAGTGAGGAAATACAATTATTGTTACAGATTGGAAATGCAGCTAAGCACAGGCAAGTTCTAATAATGGGAGATTTTAATTACCCTGAAATAAACTGGATAAATGAGACCAGCAGTTCAGCTAAGGGGAGCAGGTTCTTGAGTACACTCAGGGATCATTATCTGGCCCAGGTTATACAGGAGCCTACTAGAAATGAGGCTATCTTAGATTTACTCATCCCAAATAATATTGATATAGTATCTAATGTTGAAATAGGGCAACCTTTGGGAAACAGTGATCACAACACAGTCTCATTTGAGATTGAATTAAAAAAACAACATTTTAAGGGGCCAACAAAAACTCTTCATTTTAAAAGGGCAGCAATACAAAGTATAGACTGGGACAGAGAACTGATAGGTAAAAACACTGAATATAAATGGACAACATTTAAATCCTTACTATACCATTATATTTAATTTTTCAAGATTCACTCAACACAGGGTCTCTACCAGATGACTGGAGAAAAGCTGATGTGATACCTATATTTAAAAAGGGAGCAAGAGCAAATCCGGGGAATTATAGACCAGTGAGCCTCACTTCTGTAGTGGGGAAGCTTTTAGAAGGGTTAATAAGGGATAATATACAAGAATATGTCTATTTGAACAGGATTATAAGTAGGAGTCAACATGGATTTATGAGGGATAGGTCATGTCAAACAAATCTAATTAGTTTCTATGAGGAGGTTAGTAGGAACCTGGATCAAGGAAACTCAGTGGATGTAGTCTTTTGGGATTTTGCAAAGGCTTTTTATACAGTGCCACATGGGAGACTATTGGGCAAACTAAGGGATAATGGGACTAATGTGGTAAGTGGGGTTCCTCAGGGTTCAGTATAAGGTCCTCTCCTTTTTAACATATTTATTAATGACTTAGAGGTAGGATTGGAGTGTGGGGTCTCCATTTTCGGTGATGACACAAAGTTGTGCAAGGTAATTAAATCAGAAAATGATGTGCTTTCCCTCCAAGGGGATTTACATAAAATTGAGGAATGGGCATCTAAATGGCAGATGAGATTTAATACGAATAAATGTAAGGTTATGCATCTGGGAAGGAAAAATAGCCATGCAATTTATAATCTTAATGGAGCAAATCTAGGTGTATCAGATATTGAAAGGGATTTGGGAGTGCTTGTGGACAACCACCTAGGTAACAGTGCTCAAAGCCAAGCAGCAGCTGCAAAGGCAAATAAAATATTAGCATGTATTAAAAAGGGTATAGAAGCCAGGGAAGCAAATATAATTCTGCCACTATACAAATGTCTAGTACGCCCTAATTTGGAATATGGAGTACAATTTTGGGCACCACTTCATAAAAAGGACATTTTAGAGCAGGAAAAGGTACAGAGAACGGCAACAAAACTAATAAGGGGAATGGAGGGGCTAAGTTATGAAGAAAGACTAACCAAATTACATTTTCCTTAGAAAAAAGGCATCTAAGAGGAGATATGATTACCTTATATAAATACATCCAGGGTCAGTATAAAGATTTGTCGGGGGAGCTTTTTGTGCCAAGAGGTTTTCAACTGACAAGAGGACATCCCTTGAGGTTAGAAGTAAAAAGATTCCACCTCAAAGAAAGAAAAGGGTTCTTCACAGTAAGGGTGGTTAATCTGTGGAATTCTCTACCAGAGCAGGTGGTGACAGCGGATTCGATAGATAACTTTAAAAGGGGACTAGATTTATTTCTAATTAAAAAGGTAATTCAGGGTTATCATGTATAATTAGAGAGACAGTATTGATCCAAATTTTTTACATTTCCCTTTGAGACAAGTCTTGCTTGTGTTTTTGTTTTGTTTTTTCTATTTGCCTTCCTCTGGACTAATTAATAATAATAAAAATTAAAAAAAAATAATATTAATAGTTAATCCGCATATTGCAGATCAGAGGAGATCTTAAAAGGTTGAACTTGATGGACTGAAAGTCTTTTTTCAACCTTAAATACTATGTAACTATGTAACTATGTAACAATCTGCCCACTCCCTCTACCTTATATCCTGCAGCCTCACTGCATCTTTCTTTCACTGCCCTTCTTTTATCCCGGTCACCATTACCCACAGAAACCTTCAAGCACTTGATCCACAACACCTTTCTACTGTATTACTACCCCTTATCAATCCCCTTACTGATCTCACTTGTCCTGACACTGCCACCTCACAGTACACGGTTCTTCCACCCTTGACACTCTGGCCCCCATAACCACACGCAGACGTCCTTGCTCTTATCTACAACCATGGCACACCACACAAACACCATACACCCCTTACTGTCTAACAGCTGAAGACTTTGCCAGACATTTTATGCATAAAATTGAAAACATTTGTAAAGAACTTTCCTCTCAACATTGGCCACACACACTCCCTCTTCTCAACTAACTGATAACACCCAGCCTTTACCCTTCCCTAATCCCACAGCCATTATGCATTCCTTTGACCTTGTAACAGAGGATGAATAATCCAGTCTACTATCAACATCTCGCCTTACTACCTGTCCTCTAGATTCTATTCCATCAGCTTATCCCTCCCCTCTCTACCACCCTTACCCTTGCTCTCACACATCTTCAACCTTTCCCTAAACGCTGGCACGTTTCCATCATCTCTAAAACATGCCTTAATTACACCAATTCTTAAAACATCCTCAACTAACTACCTACGTATCTCTCTACTTCGACTGGCTTCCAAACTGCATGAGAGGCTTGCCCACAATCGCCTTACCCAATGTATCTCCTCCAACTCCCTTCTTGACACCTTCCAATCCGGCTTCTGACCCCAACACTCCACTGAGACAGCTCTCACAAAGTCACTAATGACTTGCTCACTGCCAAGTCAAAGGGTCACTTTTGTATTCTACTTATCCTGGATCTCTCTGCTGCCTTTGATACAGTTGATCACCCTCTACTAATCCAAATTCTCCATTCCCTTGGAATCAGAGATACTGCAAGATCTACAAGATCGAACATTTAGAGTTTCCTTCTCTGACAACTCTTCTTCTCCTCACCCTCTGTCTGTTGGCATACCCTAAGGTTCAGTCCTAGGCCCCCTCCTATTCTCCATCTATACATCCTCACTTGGCACCTTAATAAAATCTTTTGGACTTCAGTATCAGCTCTATGCAGATGACACTCAAATCTACCTCGCAGCACCTGATATATCCCCCTCTCTTCTAGCACGGGTTTCCTCTCAAGCATATCTTTCTGGATGTCCGCTGACCATCTCAAACTCAACTTGTCTAAGACCAAACTCTTAATCTTCACACTCTCTACTACAACGTCAATTCCTCACATCTCTCTCACTGTCAACAATTCCACCATCACTCCAACTTCCCAAGCTCGTTGTCTCAGGGTTATACTGGGCCCTGCCCTCTCTTTCATTCCTCACATACTGTCACTAACAAAATATTGTCTTTTCAATTTAAAAAACATTTACAAAATATGTCATTACCTTACACAAGACACAGCTAAGATTCTAATACATTCCCTCATCATATCCCATCTTGACTTCTGCAACTCACTTCTGGCTGGCCTAACCACCACCCACCTGTCTATCCCCCCTTCAATCCATAATGAATGCTCCGCTAGACTCATCTACCGTACTAAACGCTCCGTGTCTGCAGCACTTCTCTCTCAATCACTCCACTGGCTTCCCGTAGCCTCCAGAATAAAATGTAAAATGACCCTAACTTACAAAGCCCTCAACAACACTGCACCCCCTTATATCTTTGCTCTCATCTCCAAATATTCCCCCACCCGCCCTTTTCGCTCTCCTAATGGCCTTCTTCTTTCCTCCTCTCTTATCACCTCCTCTCACTCCCGCCTTCAGGACTTTTCTTGCACTGCCCCTATTCTCTGGAACTCCTTGCCTCGCTCCACCAGATTATCCTCCTGCTTCAAATACTTCAAAACCTCACGAAAACACACCTGTTTAAAGAACCCTGTAACCAGCCTCCTTAACATGCACACTGCATTTCTTACCCTCCTGTTCCACACCAAAAAAACTTTAGATTGTAAGTCTGCAAGTTTTCAATCTTGAAATTTGCTTTGGGGAAAGCACTATGGACACCGGATTCTATCTCAGACAGGGCCCTCCATCTTTTGTAATGTGTTAATATTGGTTTGGCCTTGATCACATCGTATGTATAGCGCTACAGAATATGCTGGTTGCTTTACAAATAAACAATAATAATAATAATAATTAAAGGGCAACTGTATTTCAAGAAAATGGCACTTATTTGTGAAGTATGCAACACTCTAACATTAGCAGCGATGTAAGTGTAAAATCTAAATTTTTGAAGACCTTATTATGAATAGAATAATCCATTTGTGTTTTTAACATCTCTTCCTGAGATGATCATGAAGTTGTGCTTTTTATCTAAAAAGTGGAGGGGGAGGGAACAGGAAGAAGTTAGAAGGCTTTGTTAGATAATTGGATCTGATTGAAGTTGACACATCTCCCTCTCACGGCCACAAAAACAAGCTGCTTGCATCAGTAACTGCAGCTATTGCTCTCCAGAAATGTAAACACCCACTCACAATCACAACTTCCACCAATATACTGTTAATGCCTCTGGGGTCCAGCAGATGCAAATATACTTTTTTTGTAATTTTAATACTAACTCAATTACTTTTTGATACTGGATTGTGCTCAAAGTTTCCAAACATTTTTTTTTATTGTACAATATCATTTTAAGCAGGGAAAAGCAAAAAAGCTGTTTTTCATTTAAAAAAATGTTATCATTTTTTTTTTTGCTGCCTCTGCTGTGCTTTGGAGTCATCCATGATACTTTGGTTGATGTTGTATGTATTAGAGTGTGTTTAAATCATTGATTCATTGATGCAGGCTGCATGGACTGGACCACTGAGGGGAAGGGGTGTGGGGTCAATTTTCATCAGTTTCAATTATCTGAAGAAGTCTACTACCCTTTCCCAATTCTCTCCTCCCCCATGATACAGCCCTAAAGAAATGACGTAAAATAAAACACAAAATGTATTCTTCTACTCATAAACATAGGCTTCAACATTTCTTTTTTTTTTTTCCTCTTCCTTTTCCTTTATTAAGATAATGTAGCATATTGAAAACTTTACAGCTTGTACATAAATACGGTAAATTTAAATGCAAATAACATTTTTTTTATCAAAATAGTATTAGCAAACCGCTGAAGGGGTGGGGGCGGGGAATAAAGATAAGTGGGGGGGGGGGGAATAAAGATAAGTGGGGGGGAAATAAAGAGAAAACAGATACAGTGGTAAGTTTGAAACATCAGGTTACAACAAGTAAAGGGTATGTTGTAATTTAGAAATTATAGGAAATGGGAAAGGGAAGGAAGTGGAGGGAAACGTTAAGTGAAGCACAAGTGGTGTTAGAGAAAATGGAGTGGGGGACAGAAGTAGCGACATGAGGCAGGGAGATGAAGAGGAGGAGTAATCATTTAATATAGTATTACCTCAAGAGCCCAATTATATAAAATATTAGAAAATTATAAAAAGAAAAAGTTCACATTACATTTGGGATAATAAATAACAGAAATAGGAGAATGTTTTTCACAGTTGAAGAGATGGTTTCTCTTTCTTGATACACCTTTTCCTTTTTGATATTTACTTTTATAATAAATTACAAAGTACACTTCACAGGTTCACGTGCACTAAAAGTACTAAAATTACAACTAAGGTAGTAGTAATTTGGTTTGGGATAGTTCTACTTATCCATTTTATCTCCTTGCCTACAAATTTTGGGGAAGTTTTCCTCTACTTTTTGAATTTCTCCCATTATTATCAAAGTTTAACCAATATCCCCCCATATTATAAACTCCTTTGAACAGAGATGTGGGCCTCTGGGTTTTATATGAATAGCTTTAGAGATACCGAGTCAGTAATGTTTAAAAAAAAAGCTGTTGACCCCGAATATAACTAAAAATACTTGACTCATAGATCTCCAGCGAGGAAAAGGTGCCAAGACATAAATTAAACTGAATTCAGTTTACCATTTCTGTAGAATCTGTTCCAGTCATCCTGTTAGTTCAGAGAGGCTGGATCAGATATACAGATCTGGAATCTTCCTAAAAAATGATATTAGAAATATGTGTTTATATTTATATTTTTATGTTGTCTGTAACTATGGTTGGAGTGCTATTGAGTCTTGGTCTGTGAGGTGGAAGGAGAGGACAAGAATAAACATCTGTATGATAAGATGGAGCTGAATATAATTTGCCATAATGTTCAGGGCCTGAATCCAGCAGGGAAGAGATGGTCGGCCTTTAGAAGATTTAAAAAAGAGAAAGTCGACATAGTGTGTTTACAAGAAACACATTGGGAACACAACGCAACTCTTAAGTTCCATGACATAAATTATACTATAAGGCTAAAAGAGATATGGAAGGTTTCTAAATTTTACTAGGACTATAATATTCCTGTGTATTTATTTTTATGTACTTTATTTTATTAAGAGGTACTTATAGTCCCTGTATGGGCCCTTTGCAGCATATGTAGACAAAAACGCTGTAGGTCTGGATGTGCAGTTTAGTCTCATAGCCTATCAGGGACCACGTCTCAGCTGCATGTTGCAGAATGTTGCTCAGAAATGGTCACTGATTGGTTAGTAGGAGACACCGCACAGAAATACAGAGGGTCTGTGTCTTCGTAAGCTGCAGAGGACAGATCCAAGCAGGAACTATTTGTTTGATTTTAGGCAGTAAAAACAAAGCTTATAAGCACTTCATGATAAAGTGCATAAAAGTAAATAGATTCACATGTATATTATATACTAGTAACATCCATATTTCTTTAATGTCTTTTCCTGCTTAATTATGCTCTTAGTCAGACTCAAAGTTTTAATTTAATTTGTACATTTTATCAAATAATGATATCTCAGGATGTAGCTGATATCTGTGTACATCAAAACACAATTAGGCAGGTGAGACAGACACAACAACGGCAAGTGACTGGACCAGCAAAAATACCCAGGCCTAGGGCAGCACAATGCCAGGAGGCTGCAGCCTGTCTTCTTGTTACTAATACAGTGCCATAGAATAGACTGTGCGTATGTACAGAGATGTTTATATATACTGACATTTCTGTATGTAACTGTACTACTTTTCAAATTCTGCATATGTGCATAAACACTCAGATACTTCTGCTTCTTTATTTGTGTGTGTATTTATCTTATAATGGGGACATACCTAGGGAAAAAGAGGAGTAGTAATTAGGAAGTTGTTGTTGTTGTTTAGTTGGTCAGTTGTGTCTGATTCTCTGTGACCCTATGGATGCAACACTCCAGGCACATCTTGTGTCTGGTTTTGCTTATCGTTAAGGTAATGTACTGGAGTGGGTTGTCAGTTCCTTCTCCAGTCTGACCTGTCTGCAATGACCAGCCCATCTTGAGTGACCCTACATGGTATAGCTCACAGCTTCACTAAAGTACACATGCCCCTTCACCACAACAAGGTAGTGACACAGAAAGGTAACTAAGAAGTAGGGGGTGCAGAAATCGGAATGGGCCTAGGGTAGCATGAAACCGAAGTACATTAAACCGAAATATGCCCCTGGATTTGTTTACTTGCATATATTTTGAAAGCTAATTTACATTTCTTATTAGCCAGTCACTTTTAATTTTAAAATAAATAATGGTCCCTAATACATAATTGCATAATAAAGTGCATTGTATGCAAAAATGAAAGGAGGTGGAATCTGAGTAGGTTAGTTGGGCAGATACAGTAAGTTTGTTATCAGAAGGATAGTCATGTAATAAAAAGAAGGGTCAGCCTCTCTCGGGCCCCTCATATATCCCCCAAAGCTGTTTTCTTCTTCACTGCAAGGTTTGTGATTTCTTGTGAAGGTAATGGAGGCGTGCTGTATGTCAGCATAATAGCAGATGCTTACAATTGTTAAAGTCTCTACCAGGGGTATGTTTCTGCCCAGGCCTAGGGCAGCACATTTTCAGGAGGCAGCAGGCTGTAGATTGCAGTACATGTTATATGCACAGGTATGTTTATACACAGTGATATTCCGGTCTGTAAGTGTGTTGTTGGTGTTCAGTGCTTCAGTCGTGTCCGACTCTAGGTGACCATATGGATGCAGCACGCCAGGCACATCTTGTGTCTGGTTGTGATTATCCATATGGTTTTCATGGTAAAGATACTGGAGTGGGTTGGCAGTTCCTTCTCCAGTGGACTGTGATGTGTCTGACCTCTCTGCTATGACCTGTCCATCTTGGCTGACCCTACATGGTATAGTTTACAGCATCATTGAGCGGCGCAGCGAAACTCGCCAAATTCGGCTTAAATTTGCGTATAACCTCACTCCCAGACATCCTGGCTCCCCCCCCGTGCTGTGTTTCAGTGTTTTTTTTTATTTTCACCACCCACCTGTCTATCCCCCCTTCAATCCATAATGAATGCTCCGCTAGACTCATCTACCGTACTAAACGCTCCGTGTCTGCAGCACTTCTCTCTCAATCACTCCACTGGCTTCCCGTAGCCTCCAGAATAAAATGTAAAATGATCCTAACTTACAAAGCCCTCAACAACACTGCACCCCCTTATATCTTTGCTCTCATCTCCAAATATTCCCCCACCCGCCCTTTTCGCTCTCCTAATGGCCTTCTTCTTTCCTCCTCTCTTATCACCTCCTCTCACTCCCGCCTTCAGGACTTTTCTTGCACTGCCCCTATTCTCTGGAACTCCTTGCCTCGCTCCACCAGATTATCCTCCTGCTTCAAATACTTCAAAACCTCACGAAAACACACCTGTTTAAAGAACCCTGTAACCAGCCTCCTTAACATGCACACTGCATTTCTTACCCTCCTGTTCCACACCAAAAAAACTTTAGATTGTAAGTCTGCAAGTTTTCAATCTTGAAATTTGCTTTGGGGAAAGCACTATGGACACCGGATTCTATCTCAGACAGGGCCCTCCATCTTTTGTAATGTGTTAATATTGGTTTGGCCTTGATCACATCGTATGTATAGCGCTACAGAATATGCTGGTTGCTTTACAAATAAACAATAATAATAATAATAATTAAAGGGCAACTGTATTTCAAGAAAATGGCACTTATTTGTGAAGTATGCAACACTCTAACATTAGCAGCGATGTAAGTGTAAAATCTAAATTTTTGAAGACCTTATTATGAATAGAAAAATCCATTTGTGTTTTTAACATCTCTTCCTGAGATGATCATGAAGTTGTGCTTTTTATCTAAAAAGTGGAGGGGGAGGGAACAGGAAGAAGTTAGAAGGCTTTGTTAGATAATTGGATCTGATTGAAGTTGACACATCTCCCTCTCACGGCCACAAAAACAAGCTGCTTGCATCAGTAACTGCAGCTATTGCTCTCCAGAAATGTAAACACCCACTCACAATCACAACTTCCACCAATATACTGTTAATGCCTCTGGGGTCCAGCAGATGCAAATATACTTTTTTTGTAATTTTAATACTAACTCAATTACTTTTTGATACTGGATTGTGCTCAAAGTTTCCAAACATTTTTTTTATTGTACAATATCATTTTAAGCAGGGAAAAGCAAAAAAGCTGTTTTTCATTTAAAAAATGTTATCATTTTTTTTTGCTGCCTCTGCTGTGCTTTGGAGTCATCCATGATACTTTGGTTGATGTTGTATGTATTACAGTGTGTTTAAATCATTGATTCATTGATGCAGGCTGCATGGACTGGACCACTGAGGGGAAGGGGTGTGGGGTCAATTTTCATCCGTTTCAATTATCTGAAGAAGTCTACTACCCTTTCCCAATTCTCTCCTCCCCCATGATACAGCCCTAAAGAAATGACGTAAAATAAAACACAAAATGTATTCTTCTACTCATAAACATAGGCTTCAACATTTCTTTTTTTTTTTTCCTCTTCCTTTTCCTTTATTAAGATAATGTAGCATATTGAAAACTTTACAGCTTGTACATAAATACGGTAAATTTAAATGCAAATAACATTTTTTTTATCAAAATAGTATTAGCAAACCGCTGAAGGGGTGGTGGGTGGGGAATAAAGATAAGTGGGGGGGAAATAAAGAGAAAACAGATACAGTGATAAGTTTGAAACATCAGGTTACAACAAGTAAAGGGTATGTTGTAATTTAGAAATTATAGGAAATGGGAAAGGGAAGGAAGTGGAGGGAAACGATAAGTGAAGCTCAAGTGGGGTTAGAGAAAATGCGGTGGGGGACAGAAGTAGCGACATGAGGCGGGGAGATGAAGAGGAGGAGTAATCATTTAATATAGTATTAACTCAAGAGCCCAATTATATAAAATATTAGAAAATTATAAAAATAAAAAGTTCACATTACATTTGGGATAATAAATAACAGAAATAGGAGAATGTTATTCACAGTTGAAGAGATGGTTTCTCTTTCTTGATACACTTTTTCCTTGTTGATATTTACTTTTATAATAAATTACAAAGTACACTTCACAGGTTCACGTGCACTAAAAGTACTAAAATTACAACTAAGGTAATAGTAATTTGGTTTGGGATAGTTGTTCTACTTATCCATTTTATCTCCTTGCCTACAAATTTTGGGGAAGTTTTCCTCTACTTTTTGAATTTCTCCCATTATTATCAAAGTTTAACCAATATCCCCCCATATTATAAACTCCTTTGAACAGAGAAGTGGGCCTCTGGGTTTTATATGAATAGCTTTAGAGATACCGAGTCAGTAATGTTTAAAAAAAAAGCTGTTGACCCCGAATATAACTAAAAATACTTGACTCATACATCTCCAGGGAGGAAAAGGTGCCAAGACATAAATTAAACTGAATTCAGTTTACCATTTCTGTAGAATCTGTTCCAGTCATCCTGTTAGTTCAGGGAGGCGGGATCAGATATACAGATCTGGAATCTTCCTAAAAAATGATATTAGAAATATGTGTTTATATTTATATTTTTATGTTGTCTGTAACTATGGTTGGAGTGCTATTGAGTCTTGGTCTGTGAGGTGGAAGGAAGAGGACAAGAATAAACATCTGTATGATAAGATGGAGCTGAATATAATTTGCCATAATGTTCAGAGACTGAATCCAGCAGGGAAGAGATGGTCAGCCTTGAGAAGATTTAAAAAAGAGAAAGTCAACATAGTGTGTTTACAAGAAACACATTGGGAACACAACGCAACTCTTAAGTTCCATGACATAAATTATACTATAAGGCTAAAAGAGATATGGAAGGTTTCTAAATTTTACTAGGACTATAATATTCCTGTGTATTTATTTTTATGTACTTTATTTTATTAAGAGGTACTTATAGTCCCTGTATGGGCCCTTTGCAGCATATGTAGACAAAAACGCTGTAGGTCTGGATGTGCAGTTTAGTCTCATAGCCTATCAGGGACCACGTCTCAGCTGCATGTTGCAGAATGTAGCTCAGAAATGGTCACTGATTGGTTAGTATGAGACACCGCACAGAAATACAGGGTCTGTGTCTTCGTGAGCTGCAGAGGGCAGATCCAAGCAGGAACTATTTGTTTGATTTTAGGCAGTAAAAACAAAGCTTATAAGCACTTCATGATAAAGTGCATAAAAGTAAATAGATTCACATGTATATTATATACTAGTAACATCCATATTCCTTTAATGTCTTTTCCTGCTTAATTATGCTCTTAGTCAGACTCAAAGTTTTAATTTAATTTGTACATTTTATCAATTAATGATATCTCAGGATGTAGCTGATATCTGTGTACATCAAAACACAATTAGGCAGGTGAGACAGACACAACAACGGCAAGTGACTGGACCAGCAAAAATACCCAGGCCTAGGGCAGCACAATGCCAGGAGGCTGCAGCCTGTCTTCCTGTTACTAATACAGTGCCATAGAATAGACTGTGCGTATGTACAGAGATGTTTATATATACTGACATTTCTGTATGTAACTGTACTACTTTTCAAATTCCGCATATGTGCATAAACACTCAGATACTTCTGCTTCTTTATTTGTGTGTGTATTTATCTTATAATGGGGACATACCTAGGGAAAAAGAGGAGTAGTAATTAGGAAGTTGTTGTTGTTGTTTAGTTGGTCAGTTGTGTCTGATTCTCTGTGACCCTATGGATGCAACACTCCAGGCACATCTTGTGCCTGGTTTTACTTATCGTTAAGGTAATGTACTGGAGTGGGTTGTCAGTTCCTTCTCCAGTCTGACCTGTCTGCAATGACCAGCCCATCTTGAGTGACCCTACATGGTATAGCTCACAGCTTCACTAAAGTACACATGCCCCTTCACCACAACAAGGTAGTGACACAGAAAGGTAACTAAGAAGTAGGGGGTGCAGAAATCGGAATGGGCCTAGGGTAGCATGAAACCGAAATACATTAAACCGAAATATGCCCCTGGATTTGTTTACTTGCATATATTTTGAAAGCTAATTTACATTTCTTATTAGCCTTATTAACTTTTAATTTTTTTTTAAAAAATGGTCCCTAATACATAACTGCATAATAAAGTGCATTGTATGCAAAAATGAAAGGAGATGGAATCTGAGTAGGTTAGTTGGGCAGATACAGTAAGTTTGTTATCAGAAGGATAGTCATGTAATAAAAAGAAGGGTCAGCCTCTCTCGGGCCCCTCATATATCCCCCAAAGCTGTTTTCTTCTTCACTGCAAGGTTTGTGATTTCTTGTGAAGGTAATGGAGGCGTGCTGTATGTCAGCATAATAGCAGATGCTTACAATTGTTAAAGTCTCTGCCAGGGGTATGTTTCTGCCCAGGCCTAGGGCAGCACATTTTCAGGAGGCAGCAGGCTGTAGATTGCAGTACATGTTATATGCACAGGTATGTTTATACACAGTGATATTCCGGTCTGTAAGTGTGTTGTTGGTGTTCAGTGCTTCAGTCGTGTCCGACTCTAGGTGACCATATGGATGCAGCATGCCAGGCACATCTTGTGTCTGGTTTGTTGATATCCATAAGGTGTTCATGGTAAAGATACTGGAGTGGGTTGGCAGTTCCTTCTCCAGTGGACTGTGATGTGTCTGACCTCTCTGCTATGACCTGTCCATCTTGGCTGACCCTACATGGTATAGCTCACAGCAACATTGAGCCAAGCGGCGAAACTCGCCGAATTCGGCTTAAATTTGCATATAACTTCACTCCCAGACATCCTGGCTGTCCCCCCGTGCTGTGTTTCAGTGTTTTTTTTAATTTTCATTGTGTTTTTTTGTTTTGTTTTGGGTGTTTTTCGATTTTGCGTCTTTTTGCGACCTTGTTTTTTTTATTCCGTGTTTCCTAAGTGCTTGTAGTTCTTCAATGCCTCAACTGCTTGCCTCGCTTTGCAAGGCTTGCAGGAGCGCCTTTGGCGCTCATTTTGGCTAAGTCCCATGTTTCTTAATGCCTCAACTGCTAGAGAGGCTCGCAGGCAATAAGCACCTTTGACGCTCATCGCCTAAGTGCTGCGAGTTTCAATACCTCAACTGCTCGCCTCGCTACCCGAGACTCGCAGGCAATGAGCGCCTTTGGTGCTTATCACCTAAGTCGTGCGAAGTCGGAAGACTTCTGTACCTCAACGGCTCGCCACGCTATGCGAGGCTCGCAAACGTGACGACGAACTGCATTTTGACACTTATTATATGTGATAAGCACACATACACCTATGATCTAAGATAAAGAAAGGGGAAAAGAGCAGCTACAAGTGGGTTGGGACACAAATCTGAGTGGCCTAGAATAGGATAAAATCTAAATACTCTCATGATCCGGACCCAAACCCTGCTTTACTTCCTAATCACCTCCTGTTATGTGAGTTCACTAATCACCCAAGAGAGGAAATTCTGGGCATATAGGAATATCTTGTAAAGTATTTTCTGCCTAAATGTGTGTCTTTTTCTAATAAATTATCCGGGATTAAGTTTTGGTGTACACACTTAGTGCGACCTTCCAGGTGGGAGGTACTCATTAAGGTCACATTTAGGTGCCTGGTTTCAATCTATCACTTTTATACCTAGCTACCTATATACCTTTGTGCTTCTGTGGAACTACTCTCTATACATCTTCATATTGATGTATCTGCAGCTATAATAAGGAGCCGCTTGGCATTTAATTAGTCAGGCTAGCTGTACTGCATTTTTAATAAGACAATTAGTATCTTTTAATCATTTCAATAAAAGTTATATTTTTTCCCTATTTTTGTCTGTGGAAACCTCTGAAACGTTGGACCTTTCCTGTTTTCTGCCCACTAGCAGTTTCCTAGGTTTAGGATTTAGGATTAGAGTTTAGTGTTAGGGTTTATGGTTAGGGTTAGATTTAGAATTATGGGTTAGGTTAGGGTTTAGGATTAGAGTCTAGGGTTTAGGGTTAGGGTTAGATTCAGGGTTAGAATTAGGGTTTATGGTTCAGATTTAGGGTTAGGGTTAGATTTAGGAGTTAGGGTTTGGAGTTAGGATTTAGGGTTAGAGTTTAGGGTTATGGGTTAGGATTTAGAATTAGAGTTTGGGGTTAGGGTTTGGGTTAGATTTATGGTTACGATTTAGGATTAAAGTTTGGGGTTAGGGTTAGATTTATGGTCAGGATTTAGGATTAGGGTTATGGTTAGAATTAGGGTTAGGATTTAGGGTTAGGGCTTAGGGTTAGATTTGGTGCTTAGGGTAGTGACAGATGATGAAGTTTACACAAGAAATTAAAGAAAATTTGGGCTGTGCCACCTTCTGGCCATTGGCTTTCACTGCTGGTAAACATAAAACAGGAAAAATATATAAAACACTCACAGGTTTTTTTCCATTTAGATTTTTTTATACTATGTGCAAACATTTCTATTTTTTATAACAAAAATGTTTCTAACATATTCAGGACCTTTGCTGTATCCCCTAATGATCACATATATAGTTTTGAGCATGCAGGTTGTTGCTAACGCTGCATGCTCTTTTTCAAACAGACACTACAAGAAGACTGGCGGATTAAGATTGGCAGGAGGGGACCCTCTGTCATTCGGACAAGAACAAGACTTCAATCAAGGTATAGTATAACAAGTACAAAAAGTAACAAAAATCCTATGTTTAATGCCCGCCAATATGAGAACTCAAACTAAAAAATACAAGCCTCAATACAAATTCAAGCAAGACAAAAACACCACGGTTCAACAAACTTCACAAAGACCTATACAATTTCCAAATAAAGACACTTGCACACAAAAAAAAAAAGAACACAAAGTGGTGGACACAAAACAGGATAGCATACCAAACATTAGCAACATACAGAAAACAAAAGTATTCCTCCACTTTATTGTACAACAACCTCGAACCATCACCAACAAGGCAAATGCAGCATCCGAAAAGAGGTGAACACAAAACGGGATAGTACAAAAAAGCGCAACAACATATAGAAACGGCAATTAACATTCCTGTTTACTGTCCAACAACATGTAACCCTCACAAACAAGCCAAATTAAAGATACAAAAAGTGGCAAATGGAGCATGCAAAATGTGGTGGACACAAAACAGGATTGTACCAAAAATCACAAAAATAACTTAACATTCCTCTTTACTGTTGAACAACCTATAACCCTTACAAAGAAGCCTAAATAAGCATACCAAAAGTGGCAGACGCTAAACAGGATACTACTGTTAATAGTTCCAACATAGATAAAAGATCATTCACAGTCAGCTTTACTCTACAACAGCCTTTAACTGTCATCCACAAGCCAAATACAGCATCCCAAAGGTGGTGGACACAAAACAGGATAGTCCAACAAACATTGCTAACATATACAAAATGTCAATAACATTAATAATTACTGTAAAAAAAAAAAGGATAACTGTAATATACAAATAAAATGACATTTTTTAAAGTGGTGCACAAAAAACAGTATAGCAGAAGAAATCACGATAACAGATAGAGGATACAAAAATAATTAACTATGCTATTCATGAAAAATACATTCCAATCAAATGACATTTAGCTTTTTCTTTTACAACAGACACTGCATCAAGACTATCGCACGAAGAGTTCCAACAGCGGATCCAGGAATATTCTGCTTGAAATCACACTTCAAACAAGGTACAGTATAACAAGTAAAAAAAGAGACAACTAAATAAACATGTTTGCTCTGCATCCATGTCAACAGAAAAAAACAAAATAAAGCAACAACAATAAGCATCACAAATGAACAGCTTTAACAAAATATTACTGACACATTTCTCATTTACCTACTAATTACCTTTGATGTACAACAACGTTTAACAGTAAATACACACTTCAATCTATAAGTAAAAAAATTTAACAACATAAAACAGTATAGTCCAATAAATAGGCAAAACACATAAAATACAAAATTTACAATTCTCAATTCACAACCCCAACTTACAATGTTAAACACAAAAACTAACCACACACATAAAATAGAATACTACAACAAATACTACTAAGACCTAACAAACAACAATATAAACCTTCTTTTGACAACCACAACATATAAGCCTTTAAGTTAAATAGAAGAATAGTATTCCAAAAATCCCCTGCAGTAGAAATTACAGAGCAATATATTACTACCATTTTTCCCCTCTACTATACCTCTAAGCCAACCCTACAAACCTACAAAATAAAAAACAATGAACAACCAAAACTACATTAAAAAGCTCATTTAACATTATAAACCTACTACATCTACAATAAGCTATAATGCAATTACCTTGGGTGTGATATGCATCTAACCCAAAAATGACAAACTACAACACATAAAGTAGGAGCCAAAAAATAAAACACACTCATTTAACAATAGAAAGAAAGTTTATCTACAATGAACTAAAATCACATACAAAGTTCATTTACAATCACAACACTGTTGCAACAAAAACATTTCACAAACCAACTTAACATCTGAAACTAAACTATTGATACCATTTTTTTCATTTACAGATTAAGATGGCTGATAACGAGACCAAACAGGAAAAGATAAGACATCAAGCTAGAGAACGACAACGAAGATGGGCAAACCAGCAGACGCTGGAGCAGAAGGAAATTCAACGAGAAAAAGAACGGAAAAGACTTGCAAGCAAAAGACTATCAGCTGAAAAAATAGAAGCTACTCCCAAAAAAGCCACTAAAAAACAAAAGCATTTAGAACCTGTTCCTCAAACATCACAGGACATTTCAAATGATGAATTACAAACTGAAACTGATATATGCTCTTCAAATTGTACTTTACTCAAGTCTTTAGTAGTAGAGGTTCATAATTGTGGTGACTTGAATATTCAATGTCAGTTTTGTGAGGCTTATCATTTTAAACAGGAAAGACCCAGAGATGGCCAATTCATTAGATGCTGTCAAAAAGGCAAGGTCAAACTTCCAGAAAGAAAACAAGTCCCAATATATTTCCAAAACATTATGACTGAACCTACTTTTCCAAACTATAAAAATTTCAAGACAAACACCAGATCCTACAATAGCAACATTAGCTGCTAATGTATCAGGATATGGTCCTTACTGCTTTAAAGTCGAAGGCCAAATTTACCATTGTACTTCCCATTTACATCCAGAGGAAGGAGAGCAAAGAAAATTTGCTCAACTATATGTCCTAGGTACAATGGAAGCTGTTGACCAACGTATGCAGCTGCAAGAAAATAAAAAATGTTTACCCAGTGTTTTTATAGAGCTAGATAAAATGATGGCCAATAACCCCTACACTGAAGCTTATAAAAAAATAGAAAATGAACAACAACTTCATGCAGAAAGACATCAATTACCAATCCCAAAGGTCAATATGGTGCTTAAAAGAGATAGACATACGGATAAACGCTGTTATAACTTGCCAACATCAAATGAGGTTGCAATGGTGTTTCAAAATGATGAAGGAGAACCACCATTTCAAAGAGACATTAGAATATATCCCAGAAATGAGGAGCAACCATTCATTAATATCATTTTTTTTAAGTCCAAATTTAGATCCAATGACATATCCCATTTTTGTCCCACACGGAGAAGCAGGTTGGCAACCAAAATTAACCCTTCCCAGTTACCCAAATGCTAAAGCCAGAATGCAAAATAAAGTTTCCCTGCTTGAATTTAAAGTTGCTCAAATTGCCATTCGAAATACATTTAATCCAATTTTATGTGGTGGAAAACTAACACAACAATGTATTATTGATTCCTATTTGAGGCCAATAATTTAAACTTCATAAAATATCAACAAGATAAACTATGTGTAGAACAATATTGTGGATTAATGGACTATGTCGCTGAGGTTGCTACAAGCAGAGACATGACAGCTGGCAAAGCCATCATTTTACCATCTTCTTTCCAGGGATCTCCTCGAAATATGAGACAAAGATACAATGATGCCATGGCTATTGTCACCAAATTTGGAAAACCCGATTTATTTATTACATTTACATGTAATCCCCAACGGCCAGAAATTACACAAAATTTACTTCTTGCCCAAAGTGCTTCCGATAGACCAGATTTAGTAGCCAGAGTTTTCAAAATTAAATTAAATGAATGAATACGTGACATCACTATAAGTAACTTAGTTGGCAAATGTCTTGCTTTTGTATATACAATTGAATTTAAAAAAAGAGGCCTTCCACATGCACATCTTCTCATAATCCTTCAAAAAAAGATAAATTAGATACTGGTGACAAAGTGGATTCAGTCATTGTTGCTGAACTACCCGATCCAGAACTACTGTATATGGTAGACTATATGAGATTGTAACTCATTGGATGATTCATGGACCCTGTGGCGAGCTTAATCCACAATCACCATGTATGGAAAATAATAAATGTTCCAAAGAATTTCCAAAAGATTATAGAGACAAAACTTATGCCAATTGTGATGGCTATCCACTATATAGAAGAAGAGAAGGAGATAGTGCCATTATTCGTGGGAAAAAAGGTTGACAATAGATATGTTGTACCATACAATCCACATTTACTTGTGAAGTATAATGCACACATTAATGTAGAAGCCTGCACTTCCATCAAATCCATTAAATATGTCTACAAATATATTTACAAAGGCTATGATGCAGCTACTGTAGTCGTCAAAAGTGCAGACAATACCGAAAGCACTGAGTTAGTACATGATGAACTTGCATCTCATGTAGATGCTCGCTATGTAAGTGCGCCAGAAGAAATTTAAAATGCATGATAGATCACATGCAGTATATAGTTTAGCAGTACATTTGCAACAAATACATTCAGTTTATTTCTATGCTGGAAATTAAAGTAATGCATTGGCCCAAAGTGAGCATTTACATCACACTACACTAACTGCATGGTTTCAATTAAATTCTACAGATTCACAAGCAACACAATTCTTATAAATTGAAATTCCATATCACTATGTTTTTGTGAATGGATTATGGAGACCAAGAAAAAGCTGAGGAAATAAAATAATACCAAGAATTTACACGGTCAGTGATCAGACCTTGAACGTTTCTACTACTTTTAAATGTTCCTGGAGCACAAAGTTTTGAACACTTAAGAACTGTTAATGACATAGTATACGAATCCTCTCATTTAGCTGCAAGACATAGAAACTTACTAGCTGATGATACAGAATGGGAAAGATGTCTAGAAGAAGCAGCACTATGTCAAATGCCACGGCAGATGAGGGAACAATTTGCATTCATTTGTATCTTCTCAAATGCTCCAAATGCATTAGCTTTGTGGGAGACATTTAAAAGTAATATGGCTGAAGACTTTATGCAACGATACAATGAACCCATTGCACACTTAAAAGAATTAATGGAAATCCAAGAAGTATTTTTAACTCATGGATTAAGTTGTGCAAGTTTTCACTGCCTGATCCAGGTCTTATAGATGACATAAACTTTGAAGGCTATCACATTCAACTACAAGTACAAAGGACAGAAGAAAGACTTGCAACTTTAAATACATTACAATTGCAAGCATTTAATGCCATCAAAAAAGCACTAGATGATGACATGGTCAAAGAGCGTTATTTCTATCTTGATGGACCTGGCGGATCAGGAAAAACATATCTATATAATTTATTAATGAGTTTTGTACGAGCACAGGGTCAAATAGCACTCTCATTTGCCACCACTGGAATTGCTGCACTTTTGTCAGAAGGTGGAAGAACTGTACATAGTGGGTTTAAACTGCCAGTGCCTATTTTAGAAACCTCAGTGTCAGATATTCGCATGACATCATTACAAGCAAAAAAACTGAAAAAAGTAAATGAATTATAATAGATGAGGCGACAATGATGTCATGCTATGCCCTCCAATGTATTGACTGTTTGCTTCGTGAACTCATGTATAATACTTTTCCATTTGGTGGAAAGGTAATGTTGTTAGGTGCCGATTTTAGACAAACATTACCTGTCGTTGTACACGGAAATCGAACTGAGATTATCAAACCCTCTATAAAGTCAAGTACACTATGGAAACATTTTACCCATCTTCAACTACAACAAAATATGAGATCAGAAGGCCAAAATGATTTCAATGATTGGCTTATTAAAATTGGAGAAGGCAAAACAGAAAAAATACCAAATTTACCTGACTACACTGTGCACATCCCACCTCATATGATTTGTCACCAAGATCTTATATCAGCTATATTTGAAAGTACAATAAATAACCAGGACTATTCAGAACTTGCCAACCAAGTCATCCTAACCTGTAAAAATAAGGATGCATAAATCCTCAATAATTAAATATTTAAAAAAAATTATGCACCCCAAAGAAATTATCACAGTGCTGATTCTGTACTTGCTGATGACAAAGAAAGACAGGCAAACTTTTCAACTGAATTCATAAACTCATTAACTCCTGGAATGCCACCACATATTTTGCAGCTAAAGAAAGGTGCAATTGTCATGTTACTGCGAAATATAAACCCCAAAAAAGGCCTATGCAATGGGACAATATTAATTGTTCAACAATTAAAGGACCATTTCATAGATGCTGAAATTTTAACTGGTACCCATAAAGGAGAGAGAGTTTTCATACCAAGGATAGATTTAGCACCAAGTGAAAGTAGTCTCCCTTTTATACTTCAAAGAAGACAATTTCCCATCATTATGGCATTTGCCATGACCATTAATAAATCACAAGGACAAACTTTCAAATCTGTGGGTATTTTCTTAGAACAACCAGTATTCATTCATGGAAGTACTGTTTATGCATGATTAGCCCCACAAAACACTTGCCTTGCATTATTTTAACAAATTCTGTTCAAATATTAATTAACTATGTTACTGTTTCTAACATTACAAGTTTGAAAAAAAGACTCTCAAATTCCTTACTTAGACAGATAAGAAAGTTCAAGTTTCCAAAAATATACTTTCAAGTTTCTTACTTAGACATATTACAAAGTTCATGTTAAGAGCACAAGCATGTTTTGAGGCACAATGTAAATGTTGTATTTTATGTTAAACATTAATCCAGGGAGTAATTCGATCGCCAGTTAATGGGGTCAGGAAGGAATTCATTTTTTTCCCCGCTTTCATACAATTGGCTACGTTTCAAAGAGAGTTTTTACTGTTTGCCTTCCTCTGGAATCAATGTATATTTAAGTTAACAGTTCTTGAGCTTTAAAAAAACATTATCTCAAGTTTACAATACTGATTAATGTAAAGTTAAACTGTTCTTACATTCAAATGTTAATACTTTTACTACAAAACTCTTTTTTACTATTGAAGAAAAAAAAATGTTAAAAAAATAAACCTGTTTAATATAAGAATTGTACTTATTTCCACATAACTAAAACCTTACAAGTGTCAAATACGTATATTACTAACTAAACAAGTTTACAAACATACACATCTCATTGCCGTCATTTTTTGACGGGCAAGTCACTAGTCACACAATAATTCTCAGTAATACTGCAAGTTGGAGATGTGTCTGTAGGCTGTCTAAGCTGATGTCTATCTTCATTTAAATCCAGTTAGGCAGGTGGGACTCAGGTCATTCTAGCAGCTGGTTATTTGCAGCTTTCATGATAAACAGGTAATCATTCAGCTAATGATATCCAGATAAATATGGAGCTAAATATACTGAGATGTCAATGTGTCTAACAATCTGCCAATACACCGGGGGCTAATCCTATCAGTGCTGATATAACCGCATGTGCTGATTTTCAGAACTAAAATTGCTCAATATTTGACAGAAATAATTTTAAAAAGTGCAGATGAGTTTAAAGGGTTTTTTAATGGAGAAAAAAACAAGATTTATTATTGCACTAAAAACATATAAGAGCATTTAGAGAGAACCTGTAATTTTTGGTCCATTCAGAACCTGATGGAATATGCCTATAAACTCAATGTTGCCATGGCGATACTACTGAATAGGGTCAGGTTAAGTCAGTATTGAGTGCCTTAAATTATATCAAAACAGCATTTTTAAACAGCTATAAACAGTGAAAAGAGCTTGAAATGAAAATATTTTTACACATTGTATGTTTGATTTGAACAGCTCTACATGATGGTGAGCTACTACTATAACAATGCTATCTCTATTATGGAAGTAACTGTGATCTATTAATATACTAATCCTAAATCTACCCACATTACTAATCCTATTTCTCAAATTAACCTACCACTATTATGCTAATCCTTTCTCTAACTTAAGCTGTGAAAAGGTCATTAAGCTAGTTTTTATTAGAATAAAATAATTGTGATGCCTATGCTGGACCCTGGAGGCATTCATGATATGTTATTGTGTGTGGAGAGCAAAAGTTGTATATCCTAATGCAAGCGGTCTGCTTCTGGACCTATGAGTGGGAAGCAGCATGGTATTAGTGTCAATATGATCCAATTATAAAATAAAGTCTACTCCTTGTTCCCTCTTCCCATTCACCTTCCTTTACTGAGATAAAAAGACACATCCTCAGGATCCAGCTCTCTAGAAGTGTTGTATCCATAAACACAGACTTCAAAAATGTGTATTTTCCCCGGTTTTAATATAAATTAAAGTCTAGGTGGCAAATAAAAATGAAAGCCACATATGTGCCCCCCCCCCCCCCCCGTTAAAAAAAATATTTACATTTAGATTAAGATTAGAGCTTCAATTACAGTGTCACCTTTACAGAACTCTGCCCAAAAGGGTCACCAGATGCTCTGCGCTGTTAGTGTACTTACTTTGTGCAGCAATGAGGCAGCTGGAGGGAAGTGACAGTACACTCTGCCGCTAATGCTAATCAGTTTGTAAAACACTGGGGAGAACCAGGCTAGAGATGCAGGGAAAACAGCTATAGTAAGTATAATATTGACTTTTATTGATTTTTACTACTTAAAGCAGCTACTGTATACCATTACAGTGGTTATTTAAAGCACTGCTGTAGTTCATGAAAACATCACATGTTTGGGGAGTACTGGTATATAACAAACTAACAACACAGACAAGATCCCCATGGGGGTTATATTTTGTAGCTTCAGGACGGTAAAGTGTAGGACCATGTTGGTCTTAGAACACCAGGAGACAAATTATCTGGAGATGATACCTTTATTGGTTAACCGAGTATGATTAGATTGCAAGCTTTCAAGTTCATGGCTGATTGGGGAACTTGCTTTTAGGAATGGGATATTATTATTATTCCCCTTCTGGATCTCTACCTTGTCATGGTGGAGGCGCGTGTGTATTTTAATGAAGCTGTGAGTCATACCATGTAGGGCCACCTAAGATGGGCAGGTCATAGCAGAGAAGTCAGATAAATCATGGTCCATTGGAGAAGGAACTGGCAACCGACTGCAGTATCTCAGCCAAGGTAACCTTATGGATAAGCAACACCAGAGACATAACAATAGATGTGCCTGGCGTGCTGCGATCCATAAGGTCATGGACAGTCGAACACGCCTAAACATTATTATTATCTCTCATTTATAAAGCACTAACACATACTGTAGTGCTTGGATACTGTAATACATGGGTATGGCAATATAAAATGTCACAAACTAATAGAAAAAGAGTTGACAAAATTGACCGTACACATGACACTTTTATACAAAGTGCTTTGCAAGACTGAGAGTTTGCAAGCTCTCAGCCTATAGGATTAAGAAAGCAAAAGGTAAAGTAATTAAAAGGGAGAGAAACAATAGCTTGGCCAAGACATCAGTTAGCCATTAAAATGTATCATCTCCATTGAAATTGGTTTATGTAGCTCAAGGGGGTGGGGGGGGGGGTTATCCCACGGTGGCTTGTTGTTATTTAGTCATTCAGTTGTATCCAACTCTCCGTAACCTTATAGATACAGCATGCCAGGCACATCTTGTGCCTGGTTGTGCTTATCCATAAGGTGTTCTTGACAAAGATACTGGAGTGGGTTGCCAGTTCATTCTCTAGTGGACTGTGATTTAACTGACTTCTCTGCTATGACCTGCCCATCTTGGGTGACCCTAATTGGTATAGCTCACAGCTTCACTGAGGTACACAAGCTCCTTCACCACAACAAGGCAGCGATGCAACTGTGGCCTACTCTTTCAAGAGGACTTTTTAACAGAACTAAATAGAGATCTTATCTGAATCCACAAGTCCTTCTTTTCTTCGTCATCATAAAACAAAAACTGAATACAACAATTAAAAATTAAAACTTTACTTATTTATTTTAAGCTGTTTAATACATCTTGCACACCATCAAGTCCAGCTTTCTAAAAGAGAATACTATAAATAGGATACTTCTCGGGTCCTTTAAGCAGTTTTAAGTGTTACTGTTTTGGAGAAGCCGCTGATAACTGTTCCATCTGGAGCTGTGAAAATGAACAAAGCTGCAGTGTTTTCTGTATCTAAATGGCCTATTGTATTGTATTGTAAAGCATCATGTTCATCATCCTGACTCACAACCCTCCGCGGGCAGTAATGACATTTACACGGACATATTTACTTTTAATATAGCAGACAATTGATAACACTGATAGAAACTGTGACACAGACCCAATAAATTATACAAGTGGAAACAGGTGGCTTGTAAATCATGTTCAGAATCACAGTGTACATATACACTACAAGGAAATGTCTCTCTCTGTAAATATCCTCAATGTGATTGACCAGGATATTAACTTAGATATTGGCAAAAATCACAGTTAAATTAGTAATAAAAAAATGGAAAAACAAAGGACATTTTAAACTTAAAGGCGACATTGGTTATTTTTGTTCAAATACTGATTTTATTTCTAATCAGGTATGAAATAAATAAAACCCTTTTTAATGAGTAGTCCAGATATTATCATACAAAATGATTCAAGGCTGGGTTGTGAGGGATTACAATCTTTGTATAAGGTCAGTGTTGTTGTAATAATACAGTTTGCATTAAGATTACTCAATTTGTGCTGAGCACTTCATGCTATATAGATTTAAGTAAGAGTATGATTGTTTTGTTTACTGTGAAATGTCATAGTTTCCTGAGTAGTTGTTTAGTCATTCAGTTGTGTCCAACTTTACATGACCCTATGGACCACAGCACGCCAGGAATAATCGTTATGTCTCTGATTGTGGTTATCCATAAGGTATTGGAGTGGGATGCCAGCTCCTTCTCCAGCGAACTGCTATGACCTGCCCATCTTGGTTGACCCTACATGGTATAGCTCACAAGCCCCTTCACCACGACAAGGTAGCAATAAAGAAAGGGGTTTCCTGAGTTACTACTATATACACTGTTCCAGAGTTTCCAAACCTGTCCTCAGGGACCACGAACAGGCCATGTTTTGTGGATATCCTCACTTAATAAGTGGCAAGGGAGCTGAGCTTGTCCCAGAAAGGCCCCATTCTCCCAGGCAAGCACAAGCTCAGCTTGTCTTCACCACTTTGAGGGGTTGGGGGCATATAATAATATGTTTCTTTGTTTCAAGGTTTTTTTTGTTTCCCTTCCCCTGGATTAATTAATAATTAATCCACAAATTACACAGATGAGCAATCTAAAAAGGTTAAACTTGATGGACTAAAAGTATTTTTTTTTTAACCTCAATTACTATGATTTTTTTTACTATTATGTTTTGTGGAAAATAGTGATCACAGGGCCAAAAGACCTATTTATTTTGGCCATATTATCTACCTAAAAAGTTTGGCATATTTAATTCTCAGGAACAATGTATACATAATCAGGGGTGTAGAAACTGGGGGATAGGGGGCTATAAATTCCCCTTTTATGAATGAGGGACTAATAGTTACAAAATCAAGGTGGCATAAAACATGTCCTAAATTCCTACAATATTGCCTGATTTAAATATTTGTATTTGTAATGTTCTGTTGATTATGCATCTAAGTGTTTACCATTTTTCTTTATTTCGTTGTTTTTTTTACTCCCCTTCCTCCTCTGTAAGATTTGGTCTGTCCCTGCCTGTGACTCTCCTGCACAGGGGAAGTGATAAAGAGAGGGAGATAAGATAGTTGCAAGGGGGTCTATCATCCAAGCAGATGGAGTAAACAAAGATAAGCACTACTTTATATTATTGTTTCTTATTGACCTATTTTTAAAAATATGTAGCATGCGTGTATTAATGTATAGTGCTGTGACGTATCCCCCTACAATTTATTTGGCTCCTGTGCATAATGCTTGACTTTCATTACTGTGCTTCTCCCTCCCTTACCATAGGTACATACATTTTTCTATGTTAGGTGCCTTTGTATGAGGGAAGAGTCCAAGAATATCTCTGTGGGATTCAAAGGCTCAGTGAAGTGTCATATTTATAGTATGCTATTATGAAGATCCTGACTTGATAAGGAGAACGATGGAACCTTTCCAGGTTTTCTCCCCATCAGAGCCATGGCGTGTATCGACCAGCAGGTGGCACAACAGTGGTGCACCAAGACTTTGCTGAATTTGTTCTTAGGGTGAGGGTTGAGGCTTACGGTAGTGGCAGATGATGAGCTTTACATAGTAAAATGTAAAGCTTATCAGCTGCCGCTATCTTAACCCTAAACCCTAACCCTAAACCCTAACCCGAAGATTAAATTCGACAAAGTCCCAGTTCTACACCGTCGCACTACCTGCTGGCTGCGATAAAAGATAATAGGAAAGGCCTGAAAGATGCAGTCTCAAAGTAAAAAATAACTGCTACAGCCTTTCATTTTAAAATATTTTATTACATTTTGCTTTAAATGTAGGAGAGATCATCAGATCATCTTTGTAACATAAATACAATATTTTGGGGTACAAAAATGAGATGTCATTACATTGGTCACCAGCTGTCTTGCCTGCATAACAGAACAAATTATAACATTTATTAAAAAGTTTGGGCATGCTCAGACCCCACTGAGTAATTTATTTTATCTGCATATTTACACACACTGAGCTTGTCCAATGTTATTGTTTTGCACATTGCTTACACTGAAAGCAATATGTCCAGAGCCATATGGGGAAATAAGTAATTCCTGGCAATGGTTAGCAAGAGATTCTTTAGTGGATCAGAAGAGTTGACTGGAAGAAACAAAAATGCCAAATTCAAGTTTCCTGTTGGAAAATGCTATTTTTAAACAACATTTATTTGTTAATTAATTGGTTTCTATCCCATACTTGCTATATCAGCCAATCAAATAATATAGCAAACACATCCTGGCATGGATCATGGTCCCATACTGGACCACCAACAAGCACACCCCTCCCCTTTGTCTCTATACCCTTAACACACTTAGGCCCTCATTCAATTGCGATTTGACCAATTGAATAGGGGTCTAAATAAGCACATAGCATATTTTTTTTAAAGAAGTTTTTAGTTAGTAAAAACCTTGATTTTGGATAGATGCTTGCTAACTAAAAACTTCTTTAAAAAAAATATGTTATGTGCTTATTTAGACCCCTATTCAATTGGCCAAATTGCAATTGAATGAGGGCCTTAGATTGTATGCTCTTATGAGAGCAGGGCACTCTATGCCTTCTGTATCAGTATATAAATGTCTGTCATATATTTAATGCATCCCCTGTACCTAGCACTTTGGAATATGTTGTTGCTTTATAAATAATATATGATAATAATAATAATAATAATAAATATACATATTTTCTGTGTTCCTAGTAAAAAAATATATAAAAAATAGTAAACAGTACTTTGGGTTCTGCATGCCCATAAGATACTGTATAGGGCTGGGAAAGGCTCAATGTGATTGCTTGAGAAAGAAACATTGATATAATGCAGCACAAAACACTCAATATTCAGACAAGAATAATAGAAAAGATACTGTGTAGGTGTGTAAGCCAGGCCATCTGTTCACACACATGAATATTATATACTAGTCAATTGCCCGTCAAAAATTACGGTATAATATTGTGTGTTCTGTCTCTTTGTGCACCCTCACTATGTGTACCCTGTCTCTCTTTTACCCCTCTCTCCATCCCCTGTGTCTCCTTTCCCCCTCTCTCCCTTCCCTGTGTAATCTCAGCTCGTTACCTGTATATAAGACACCTGTACACAAAAGCAATCAATCAGATTCCAAACTCTCCACCAAACTGTCCAAGGATGTCAGGTACAAGATTGTAGACCTACACAAGGCTGGAATGGGCAACAAGACCATCGCCAAGCAGCTTGGTGAGAAGGTGACAACAGTTGGTGTGATTATTCGCAAATGGAAGAAACACAAAATAACTGCCAGTCTCCCTCGTTCTGATGCTCCATGCAAGATCTCACCTCGTGAAGTTTCATCATGAGAACAGTGAGGAATCAGCTCAGAACTACACGGGAGGATCTTGTTAATGATCTCAAGGCAGCTGGGACCATAGTCACCAAGAAAACAATTGGTAACACACTACTACGTGAATGACTGAAATCCTGCAGCGCCCGCAAGGTCGACCTGCTCAAGAAAGCCCATGTACAGGCCCATCTGAAGTCTGCCAATGAACATCTGAATGATTCAGAGGAGAACTGGGTGGAAGTGCTGTGGTCAGATGAGACCAAAATCGAGCTCTTTGGCATCAACTCAACTGAATGCTGCCTATGACCACAAGAACACAATCCCCACCATCAAACATGGAGTGGAAACATTATGCTTTGGGGGTGTTTTTCAGCTAAGGGGACAGAACAACTGTACCGCATCAAAGGAACGATGGATGGGGCCATGTACCATCAAATCTTGGGTTAGAACCTCTTTCCCTTAGCCAGGGCATTGAAAATGGGTCGCTGATGGGTATACCAGCATGACAATGACCCAAAACACACAGCCAAGGTAACAAAGGAGTGGGTCAAGAAGAAGCACATTAAGGTCCTGGAGTGGCCTAGACAGTCTCCAGACCTTAATCCCATAGAAAATCTGTGGAGGGAGCTGAAGGTTCGAGTTGCCAAACACCAGCCTCAAAACCATAATGACTTGGAGAGGATCTACAAGGAGGAGTGGGACAAAATCCCTCCCGAGATGTGTGGAAACCTGGTGGCCAACTACAAGAAACGTCTGATCTCTGTGATTGCCAACAAGGCTTTTGCCCCCAAGTACTAAGTTGAGGCGGTCCAATACTTATTTCACTCATTGACCTGCAAATCAATTTATAACTTTTTTTATATGCATTTTTCTTGTTTTTTTGTTTTTTTTTTATTCTGTCTCGCAGTGTTAAAATACACCTATCATTAAAATTATAGACTGATCATTTCTTTGTCAGTGGACAAATGTTCAAAATCAGCAGGGGATCAAATACTTTTTCCCTCACTGTATATATATATATATATATATATATATATATATATATATATTTATACATATATATATATATATATATATATATATATATATATATATAGCCTTTACATTTTTACATTTTATATTCAATAATTCTTCTCTGTGTTTTCTCCGGAGGGTGTGTCTTTGTTAACTAATGAGATTTCCATAAACCCTACTGGCAGTTTTAGCTGCCATATTCCCGCTGTGAAGACAAAACACTTTCTCTGCATTCAAAGCTTTAAACCTTGTTAGTATATTAGCGTATACTGAGTGTACAAGGGTTTAAATTATGACTTACTACTGGGGGAAATCCACAAAGCACAGGAGGTCTGTTGTCTATTTCCTATACAGAATATTTCTGTTACAGCCCTTAAAACCCCTTTGCAGTCCCTGAGATTGCTTAGTGAATCTCCCCCAATTTGTCTGACACACAGAGAGCTGTCGGGCTTTCACGCCAAATATGAATTACTTCTCTGCTGCATTTAATAGTCCAATCAGCAGCTCCATTAAATCGGAAGAGCTTTTCAGTTTATTATAATGTAGATGAAATTAATGGTTTGCGATGGGTGGGGGCTGCGTCCTAACTGCATAATGTAGCTGCTGATAGAATTTTTATTCATATTATTTTTAATGGAAATAAACAGTCCATTTCTTATCATTTAAAAGACGATAGAAGCATAATTTTTACATGTGAAGCATAATGTTTTACAAAGGTAAAAAAGAACCTTTAATGTTTGCCTAATATATTCAGTTTTGCTTTAAGACATTTGTATTTTTAAGATTAGGCTCTTAGATAGATATATATTTTGGTCTATTGAAAGTCTGCCACAATGTTGTGAAACTTATAAGGAAAAATAGCTATATATTGTATTAGACATTTATTTCTAAAATGAACCATGCCTGAGATACTTAGAATTGTCTGAGATGCATTAATATTCAAACTAGTCACATATGAATATTTATTAGCTACTTTGATGTGCGGATTAATATCACAGTGTGCTTATTTGTCAAAACAACACCCCCAATGTCTTCATGCTGTTAGATGCCCTCCCACACTCTTATCAAGCAATCAGAGCTGCAAATTGACCTACTGAGCTGTGCATTCTCAGACAACTAATACTGCAGATCTGAGGAATTATTTACTGTAGAGAAAAACAGCTAACACAAGGTGTAGCTTATGTTTCATGCTCTTTAAGAAAGAACCGACATGTTGCACTTACAGTGTCCCTTTAACAATAGAATTAAATTAAAATTCAACTCAAAATCAAAATACCCTCCCCTCAGGCTTAAGGCTATCAAGCAATGAGAATAAGAAGGTGAAAGAAAATTATTCCTTTAAATATTATTTGTCTGTATTGTGGATAATTTAATAAGACAAAGATCACATATTGCATTTTCCATTTCTTCTTAATTTAAAATATGTAGGATCAGTCCAATATAACTCTTCCTGTCCTGGAGAGAAATTGGCCCTTAAAAAAACTCACTGATTACTAGAGATTCTTAAAAAATTGTAAAAATCAAGTGTAAAATAAAATTGTCAACTTAAATATTGTCAGTAACCCAAGATGTAGCTGGCCGCATGGTTGTATTTTATTTGTCAAATGTTTTCCTTTTTCATAGTCCATCAAGTCACAGCTGTTGCTTTCTAGATCTGTCAGCAGTGTCTGAATGGTCATCCTTCCGTGTCATATCAAGTACTGCTCATTAAATGTAGGTTATCTAAATTATGTAGTTTTAATATAATAGCTTGCAAAAGCATCAATATATAAATTAGTATGGATATGTAAATAATTTAAAAAAAACTATTTAAACAAAAAAAATTACATGACTTTGCCATGTTCCTTAGATATAGCATGTTACATAAAGTGCCTTGCAAAAGTATTCCCCCCCCCCCCCCCCCCCCCCCCCCCTTGGCATATTTTGTGTTTTGTTGCCTCACAACCTGGAATTACCATGGATTGTTTGAGGATTTGCATCATTTAATTTACAGAAAATGCCCACAACTGAAGATGTTTTTTGTTTTTTTTAATGTGAATCAAACAACAAATAGGACAAAATAACAGAAAAAGTCAATGTGCCTAACTATTTACCCCCTAAAGTCAATACTTTGTAGAGCCACCTTTTGCGGCAATCACAGCTCCAAGTCGCTTTGGATAAGTCTCTATGAGCTTGCCACATCTTACCACTTGGATTTTTGCCAATTCCTCCTTGAAAAAAATGCTTCAGCTCCTTCAAGTTGGATGGTTTGCGCTTGTGAACAGCAATCTTTTCTATTGGATTGAGGTCTGGGCTTTGACTAGGCCATTCCAACACATTTACATGTTTCCCCTTAACCCACTAAAGTGTTGCTTTAGCAGTGTGTTTGGGGGCATTGTCCTGCTGGAAGGTAACCCTCCGTCCTAGCCTCAAATCCCTCACAGAGTGGTATAGGTTTTGCTCAAGAATATCCCTGTATTTAGCACCATCCATCTGTCCCTAAACTCTGACCAGTTTCCCAGTCCCGGCTGCTGAAAAACATCCCCACAGCATGATGCTGCCACCACCATGTTTCACTGTGGGGATGGTGTTCTTTGGGTGATGTGATGTGTTGGGTTTGCGCCAGACATAGCATTTTCTTTGATTGCCAAAAAGTTCAATTTTAGTGTCATCAGACCAGAGCACCTTCCTCCATACATTTTGGGAGTCTCCCACATGCCTTTTACACTTCACCAACACTGAAAATCTACATTGTATGCTGCAGGAACATCAAAACAGATTGTTAGCTCTCCATATTGGTTGCTGCATATATTCATTACAAATAAAGTATATTAATTTATCAGTTTAGTAATTAGTTAATTATAATTAAAAAAATCCATATACAGAAAAAATTACAAAACACCACACAACAGTATCGCAATAAACACCAAAGCCGCTCACCGCACGCCTCACCAGGAGCGCCAAGGGTGCTCAGAGGAGCAAAACGACACCAGGGGAGAGCCTCGCAATGAGCGCCAAGAGGCGCTAAGCATGGACCTTGCAATCAGCGCCAAAGGGCCTCTGACAACCAAAAATACACTAACCCAGCGGCTCGCAATGAGCGCCAAAGGTACTCACACAACCAAAACACTTACTTTGTGTGCCAAACAGCATTCCCTGACTTACAATTCTATTGTCGTCATTTTTTGCCGGGCAAGTCGCTAGTATATATATATATCATGTGTATGTGTTATCTGTCTCTGTACTCTGTACGGTGGACGCTTCTCTTGTACACTAAATGGTATTCCTATACACACAGGGGAGGGAGAGACACAGGGGAGGGAGAGACACAGAGGAGGGGGGTAAGAGACACAAGGGAGGAAAGAGACACAGGGAAGGGAGATGGGAGAGGCACAGAGGGGGGGGAGAGACACAGGGAGAAGACACAGGGGAAGGAGAGGAGGGGGAAAGACACAGAGGGGGGAAGAGACACATAGGGGGGAAAGAGACACGGGATGGAGAGGTGGGGGGAGAAACAGAGGGGGGGAGAGACACAGGGGAGGGAGAGGAGGGGGGAGACAGAGGGGGGGAAGAGACACAGAGGGGGAAGAGACACAGGGGAGGGAGAGGAGGGGGGAAGAGACACAGAGGGGGGAAGAGACACAGAGAGGGGAAGAGACACAGGGGAGAGAAGGGGGGAGTCACAGAGGGGGGAGAGACACAGGGGAGGGAGGGGGGGGGGAGACACAGAGGTGGGAAAAGAGACACAGAGGGGGGAGAGCAGGGGGAAACACAGAGGGGGAAAGAGACACAGGGGAGGGAGAGGAGTAGGGGGTTGGAGAAGCAGAGGGGGGAAGAGACACAGGGGAGGGAGAGGGGGGAAGAGACAGGAGGGGGAGATGGGGGAAGGAAACACAAGGGAGGGAGGGGGAAGAGACACAGAGGAGGGGGGAGAGGTGGGAGAGACACAGAGGAGGGAGAGAGGGGGCGAAGAGACACAGAGGAGGGTGGGAAGAGACACAGAGGAAGGGGGGAGGCTTGCAATGAGTGCCAAAGGCGCTCATCGTAAGGCCAGTAAAGTAGAGAAGGGAAGAGGTAGGGGGGAGAGAGGCTTGCAATGAGTGTCAAAGGAGCTCATTGTGAGGCGCGTGATGAGCCAGTAACGTAGAGGGAGGAGAGGTAGAGGGAGGAGTGGCTCGCAATGGTCCTTCTTGGTGTAATGTGGGTTTGTAAGGTGCGGTTGGGGACTATATGGTCCCGCTTGGTGTAATGTGGATTTTTAAGGTCTGGTTGGGGCCTGTATAGTCCCGCTTGGTATTTTAAGTTTTTTTTAGGTACACTTTTGGTTTTATAGGTACAGTTGAGGCCTATATGGTGCCACTTGGTGTAATGTGGGGTTTTAAGGTCCGTGGGGCCTATATAGTCCTGCGTGGTATTATAAGGTTTTTAAGGGCCGGTTTTGGCCTATGTATCTTGCTTGGTGTAATGTGGGTTTTTAATGTCCGGTTTTAATGGGGAAATTAGGGAATATTAGATAAATAAAATCCAGGATGAGACGCCGTTAATATATAAAAAAAAAAAGTGTGTCATTCCTAAGATTTTAAATAAATGTCAATGGATGTCACTGTCCCACAATATTCTGGGATATAAATAGTGACAACCTTAACTTGACAGGTGAATATAATAAGTTGTTGTTGTAAAGGTTGGGGCTATTATCAGTAGTATCTATGATACATTTATGCAGGTCTCATATGCAAAATATTTGCTAATCATTGGTATGCAACAAAACAGTTTTATTATAGTATATAGGAATGAAACACACTTTTTATAAAAATAGTGCACTAATACAAAAATAGTTAAAAACATTAAGAGAGGGAAAGGAACGGTGCATATAGATACGGTGTACTAAAATATGCAGGGGAGAAAATATATATATATCTCTAAGGATGCATGTGTATCACATTTAACATCATTAAACCATAACACAATGTTTGGTTTTACTGTTTAACTGCAGACAAAAGAGAAGAAAAGCATCACTTATATCCCTTGCTGGCATAAAATATGCCTAAGTACTTGCGTTTTGTATGGAGAGAAAATCTCTGCTATTACAGCTCACATAGGCTAATGGTTAAATGCACCATCCTTCCCCTACTCCTGACGGTCCGTTTCGCCCCTGTATTGGGCCTACTCATGGGCTTTATGGTCCCGCTTGGTGTAATGTGGGTTTTTAAGGTCCGGTTTGGGCCTATATAGTCCGGCTTGGTATTTTATGTTTTGTTAGGTACGGTTTGGGCCTATATAATCCTGCTTGGTGTAATGTGGGATTTTAAGGTCCGGTTGTGCCCTATATAGTTCTGCTTGGTATTTTATGTTATTTTAGGTACAGTATGGGCCTATATAATCCTGCTTGGTATAATGTGGGTTTTTAAGGTCCGGTTTTGGCCTATATAGTCCCTGCTTTGAATATTATGGGTTTTTCAAAAATGGTTGGGGCCTAGATAGTCTTGCTTGCTTTCATAACTGTTTTTAAGTACAGTTGGGTCTTGCACTCTCTAATTTGTTTGCTTGTTTTATATCAGGCCCATGTCCAAACACTCTGCAGGTGCAGACTATTTTGGACTACTACACTTGAAGACACCCCGAGAAGGAGAGACAACTGTTGGTGAGTGTCATTGCCTTCATACAGAAGATACATTTTATTATTTGCCTGAATCCCAGAATTCTAGAATTTTTGAACAGTATTAAAAAATCAGTAGGTGGAGTCTATTTCAACAGGCGGGGCAAGTATAAGGTCATTGGGTGGGGCATATAAAGGTCAATAGGATTTTAAAAATGAGTGGGGTCTATGTAAGGGGAGGAGCTAAGTCTTGCTCTGGCACCCCTGCCACTTGAGAGTTCACCAGCTGACACTGTTCATAAAATAAGCAAAGAACCGGAAATTTAGGCACATGTGTACTATAGAAAAATGTTGCTTATTGTAACACGGCAACATTCTTGAAACATCGCAGCTCAATAAATCAGCATAATGGAGTAATTCAAGGACAGAGCTACTGCAGGTGCAGCAGGTGCAAAGCAACAATGAACACGGAAGGGAGAGGGTACCACTGCTACTGGCAACAGCCTTGTGTAAAAGTAGAATTTCTTAGGTGAGAGGTTGGTTTTTATTGAACCCCCCCCACAAGCTCTTACCATGAATAGCGAGTGGTTGCAAGGGGACCCCTGAAACATTTTGCACAAGGGCCCTCCAGTCACTAGCTCAGCTACTGGAGCCACTGATTTTCAACTCTAAAGGGCTGGAGCCTGCACTTTTTAATCTTTAAAGTGACACAGCTTACGGGTTTGCAGAAGTGAAGAAGAAGTAATTGCAATTGGTTGCTGTTAACATTTTGAGTCTCAGCAGCATGTTTCAGGAGGTTGCTGAGATATGGTCAGTGATTGGTTAGTATGAGACACAACAGAGTAAGTATTCCAGAATCTATGTCTGCATACACTGCAGTGAGCAGACCCATACAGGCACTATTTGTTTGATTTTAGACAGTAAAACAGAGCTTCTAAGCACTTCTTAATAACATAAAGTACATAAAGGTAAATAGATACCCAGGTATATTATATACCTAGTAAAATGCAGAAGGGCTCCCTGATCATCCAGTGGTTATGATTCGGTGCTTTCACTACTGTGACCTGGGAACCAAGTGGTCACCCCATCCTGAAGCAGAGCAGGGTTGGGCCTGGTCAGTACTTGGATGGGAGATCACCTAGGAATACCAGGAGCTGTATGCTGTGGCCCACTGGAGAAGGAACTGGCAACCCCCTCCAGTATCTCTGCCATGAATACCAAATGGGTCAGCATGACCATGTACATAAAGATGTGTCTGGTGTGTTTTATGGTCCATGAGGTCACAGAGAGTTGGAAATGACTGGACAACACAAATAAATAAATAAATCCACAAACCTTCAAGCATAAATTACAGAAAAAGGTGTTTCCTCTCTCATGTGATTAATAGTCTGTCCGCAGGGGTGATAAACCACAAGAGCATGCCCAGTTGTATAAAAAACAATATTCGGAATTGGTAAAAATATATCATTATGCAAAATCTCTAGAAGCTGGGCAAGCTTTTCATACACCCCCAGTGCAAGACATAAGCAATCACGTGACAAAGTCATTAGGAGGGGAGAAACGTTTCCTGTAATTTATGTATAAAATACACAACTTTCCAGCTCAGTTATCTAACACTTCCAATCAGAATTTTTCATATCAAGCAATTGCATTTGTATTTATTTATATGTGTGTACTTTAGTTTTCTACAATAACTGGAGGCTTTTCTGGGTCAGTTTATACAGAAACATAATCCCGTCACTGCTTATGTTATTAGCCTGCTTTGTATTATATTATTTATGCCCAAAGCCTTTTCTTGGCGCTCTCAGTATCTGCTTATACAATCAGTTACTGTGTGTTCCTGGATGTGATGATTAATTAAACACAACACATCCTTCTTTATGACAAGCAGTATATGAGTTTACACACTGTTTTATTTAGGAAAGATCTTTATTGACTGTCATAAAATCTGGGTAGGAGCCTGATACAGTATTGTTTTATTTAATATAGATTTTTTTTGTTAATACTGTGTCTGCATATAGGCCATGTAATTAAAGACAAACAACATAAACCTCTATGCTTTGAAAGAGCACCTGTCTCGTTAACCGTGATTATTATTCTGTACTGTGTAAAATGCCTTAAATCTTATTCAAGTGACAGCAAATGTCCCCCCAAAAAATAAATGTACACATATAAATAATAAGAAATAAGAGTGGAAGTGTTAATTAACTAAACTTGAAAAACTGGGTTTTTCTAAACTTAAATGATCCCCCTTCTCTACTAATTACTTTATCTTGTAATTAAAGGGTCATTTACCTCACTGTAAGTGCTCTTCGTGGTTTGAAAGAGCGCAAGATTATATGTTAAAATTATTTATATTTTAATTACACTAATAACAGCTAAAACTCTAAAGTTTTAAATCTTTTTACATAAAAGTTTTTCATGCCTGTTAGCTGTTGCATGAGTAATAACAGATAGTTGAGCTGCAAGTGGTGAAGACAGTGATTGATAGCAGTTTTTCCTTGAACTCAGGAATGCACTGAAAAGTTAACCCATAAGCGACCTGTTTAGGTTATTCCAGCATTCCATGCTCTGCACAAACAGATTTGTTATGGGGTAACCTTTTGTTTTCATTTGCTCACTACACCGAGCTGTAGCTTTGTGTCTGGCTGGGGGCATGTCAGTGACACATGCAAACGCAGATTTAATTTATTTGATTTCTCAGTGAAAATGCACGTTTTTGAAAAATTTAAAAAGTATTTCAGCATGCTTTTAGGAGATCTTTACTGTGATGTGGTTCACATTGTGCTGAATTAAGTGGCCATTTAATTTTATTTCACAGCAAGTGGAGATAAGGAAAAAGAACATGCCCAGTTTGTATAAATATACAAATTACACTTATGGGGCTCAGTGGCTATTATTATTTATCCAACTGGGCATTCAGTTCTTCACTGCTCCCCCACACTGTGAGAGATCATTTTATCCCATGAGATAAAGTCATTAAGAAAGAGAGGATCTTTTAAGATAATAAAGTAACAATACAAGCATCAATATATGAAACTGGAAATTGTCTAAAAAGAAAGCTATTTAGCAATAGAAAAATGTTTGAAATCACTACATTTTCACTGTGATTCAGTCCAAGGGATTTTCCTATCAGATGAGAATTGTAATCCGTACCTAAATAACTCATGATTGATGAATAATTCCCTGGGTTAATGGCTCCATTTTACTTATGGCTTCTGAGGTGTCAATACATGCAAAAGGAAGTCATTAATCCAGTAATGAAGCAATTAGATATTAATTATAAGACTAGTCTGATGGGGAGATTGCTTGGGGTTGGTGACAAAATATAATATATTTTAAGCTGTTTTTTTTTTACTAAATTATATTTTTGTTAACTTGCAATTAGAAATATTGATATTTTATTGATACCTTTCTAATACATCATAGCTGAGACTCATATGGTCCTTTTATGAGGTTGAATTTCTTATACATTTAAGAAATAAGGATTCTTCCCATGATAACGGATTTACTGTCACTTCTGTATTGTGGCCTGTTAAGCACTATAAAGGAAATAATACTCCTGCTTTTTCTACTATTGTCGCCTGGCTCCAACCTTAATTAAAGGAATATGGAAGGTTTCTAGTTTTGGCTATGAATATATTATACCTGTGTATCCATTTACAATTATCTACTTCTTTTAAGAAGAGCTTAAAGGTTCTGATTTTCTGCCTACAAGCATAAAAATCATTCCAGTTTGGGTCTGTCCTCTGTAGCTCATAAAGACACAGACTCTTCTGTACTTGCTGTGTTGTGTCTCATACTAACCCATCAGTGACCAACTCTCAGCAACTTTCTTCTGACTATCTAATTTGAAATACTGCACTTCAGAGTCTATTTTGTTTTGCCTAAAATCATGATTTGTCTGTCCTCTGCAGCTCATGAAGACACAGAGCTTATAAGCTCTTCCTGATACTATAAACTATTTAAAAGAAACACAGGTATATTATATTCTTAGTGAAATCCATCCAGAAACCTACCATATACATCTGTAATTTTCAAAAAGGTTCTTTGCAGTGGCAAATTAAATTGTAACACATTTTAATTTGCTGAAAACAGTGAATGATTCATAAATAAACCAGTTGATAAACATATTTTAATATTTGAGCTTTAAAACTCTAATGTTTCAGCAAGTGAAATATAGCTCAAGTTGTCATTGGCCCTAAGAAAGTTATACAGGCTATTTCATCCAATGGGAAAAAGTTCCTGAAGTCCTATAATGTTATTCCTTATACTGCAGCACAGCTCCACCCTCACTTTGGAAAAGTAGTAGTAAGATCATTGCTTTAGAGCAAGGGTCATCAAACTCTTAATACCTGCCGCCAACTTTTGTATATTTGTTGATGGTAAAAATGTCCTCAACGCTGCAGTAACTCAATTTAGCTAAAGTGCCAAGTAATTTTTAGAAGGGAGGGTTTGTAAGAAATATGTACTTACATTTATATTTGTATTTATATTTTATGTATGTTTACACATAGAAAACATTGATACAGTCACTAGATATATAAATTGAGGATCAAAGCTTTCATGAGAAATACATACTGCTCCATAGGTGTGGAGTGGCCAAATGCATGGTTAAGTTCAATCTTGCTATATTTTGTGTCATTTGTTCATTTAATCTTAGAGGGGGATTGTCTGTCCGTCCCCCCCCCCCCCCCAGTTCCTACGCTTCTGACCCTAGCTATGTAATGACCTGTACTTATAGCGATCCGGTCCTGACTGCTGTCCCTAGGCTGTCCCTGTTCTTGACGTCACTCGTCAGCTACGCCACCTAGCAATTACCCCGCTGCCCACCATGAAAGCTTGAATCACCCACTAGTGGGCAGTAGGGACCAGGTTGACTACCACTGCTTTTAGAGGATGTGGATAAGGAGGGTAATATTTACACTGCAAATGTGTTTAATAGTAATGTTACCTAGACAATTAAAATCTGCAAGTAAATTTGCAGTTCTACAGAAATTTGGTATTAGGGGGAATTTCCTAAACCTCCTTAAAACATATTATAGGTCTCCACAAGCAATCCTGAAACTTCCCGGCCCAGAGAATTCGCTATTAGACATACAGAGGGGGACGAGACAAGGTTGCCCTCTTTCCCCACTACTCTTTGCCCTTGCTATAGAGCCACTAGCTCAGAGTATTAGGGCCTCCTCAGTGATCCAAGGTCTACCATTAGAAGGCCAAGAGTGCAAATGTTGCCTCTTCGCTGACGACCTACTGTGCACTCTGACCCGCCCACTCACGTCCACAGCGGCCCTGATGGAGGAGCTGGACAAATTCCACTCTGTCTCCGGGCTGCGAGTGAACGAAGAAAAATCAGAAATTATAGGGCACCACCTTACACAATCTGAGAGGGAGAGGCTTAGGACCACATTCAACTTCCACTGGCCCAAAAAACAGCAAAAGTATCTGGGAATAAGGATTACCCCGAACATTGCGGACATGTATGGGGAAAACTACCCGCCCCTATTCAAAGAGATAGTAGCTGATCTAGAGAGATGGAATACATTTTTCATCTCCTGGTCTGGCCGGATCCACACAGTCAAGATGAATGTACTCCCCAGAATCTTGTACTACTTTAGATCACTCCCAATTAAAGTCCTTATCAAAGACCTGGACAACCTACAAAAGCAAATTATGAGGTTCATATGGAGACGTAAAACTCCCAGAATCCCGAAACTCACTATGTTTCAGCACAAAAATAGCTGCGGACTTTTATATCCCCACCTTAAACTCTACTATAGGGCAGCCCAGATCTCTTTTCTACCCCAAGCGCACTCGGAGGCACACCAACCCATCTGGGTAGCAATAGAAAACCAACAGCTATATCCTCAGGGGTGGGACATAGTAGTGTGGCTTCCAAAGTCCCACCCCCAGCCGCTCACTTGCTCCAATCCCATGATTAGACTGTCCTTGGGTTGCTGGGACTGGGCGAACTCAAAAAGGTGCCTGACTCCCGACCTCTCTCCGCTCCTATCGATTACCACTTCCCCCCTCTTTGCGAAAGATCTTCTGAGTGACTCTGCGGCCTGGTGGACCTCCAATGGGCTGGACAGGGTAGGGGCTTGGTTCAAAGAGGGCCAACTCATTAACTTCGAATACCTCAGAGACAACTTTAATCTCCCCCTAAAGGAACACTTTGTTTTTTATAAATTTAATCACTTTATATGGACTCTGGGGAAGTCATTAGGCCAATCCCTAGCAAACTGGATGACACGCATGTGCTCTGATGCCCCGCTATCTAAAGGTACACTAGGCATAATTTACGAGAAATGTAATAACCCGCAAAGCAATAGTAAGCCTAAGCCCTTGATAAAATGGGAGGAGGACCTGGGCCAGACATGGGATCTGAAGAAATGGGGACAAATTAGCCAGAGACTAGCGAAAGGCTCCTACAATTATAGCCTGATGGAAACTTCATTAAAGGTCCTCCACAGGACTTACATTACCCCAGCTAGGCTACATAAAATGAATCCTCTAGAGCCCGACACCTGTTTCAGGGGATGTCCAGAGAAAGGGACCTTCATTCACATATGGTGGACGTGTCCGAAGGCCCAGGACATCTGGTCCGAGACAACTCAAATAGCCTCCGAACTCTGTCTCACCCAAATAACCCCCACCATCGAAATTTGTCTCTTGGGACAATGACCCCCCATACTGTCCATGTCCCAGGATAGGTTACTCCAGTCCATATTCTTAGCGGTAAAAAACCATATAGCCAGTAAATGGAAAAACTCTAACCTAAACCTAAGAGAGATCATAAACAAAATAAACTTTATTATGATTAATGGCAAACTCATCCACCTAGTCTCAGACACTTACATCAGCTTCCAGGATATCTGGGAACCCTGGATAGCCTCCAACTACAGCATAGATCCGGGATAGGGTGACACTAGGCGGATGGGGGGGGGATGGAATAGAGGTGGCTGGAGAGAGCACGTCGGGGCACCCCCCGCTGGAGACCGGGAGCAAAAGTAAGTTGGCGGGGCTCGAACCTGTGGGGGTCCTTGGGGGGGCCGGGGACGAAAAGGTGGTCCTGGAGAGGCTTTTGGCTCCAACACTGCAAGATTCTGAAATAATCCTCCCTACCCCAAACTGGGGCGTAGACATTCTTGGAAGGGAGAAACTATATACCTTATACTAAATACCCTGTTCATAGTTAGCTTTAATATGTAAACCATAATTACAGTAAACTTGTTTGTGGTTCCTGTTGTTCTTTACCCTTGTTTTTGTTTTTTGACTTTCTTGTTTATTTATTTTTTATTTTTTTATTGTTATTGAAAATGGAAAACTGTTGTTGGTGTTACGCACATAGAAAACAGTAACAGGGCAACCAATACTAAGGTCTATGTTCTTAGCAGGTGCACCTTGTACTTATCTCTAAGTATTGTTTCCTCGAATTGTACCAGCTCTATTTATACATGGTTGTAACTTTCTCTTTTTCTCTTAAAACATTTTTTTGGGTGTGTCAATAAAAATTATTGAATTAAAAAAAAAAATCTGCAAGTAAAGAAACTATTAGCAACAATATTCTGTGTTGTAAAATTACATATTGCTCTAGATGGATAAAATTAGACCTCTGGTGACGCATTATCAAAGAGAAAATAGACAAAGCGTCTGACTTGGAAAGATTAACACACTCATTGGAAAACAGGTTATTACATTATGACATGAAATGGGCTTCTTGGATCAATAGAGTTTTACAATAATAACAAATGAGATATGTGGAAAAATTAAGAAGATATTAGTTTATAAGTTGCAAATTACATTTTATTTTATGTTGTTATTTTGCATAATAAAAAAAAAAAAAAGGAAGTGAAGAATATAGAAATAATAATATGTAGGAATATATAATGTAATGTAAACCTTGAATAATATACTGTATGTTTGTATATTGTATGTTTTTAACTTTATACATTATTTATTTGTATAATGCTTGTATTCTTCCAATAAAAATATACTGTATATACTCGAGTATAAGCCGACCCGAGTATAAGCCGAAGCACCTATTTTACCACAAAATACTGGGAAAACTTAGTGACTTGAGTATAAGCCGAGGGTAGGAAATGTGCTGCCCCCTGTGTCCTCCTTGTGCCCTCTGTGTCCCCCTCTTGTGTGCCCTCTGTGCCCCTTTCTTGTGTCCCCCTCTCTCTCCCCTGTTTATCTCCCCCCTCTCCCTCCCCTGTGTCTCTTCCCCTCTTCTCCCTCCCCTGTGTCTCTTCCTCCCCTCTCCCTCCCCTGTGTCTCTTCCCCCTCTCCCTTCCCTGTGTCTCTTCCCCCTCTCCCTTCCCTGTGTCTCTTTCCTTCCCCCCTCTTATCACCCTCCTCAACCCCCTCCTCCTCCTCAACCTCCCTCCTCAACCTCCCTCTTCAACCCCCTCCTCTTCCTCAACCTCCCTCCTCAACCCCCCTCCTCAACCTCAACCCCCCTCCTCAACCCCCCTACTCATGCTCAACCTCCCTCCTCAACCCCATCCTCATCCTCAACCTCCATCCTCACCCCCCCTCATCCTCAACGCCCCTCCTCATCCTCAACCTCCCTCCTCAAACCCCCTCCTCATCCTCAACCTCCCTCTCAACCCCCTCCTCATCCTCAACCTCCCTCCTTAACCCCCCTCCTCAACCCTTACTCCTCATCCTCAACCCCCCTCCTCCTCAACCTCCCTCCACATCTTCAACCCCCCATCCTCATCCTCAACCCCCCCATCCTCCACCCCCCATCATCAACCTCAAGCCCCCCCATCCTCAACCTCAACCCCCCATCCTCAACCTCAACCCCCCCTCCTCATCCTTAACCCCCCTCCTCATCCTAAACCCCCCTCCTCACTTTACCACTCTAATTACCTCCCCCTCTCCCTTTACCCTCACTTACCTTCCATCTCCATCTGCAGCTGCTCCTCCGCGTTCCTTCCGGCTGCGTCTTGACACGGCCAATGCTAATGACGTGACGCACATGTGACATCACGTCATTAGCATATGCCGGGTCCCGACGCAGCCAGAAGGAGCGCGGAGAAGCGGAGGAGCAGCTGCAGATGGAAGGTAAGTGAGGGGAAAGAAGGAGGGGGGGTGTAATCAGAGGGGTAAAGTGAGGAGGGGGGTTTAGGATGCGGAGGGGGGTTTAGGATGCGGAGGGGGGTTTAAGATGAGGAGGGGGATTTAGGATGAGGAGGGGGGTTTAGGATGAGGAGGGGGGGTTGAGGATGGGGGAGTTGAAGATGAGGATGGGGGGTTGAGGATGGGGGGGTTGAGAATGATAAGGGAGAGGGAGGGAAAGAGCCACGGGGGGTAAGAGAGACACGGGGGGTAAGAGAGACACAGGGGGGAAGGAGAGACACACTGGGGGAAAAAGAGACAAAGGAGTAGTGACTCGAGTATAAGCCGAGGGGGCCCTTTTCAGCCTTAAAAAAAGGGCAAAAAAACTCGGCTTATACTCGAGTATATACGGTATTTAAACAAAAAAACGCTTAGTAGGGAGTGGTTTCATTTTTTTAAGCCTGTCCGAATCTCCAAAGCTTTTTGACTCTTCATATATTTACCTCAGGTATGTTATAGGACACTTGGGTCAGGTGGACAAAGCTGCCTCCTGTGTATATTCTCATTATTTGAAACTAGCGACTTGCCCGTCAAAAAATGACGGTCAATAAAAATTAAATGTTGTGAAATTTGTTTGCAACACAAAATGAGTCAGCTACATTTGTCCCTTTTTTTTCTAAAAATAAATACACATTTTTTTTTTTACTTTTTTTTTTTTTTAACTTTCAACTTATATTTCACCAACATATTTTTTTTTTTTTTCAATCTTCAGTCTTTTAATTGTGATATATATAATAACAATAGTTACTTTTTAATGCATACATATTGTAAAGTCTAACATGAAACTTTGTAACATGCAACTTGTATATTAAACATTCATTCAACATTTTTTTAACAATACTAACACTTTTCAATACATATTTATCACTGAGTAACTGCGGACTATATTAACTTAGAGTAAGTAAATTGTTTTAACAATAACATGCTTTTTATCATTTGTAACTTTTCTGTTAAACTCTTGTTAAAGTAAATTAGCATTGAATCCAGAGGAAGGCAAACAATAAAAAAACCCTATTGAAATTTGGCCAATTGTATCAAAGAGGGGAAAAAATTAATTCCTTCCTGACCCCATTAACTGGCATTTGCATTACTCCCTGAATCAATACTTTGTCTTTAAATAATACATTTCCAATTATGATGAAATGCTTCAACTTTATACTAACAATACATGTTTGACTATACCACATATATATTTAACAAACTTTAAAAAAAAATTAAAATACACATATTTAACATCTGAAATTGTAACATCAAACAATAACATTTAACTCTTGTAAATCATGAAAAAGTCAGTTAATTGTTTTGTGGGGCCAATCATGTTAATATGAAACTTTGAACCCATTCCAATCTGTTTAAGGATATTTTACTGTTGTTTTTGTTGTAATTATTTTTTTTTTCTGTTTGTCCTTTCTGCAAATATCACATTGATTTTCATAAGGGAAATAGTGGTCTCCTATTTAAAGAGTCCCAGAGTACTTTAATTTTGTACTGAAAGTCAAACCACTGTTCTCTATGTTTTTTTGTCCATTCTTTAGATGTTTTACTTGAAATATTGTTTTTGTGCAATCAAATTTAGTACCATAACATGTTGGCATTAAAATGAAAGCATTGTCCTCTATCTTTCCAACACCTCATAGTAGACAATGTTTTTGGTGTAAACACATCCATCGTCCAATAAATGACCCTGAGTTTCGTTTTCTTCAACATGCACTTTAATTTCTTTTGGATTAGTGCACCTTGAAAAAGCCACATAGAGTTGTCCATGTGCAAAAACTGGTTCCTTTAAAAAAATCCCAACCGACTTAAAAGTTTGTCCTTGGGATTTATTGATGGTCATGGCAAATGCCATGATAACTAAAAAAATTGTCTCCTTTGAAGGAAAAAAGGCAAACCACTCTCACTTGGAGCTAAATCAATTCTTGGTATAAAAACTCGTTCACCTTTATGGGTCCCAGTTATAATTTCTGCATGTATAAAATGATCTTTAAACTCATGCACAATTAATCTGGTCCCATTACAAAGTCCTTTTTTTGGATTCATATTTCGCAATAACATGACAATTGCGCCTTTTTTCAATTGTAAAATATGTGGTGGCATTCCAGATGGTGTTAACGAATTAATAAATTCGATAATAAAATTTGATTCACTGTCTTTATCATCAGACAGAATCGAATCTGCACTGTAATAATTATTTTGTGGTGCATTGATGTATTTTAAAATTTCATTATTTACATAGATATATTTTTTTTTTAAATTACATTTTTTCCTTTATTTTGTTTATACATTGAAAAAAGCATAACATGAATAAACATATAACGTTTGAAGTAATACAAATTGCAAACAGTCGAGAAGTTTGTTTCAGAGTTCCCTTACAACTAGATTTCAAAACATAGCATTCGTAACATTCAAACTTGGACCAGCCTAGAAACAGTACCTGAGGACCTAGACGGGTCCTACCCTAGCGGCCCTTTGTGTCGTTTTGTGCAGAATTTGTGCCTTTACTAATAGATGAGTGAGAGTTTTATAAATAGAACTAACCTCCGAGAGGATCCCGCAGCGTCCAGGTGTCCCAGCAGGAGGCCCAGCGTCTGTATTTCCCGTCTACTTCAGCCAATAGTGAGCTCATGTTTTGTATGTATCCTATTTTTTGCCTCACCTCAGTGTTCGATGGAGAAGTGGCTTTCCAGTGTTTTGCAATAACACATCTGGCTGCTAGAAACACCTTACTGGTCAAGAACTGCTCATTTTTTGAAAGACCCCTGATCGGAAGACCCAGTAGAGCTTCGCTTGGGTTCTGCGCTAGACATGTCCCCCATAGTTTTTCTAAGGTGTCATAGGTAAAATCCCATGTTTGGCGAATTTTGGGGCATTCCCAGAGCATGTGTAGCATGGTGCCTTCATTGGGGAACCCTCTAGGGCACCTGGCGGGGTATGCGGGATTTGCACGATGCAGCCTAGTCGGAGTGAGGTACCACCTCATTATTGTTTTATAGGCGTTCTCCTTAAGTGTTATGTTGAGAGAGACATTGTTTGCTTGTTTTAATATCTTACCCCATTCCTTGTCTTCTAACGTAACCTGTAAGTCTGTTTCCCAAGCTATTTGGTAGGGGAGTTTGGCGGGAGTATTGGTGTCATAGAGTAGTTTGTAGAAGGTGGAAATGTTACCTTTCCCCCCAGGGTTGTTGAGGAAGCATCGTTCAGTTACCAATCTGTCCCTAAGACTATTTAACTTATTACATAGATATTTTTTGATGTTAATATCACTTTGTTTGCAATGTCTGAGTAATCCTCATTATTAAGAGTGTTTAGAAATATGGCTGATATGAGTGATTCATTGCAAACCATTTCTAATGGAATTTCAATGGTATCATTTGGTAAATTCTGTATTTCTGGATGTTTTCCTTCTCCGATTTTAATGAGCCAATCATTGAATTCATTTTGGCCTTCAGATCTCATATTTAATTCTAATTTGAGATGTGTAAATATTTGCCACAGTTTACTGGTCTTGATACATGTTTCAATGATCTCCGTTCTATTTCCGTGTGGCACAACAGGTAATGTTTGCCTAAAATCTCCTCCTAACAGCATCACCTTTCCACCAAATGGCAACTTATTATCCATCACTTCTTTTAAAAATCTGTTAATACATTGCAATGCATGACATGACATCATTGTTGCCTCGTGTATGATAATTAGTTTAGTTAGTTTAATTTTTTTTGCTTGTAAGGAATTCAATCGAATATTTGACACTGATATTTCCAAAATGGGAACTGGCAGCTTAAATCCACTATGCACAGTTCTACCACCATCTAACAAAAGTGCAGCAATTCCAGTTGTTGCAAATGGCATAGCTATCTGACCCTGTGATCGAATATAACTCATCAAACAATTGTACAGATAAGTTTTTCCTGATCCACCTGGGCTGTCTAGATAGAAATACCGGTCTTTGACCATTTCATCATCTGTAGCATTTGTGATGGCATGAAATGCTTCTAACTGTAAAGTATTTAAAGTTGCCAGTTTTTCTTGGGTTTTTTGTTTTTGTAGCTCAGTGTCATAATCATCAAAATTGATGTCATCTATAAGTCCTGGATCTGGTAAATTAAAACTTGCACAATTTAATCCATGAGCCAACAATATTTCTTGTATTTCCATCAATGTTTTTACCAGAGCTATTGGTTCTCTGTAACATTTCAAGAAATCTTCTGACATGTTTAATTTAAATGTTTCCCACAAAGTGAAAGCATCAGGTACATTGCAAAATCTGCAAATGAATGCAAATTGTTGTCTCATTTGCTTAGGCATTTGACATAGTGCTGCTTCTTCCAGACACCTCTCCCATTCTGTATCATCAGCTATGAAATTTTGATGTCTTGCAGCTAATAGGAATGTATCATAAACTATGTCATTCACTGGACGTAAATGCTCAAAACTCTGTGAACCGGTAACATGTAGAAGAAGTAATCTTAAACTGAAACGTTCAATGTCCCTTGGACTGACGGTATAAATGCGTGGTATAATTTTATGTGCATCTCTTCTTCGTTGTCACCATAGACCATTTACAAATACATAGTGATATGGTATCTCTATGTATAAAAATTGTCTGGCCTGCGTATCCTGACAGTTTAATTTAAACCATGCAGTCAGTGTGGTATCTCTGTCTTCACTTTGATATAATGCAGTTCTTTCATTTCCTGCAGTAAAGCAAACCAACTGACTTTGAGGCAAATGTACAACTAAACGATAGATAGCATGTGACCGATCATGCATCTTAAATTTCAAAAGGCGCCACATTGCTTCAGGAGCACTCACATAAATGTATCATGTAAAATTGGATTTTCGTTTTCATTTGCAGCACCTTGTACAACAACAGTAGCTGCGTCATATCCTTTGTATATATATTTATACACATACTTAATTGATTTAATCGAAGTGCAAGCTTCCACATTGATGTGTGCATTGTACTTGATGAGCAAATGTGGATTGTATGGAACGACAAATCTATTATCAACCTTTTGGCCACGGATAATAGCTGTTTGTCCTTGTGTTCTTTTATACAAAGGATATCCATCACAATTTGCATAAGTTTGCATTTGAAATTGTTTTGGAAATTCTTTAGTACATTTTTTATTTTCCATACATGGTGAATTAGGATTCATCTCTCCAAATGGGCCATGAATGTGTAACAATCTCCCAAAGTTTTGTATATTTTTCTTGGTCTGGCAATTGTGCGGAAATTACTGAATCCACTCTCTCTGCAGTGTTCAACTTATCTTTTTCCTGCAGTATTAAAAGTATGTGAGCATGTGGCAATCCTCTTTTTTGAAATTCAATGGTGTAAACAAAAGCCACACATTGTCCAAATAATGATATCATGTATTAATGAATTGAGTTTGATTTTGAATACTCTTGCCACTAAATCTGGTCGGTCAGAAGTAGTTTGTCCCAGATTCAAATTTTCCTTGATCTCTGGCCATTGTGGATTACATGTGAATGTAATAAATAAATCTGTTTTTCCAAATGTTGTGACAATAGCCATGGCATCATTATACCTTTCTCGCATATTGCGAGGAGATCCTTGGAAAGCGGATGGCAAAATAATTGCTCTTCCAGCTGGAATGTCTCTGTTGGAAGCTAAATCTGCCACATAATCCATTAATCCACAATACTGTTCTACTCGTAATTTATTTTGTTGATATTTAATGAAATTTAGATTATTGGCTTCAACTTGTAAATATGAATCAATAATCCATTGTTGAGTGAGTTTGCCTCCATGTAAAATTGGATTAAAACAATCCCAGATAGCAGTTTGTGCCACTTTATATTCCAGCATGGAAATATTAGATCTAATACGAAGTTTAGTATTGGGATAACTTTCCAATTGTAATTTTGGTTCCCATCCAGGTTCCCCATTTGGAAAGAAAATGGGATATGTCATTGGATCTAAATTACAACTTAATATATTGATGTTGATAAATGGTTGTTCTTCATTGCGTGGATATATTCTAATATCCCGCTGAAAAGGTGGTTCACCATCTTCATTTTTAAACACCATGGCAACCTCATTTACTGTAGGTAAATTATATCTTCTTTGATCAGTGTTGCGATCTCTTTTTAACACCATATTTACTCTTGGTGTAGGCAATTGATGTCTTTCAGCATGTTCCTGTTGTTCTTTTTCAAGCTGTGCTAATTGTTTGTATGCTTGACTATATGGGGGTTTTTTGCATAATTTTATCCAGCTGTTCAAAGACTATGCGCAAACACTGTTTATTTTCTGGAAGTGTCATTCTTTGTTCCACAGCTTCCATTGTATCTAAGACATATAACTGTGCAAATTTCCTTTGCTCTCCTTCTTGTGGGTGTAAATGTGAAGTTCGGTGGTAGATTTGACCTTGAACTCTAAAACAGTAAGGACCATGTCCTGGTACATTTTCTGCTAATGTTGCACCCATTGAAGCAAATGAAATTGCACTGTTATAAGACCTTATGTTTTGTTTGAAATTATTATAATTGGAAATGTTGGATCGCTCATAATGCATTCTAAATAATATGGAAATGGGTGTCTGGAAGTTTCACCTTTCCTTTCTGACAGCAACTAATGAAATTTCCGTCAGTAGGTCTTTCCTTTATAAAATGATAGGCCCCACAAAACTGACAAACCACATTAAGTAACCCACAATAATGAGTATCTACTTGTACTGCAGTACTAAACACATTGTCATGCATTTCTTCAACATAGATATCAGACCCACTTTCTATCTGTACATTGTTTTCTTGGGTGTCTACATTTAAATCATTCTGCAAAATGGAATCATTGGACAATGTTTCACAGAGATGTTTTTGTTTACTTTTACGTTTCTTGGAAGCCCCAACACACTCACTTGCGGCTTTCTTACTCATCTTTCTTTTATTTAAAAGTCTCTGTCGAACTTCTTCTCGCAAGCGTTGTGAAGTTTCCGGTGTCTGAGCATCTCTCCACCTTTGCTTCCTTTCCCTTGCCAATCTTTCAATTTTGTCTTCTCCATTCTCCGCCATTTTAATCTGTAATTGTAAATAGAGATGTAATTATTGTTTGTTCTTTGTGTTGTATACATATGATTTTTAGTTTTTGTACTGTTCCATTAAAGTAGATGAATAAACTAATCAAGCATTTTAAAATGTTGTACTTTTTTAGAATGAAATAAATGAAACCATTTTTCAAAGTATTTTATTGACATATATTAAATAGGAAATAGCTGCACATATATATATTTATATTATTATCCTTCAATTCCATTCATTCTTGATTGAATTCACTGCATACCATCAATTTCTTTTTTTCGCAAGTGTTGTAAGCTTCTTATTTTTTTTAAATATTATTATTAATTAGTATTGTCTTTTTAACTTTACATAAGTGCATGTTCAAATTTTTTGCAAAGTTATGACTAAATATCATACGTTAATGACTCAATAAGTACTCTGCATTTTCACAAAATATAATATAGCCTTTTTGTATGCATCACTACAAAATTAAATATTATACCTGTGAAGATGATGTTGATGTTTTTCAAAGGCTGCAAACGTCACGCTGTGTGTTGATTCCCTTGCAGATCCAAAGAAACTGGTAAATCAAATTGAGAATTTTTTTAATCTTTTGCTTCATCGATATCATTAAATGAACATCAACAGACATATATTTGGCTACATTAAAAACCTAAAAGCATATTTTTTTATATCTTGCTGTAGTAATATAATTCAAATTCTGTACCTGTCAAAATTATATTTATGATGTTCAATGTGTCCAAACGTCACTGTCTCTATTCATTCAGCTACAGTTCACTGCAATTATCCAAAATAGTAAAATTAATGTATAATATGTTGCTTCATGTGTATCAATCAATGGGGCTTAACATACATATTTTTGCATAGATTAAAAACATGAAATAAATTTATCAATCAATCAACATGAACACACATATGTAAGCATAGATTAAAAACATACAATCAATATTACTGTTAGTCTTTAAATAAGACTCAATTAATGTGTATTTATCTTAAATTAATGTCTGACTAAATATAACGTCAAGAAGTAAGCATGAGTCTATTCCCTTTTTTTTTGTTTGAGGGGTATTTTAAAATGAGTATGTTACAACTGAATTATTAAAATAATGTACATTACTAATGAAATAAGAATCAATTAATGTTCATTAATATTAAAGTAATGTGTGACTAAATCTAACATCTAGATGTAAGAATGAGTATATAGCCTTTTTTTTTGGTTTATTTTATACTAAGGCCCTCATTCTATTGTAATTTGGCCAATTGAATAGCGCTCTAAATAAGCACATAGCATATTTTTTTTAAAGAAGTTTTTAGTTAGTGAAGACCTTGCTTTTGGATAGATGCTTACTAACCAAAAACATCTTTAAAAAAAATATGTTATGTGCTTATTTAGAGCCTTATTCAATTGGCAAAATTGCAATTGAATGAGGGCCCATATATATAAGAACTGAATTATTAAAATAATGTACATTAATAAGTAATTAATCAATGTGTTCCTTTTTTTATGCACATTCTTAAACGTTAACCTTTTTTGATATTAATGATTAGTAATGATTAATTAATTAATTAATTAAATAAATAAAGTACATTATGAATGTTATTTACAATTCTTTCACACAGGTAATCACGATATATAACAAATTAATTATTAAATTAATGTACATTAATAATTAATGAATCAATGTGTTGCTTTTTTATTCACATTCTTAAACGTTAACTCGGTGCTCATCGCTAATTCGTACGCACCACGCAACACAACGTGACGACGAATCGTAGTTGGACAATTATAATATGTGATAAAAAGGTTCTGCTGAGAAAAAAATATATGCCAGTTGTCAGGGTCTTAAGCAAACACGATGCTGCTATTATTTATTTCCCAGTTTTCATTCATCATTCTACTTTAAATAAAGTCCTAAAGTAATATACATAGGGCCCTATTAACTTCCAGGAGTTACAGAGTGTTTAAATTAGAAAGGGCCGCATGGACATGTCCAGAATCCAGATCTGTAAACCATGCTTCCACACGTAGCATTTTCGAGTGTGAACATGATAAATTAGTCAAACTCGTAGTTTTGGGTTTAGACGGAGCCAATAGTAAAAGAGACCGTCATCATTACTCCACTAAAACGTGGAGGTTAAATTTCAATCACTTACGGTTCTAAAGTCAGCATTGCGATCAGACACGCATTCCAGATATAATGTAATATGAAAAATTAATAAATATGATATTCTAGTCCATGCGGGTTCCATTATATGTATTAACACATTGATTGACGGAATCAATATAGCACAGAAATTAAACCTGAAAAAAAATATTTTTCATTGCAGATTTGCGAGCTTGAGAATGTTGTGCTATTAATTGTAATACTTTTCATCTCTTTCCCTGTAATTTAAAATACAGTAGTGTGTTTATATTTGCTTTTACAGTCCTATGGACAGGAGTTTTACCCGCTTGCTGGTCCTCTCTTGTACCCGTAGGATTTTTGCTACATTTGCCATTTACGGTTTTGAAAAAAATTGCGGGCTTGAGAACTTGTAGCAATTTAAACGCGATTTGTGTTTGTAACAGGTTCAGGATTGAAAGATCAAAGGCTTAGCTGGGTCGGAGTTCAGACTCTGACAACCCGTAGGGATTTTCCGCCTGTAACCCTCAGATCAATGTAATAGCCTTAACTTTTGCAGGCTCCTTTATGGGCTTCTGGAACTACAAATCAGCGAATTTAATAGGGCCCATAGACTTTCAGCCTTATTAAATTGCGATTCGGTAATTTTAAAAGGGCTCTATTTAAGCACACAACATATTTTTTTTACAGAAGCTTTTAGTTAGTGAACTTATATCCAAAAGCAAGGTCTTCCATAACTAAAAACTTTTGTAAATAAAATATGCTGTGTGCTTAAATAGTGCCCTATTAAATTGGCCAAATCGCAATTTAATAAGGCTGTTTATTTTTTGTATTAAGCTTGAATTGCAAAAGACAGCACTGGCTGAGAGTAAACCGCTCCATTTTTCCCTATTATGTACCTGTTATGTGCCATAAATGTTTTTAATGTTTATATAAAGTTTATGAAGTAAAAATCTAACAACATTAGTAGTTATGCCAGGAGTAGAAAATCATTAATAGGGGAAATCTTAGAGGGACATTGAATTCATCACTTATTCTTGTTGTGTAGTCATTCAGTTGTGTCTGACTCTCTGTGACCCTATGCACCGCAGCAGGCCAGGCACATCTTGTGTCTGATTGTGCTTATCAGTAAGGTATTCTTGGGAAAGATACTGGAATGGGTTGCCAGTTTATTCTCCAGTGGACTGCAATTTTTCTGACCTCTCTGCTATGACCTGCCCATCTTGGGTGAACCTACATGGTACAGCTCACAGCTTTACTTTGGTACACAAGCCCCTTCACCAGGACAAGGGGGAGAAATCATCAATCCGGTTTTTATAACCTAGTTATTCCTTCAACTGCTTGCCTCTTTGCAGCAAGTGTGTCTGCAGATTCTACAGGTACCACAAATATCAAGCACCCTGCAAATGGCAATACAGCTCTCATTGCTGCAACCAAAAGATGTAAACATTCTGCAAGAAAAAAAAATTACAAAAACACCCAAATTACAATAAAAGTATAATTATTGCAACCACAGATTAAACCTTATTCATGTTTTAGTTCTTTGGACATTCTAATGTCAAAGGGCGGGGGGGGGGGGGGATGTGGGATGTATTATTGCAGTAAAGGTAAATACAAGCATTTAGAGGGAACTTGCAATGTATGGTTCATTCAGGACCGTATTGGATGTGCCTATAAACTCAATGAATCTTGCAGTGCTGAGACTCCTGCTTAGCTTAAATCACCAGTTTAAGTGGAGATGGATGTATAGATAGATAAACAGATAAACAGATGGATTCCTTTCTTGTGATGGTTACATCAAACAAATACATCTCATTTCATCTTTTCACCCTTTCTTCAGTACATTACATTTGATGTTTACTGAGACACTTTGCTGGTTCCATCAAATACAAATTGCACTGTTGCCTGGATACTTGATTAAAGCTTCAATGCCAAGTCTTCTAAAGCAGGACAAGGCTGGTTTCCTCACATAATCATGTCTAAGTGTAATGATATAATTTATTGTGACTGTGACGTGCATATGCAATCCTAAGTTCGACCCCCTCCCCCCCAACATTGTGGTTTGTATGGGATGATAATACTGTATTGTCAGGGACCCCTTACCAGGGCCTGGATTTGAGCTACCATAGAGAACAGACTTCCCCATTGGAAAATGGGTAGGGGAATTATATTGCCACCATGCTTCATGTTTCTTATGATATATGCCCCTTCTGTGTCATGTTTAAAATTAATTCATTTGTGAGTATAGTTAATGTCATGTGATATTCTGATATATTTGGTTCAGAGGTGCAATTCCCAGATGATCCCTATCACCCAGCCATCTTAGAGCAACATTAAATTACCCTAACATGTAAAACCGTAGCCCGTAACGCAGCCCGCAAGACTTATGGCTATTAAATTGGCCTTGTAAAGCAGTCTGCCAACGACTTGAGAAAACCCTATGGGACGTGAGAATTTGACTTGTGAGGCCACAAATCCTTTGTTCTTTCAAGCATGTAACTGTTACGATCCTATCGCGCTATTAAATTGCAACAAAATGACTGGTGTCCAAGCCCGTAACCCACAAATAGAGCCAAAAAGCCTACGTGTACTAGAGAGGACCCGCTAGTGAATAAAAGTCCTATACATAGCACTGTGAATGCAAATATACACACACTACTGTAAATGTAATAAAAGGGAAAGCGATGTTAGATATTAGAATTAATAGCACAACATTCTCAAACTTGCAAATGGGCAATATAAAAGACTTTATTTCATGTCTAATTTCCATGTTATATCGATCCTGGCAATCAATGTGTTAATACATATAATGGAACTCGCATGGACTAGAATATAATATTAACGGCTTTGTCAATATTGCATCATTTCTGGAATGTGGGTCCGATCATAACTCGTAATTGAAATCCGTAAGACTTTGAAGTCCCACCTCCATTTTTCAGAGATTTCCAAGAACCCAATGTTCCTTGTTGGTAATTAACCTGTAGTCTATAGCAGGGGGCCATCAACTTGTATCACCCCTACCAACTTTGGATCGTCACATGTATTAACACACATGCCTTGATGTGCACACACAGTACATATCTATTGATACAAATGGTAATTTCAAAAGACATTGTCTCCCAAACTGATTATTGTGAAATTAGTAAAATGTTAATCTAAAAATTAGAAACATATCAAAAACATGTCACCCAACATACTATTGTAGTGCTAATAAATTAGATTCATTTGTTGATTTGATTAGCAATTAAATCAGTGTTTAAAAAATGTATTCAATGTAGCAATTAATATAACGAGTGAGAAAACAAAATCATGGTTTCCTTTACAGCAAACTCAAGCAAGCATATAAATAATATTAGAGATCAGATAAGTCATGAACACTTCACATCAGAAAAGATGGCAGCAATTTTTAGGGAATACTATACTACTCTCTATAATATCCATCAGTAAGAAATCCATTCAGACGTTGAGGTGCACTGGGAGCAGATCTCCTCGTTCTTAGAAAAGCTATCTATCCCTAAATTATCTCAACAAGAGAGTGAAACTTTGGGGCTTCCCCCCACCATTGAAGATGTAGATAATGTATTGGTAAAAGTACAAGCCCAGGAGGACTCACTAAATACTACATAAACCATTTAGTGAACCGCTGACTACTCATATGACATTGCCTTTTAACTCACTCCATGAAGAACTCACATTTTCAAGATCTATGTTAGAAGCTCATATTACTCTAATCCATAAGGAAGACAAGGATCGCCAAAATGTGGGTAGCTATAGGCCAATCTCTTTCTTAAAGTTAGATCTCAAGATACAAATATTCTGGCAAACCACCTGTCGGATCTTAGCAGTTTTTACCAGATGGATTTTGTCCTGGGTGATGAGGCTCGGAACAACACCCTGGAAGTATTATATAAAATTAATTATGCACGCATGAACAACCAATCTAACGCTGCTTTTAAAAGATACCGAAAAAAAAAACTTTGATAGGCTCAGCTGGTCCTTCATATTTGCAGCTTTGTCATATATTGGAGTAAGTATTTCTTAAATTAATTTCGGCCCTACACTTATGTGCAACAGGCAGAGTGACAATCACTGTCAGACCCCTTGGAGATCACCCATGGGACAAGACAGGGTTATCCACTATCTTCATCGAAGCTGTGGCAGCGAACATAAGGTATTGCCAAACAATCTCAGGCATCTGTATTAGAAACTGGGAATTAAAACTAGCAATGTTTGCTGATGACATGCTATTAATGTTGACAAACTCACATCTGAATGATGTATTTGCTAGAGGTTCTGTCATCTTTTAGAACAATCTCTGATTTTAAAATGAATTCTTGAAAATCATAGACCCTCAACATATTGCTTCCAAAGGAGGACTGCACAAAATTAAAGTCTACGTTCCTTTTCAAATAGCAACCCTGCTTATTTTATATCATGCAAGTAGTTCCCAAAGCCATTCCTTCAGTCTTTCTGATATAACCTTCAAAGTTCCAGAGCAGTGTTTTATGCTCCTAGATACAGAGGGGATATTGGCATAACAGACATCACTAAATATGTAATAGCTATGTGAATTCAACATATAGTAGAATGGTAACATCACGATCAAATCAAAGAGTGCACAGTCTTAGAATAGATGTTTAGTCAACAACTCAACTGTGATGCCAGCCCTGACAACCTCACACCAGTAGGCCTAAACACATTTATGAGATTCCACTACACCCATCCATAATCGCCCAGATCTTGTTGGTGAGAAACATTAAGTGTAGAGACCTGGACAGAGTTATTTCATTCAATAGCCTTATCCGCCATCTCAACAGTAAACGTACAAAATTATTATAAATTTGTTATGAGTTGATAATTTACTCCCCAGAGATTAAAAAAAAAACGCCCACTGCTTGAGAGGCAGAGGGTAGGTGGCATTGATGATTCACATTTGTTAAACAATGTATCCTCAAGATCACTGATACCAAAGTAATTACTCACTGTTACCAGTCGTACTCAATAGTGCTGGGGACCTTCTTGCCCGCTACTGGAAGTCAGTGCAAGTCTCCACCCAAAAAAGAATGGATATAAATAGTAGAGTACATCCTTAAATTAGAGGAATTGCTGCTTATTGGACAAGACAAAACCTATGATTTTGAGCTTATGAGATCTTTCACACTTGCCTCAAACTAGAGACTTCAACAAGTATACACAAGTAATGGAGAGCTAGATCTAGGGTCAACTTTTATATCTCAGATCTGCCCTGGAGGCAGTCCTACATTTTATTCTAGACCAGACTAGGTTTGCCTGCAGTGGCCACCATAAGGAAGAAGGCAGCTTATAGGGATTGACTCTTAGGTAGGTGCTCCCACAGCCCAAGGGCACCTGATACTGTGAAACATATCTGCTGAGGTTTGAAACTGACACTATTAAGTTCAAATGTAAGTTTTAAACAATATTCTGAAATATATTTAAGTAAATAAATAAACAAATTGAACCTATTGTATGAGGACTACAGTTACTTAAATGAGCTTGAAAAATAGGTATTTAAGCACATAGGGGGCTCTCTTGTAATTTTCTTTATCTAAAGCAGTCTGTGAACTTTCACAATTCGGGTGATTAGGAAGACAAGCATGCCCAATTAGTTAATTCATGATAACCACAAAGACTTGAAGTGTTAAAGTTATTTAATTATTTTTGTTAAAACAAAAGTGGGTGCTCCTCTTCCATACCACCCCCACTGTGAGAGATAATTAAAAGGCTTACAATAGAGAAAGTTAAAGATAGGGAGGATAACTTGAGATAACAACAAATAACTAACTTTCAAGCTAACATTTCCAAACACATTTTTAAAGAATAACTGTTCATATTTATTCAATGCCTCACGGTCTAATAACTCATTACTGTTTTCTCATTACCAAAAGATTAGAATTGTTGTGTTTGGATCAGAAAGGCTGACTGACAGCTAAATATTGCAATCTTAAATGTTAGCTTACTTAAGAAAGTGCAATTTTGTAAATAGCATTCAGTGGATTTAAGTTATTGCTCGTAACTGCAGTTTAAAATTATACCTTATCTGGAATCTCCATTGTGTCACTTTATTAAATTAAAGGCAGTATTTTTCTTAATTTCTCAATTTTTTTCCAAAATAACCATATTGTAAATACACGCTTCTGTAATCCGTTAACACTGTTAGTGAAATCTATTTTACCTTGAAACATTGCAGATCCTCAGGGGGCTATTGAGAACACAAGGCTTAATGGCTGAGTCTTTAATTAAAGCTGACACATTTAATGTAATGGCTTTGGGTCTCAATGCAGCCCCATATAACACAGTTGCTTAATGTAATAGGGTTGGCAGACTAGCTGGGATGGTGCCAAATTCTTTATTCCAAGAAATTCATCTTTTCTTTCTAAATCTAAAAGCTTTTTTGGAATAATCTGATTCCTTTGAGGAGGTTAAAAATAAACAGAGGGGATGACAAGAATAGAGTTTAGAACATGTTTGAATATAACAATCAACAAATGATAATGGCAAAAGATAAAAGTTAGGAATAGATGAAAACGAATATGCTATAAACTCTAAAAATCCAGGCACAAATACAATTATGTATAAGCAATAACAGTTCATTAATGTTCAATCTTAAAATATATCAAAGGATTTAATACAGTTCAGAAGGGAAGTGTCTTTTAGAAAAAGATGAATGGAAAACCGATTTATTTTCATGGATGTTATTATGATGACTTATTTATAACATGCTGACGTGCTGATATTTTCTGTAGATGTGTGTACAAAGGCAGGAATACATGAGATTGCATCAGTTCAGGTTAAAATTCTTTACACAGATGGATAAGCCATCATCAGAGATCTTCGGACCTACCCAGGACATCCAAATACACACTTTCCATACCCTCTAAAATTCTAATTTCTATTCTGGATTAGAAATAATATATATAGACAGATGCATCATGCAGTGATACATGTAGGGGGGAACAGCAACACATTAAATGGTACACAGTGAAATAAGCCCACAGCTGGCAACATACACTGACATTAACACACAAAGGGCCTGTAGACCACCAAAGGCTTCTTGGGGATGGTGGGAGGGACCGGTTGACCTCTGGGTCTTTTATCAGAAGGTGTTATGTGATATGGTGGGTTGACTGGAATAGGGGTTTTCTGTGTATAGTTTTTCCCCTGTTATATGTCATACGACAGCTTCGGTTTGTCTGGTTGTGTGGTTTGTGTACGTTTTCCTATTCTGTCGATATGGCGGGTCCTTTTAAGTAGTATGTTCTAATTACCGGCTAGCTTAGTTAGTTAGCATGGTGCTAGTATGCCAAGGTCCCGGGTTCGGTCCCCCTATGGGCCTACATATATGTTGCCCCTTAAGTGCTTTTTGCATCCTCTGTAGATGTTTCCATGTGGTGTATGTGTATCTATGTGACGCTTCAAGCATCTGCGGGATTCGACCGACACTTCATAGTCAGTTTGTCAATAGTCAACTTATCGGTTTCATGCAGTGTTCTTTCAAGTTTTTCCCAATGTATCAGGTATGCTTGCAATTTTCGGTTCTATGATCAGGGGTTCCATTGATTCCATAGTTGTTTATCCTGTCTTCCCTTCGCTTTTATCTTGGATGCCTACTCTTTTTTACATGGTTTGCATTTGTTTCATTTATATATTCTGCGATTAGTCAGTCTGTGGCGTATGTATATCGCTGTTCTGCCCCTTACGGATTCTCGTACAGGTACGATGATCTGGATATGCCCACCATTGCTAGGAGAGCTGATCCTTAGTTGTCCTATGCATTACGATTGTGTATTCATATGGTGCCCTTTTTTATCATTCAGCACATTCTTCTGGTACTTTGGCAGAGGTTAGGTATCGTTATGTGGTTATTTTATTGTTCATCTTTCCTACCATTGGGGTTCCCAGTGTGGGACAAAACAGTTTTTGGCAACACTAGATCGTTTTTCGGGGAGTAAGATTAATTATGGAAGATGTCGGGTTGTTTACCAGCAAATATAATGGTGGTTTTAGTACAAAGTGATTCACACTTCCCCTGCTGAAGAGGGTTTGTTACTGAATTGTGTATCTCTCTTGGGTTTATTTCAGGGGCATGTTAAATCATCCCCATAGGATTGAATCACTACAGTGTTACATTGGTGGTGGTCAAAATTCCATTTCTCATCACAGGTGATGATGATGTGAAGGAGGATCCGAAGCGATGGTTAGTTATCTGTCTTTGGAGGATCATCCTTTCACCGAATAGATTTATAAGTTAATCAGAAGCTATATCGAAGGCCGCAGGGGCGCTGGGTAGGGTCCTGTGTTGAGGTTGTTTATTCGCAAATACAGGAGTACAAAAGGTGCAATTCTAGTGTTACAAGGATCTTAGATTTGGAGATCAGTGAGTAGATGGGGCAGTGTAGGGCATCAGAGGGCAGGGGGGGTAGATGGGGGCAGTAGTGTGGGCCCTGAGTTTATTGAGACTAGGGGGCTTGGGTAGTGTTGTGTTGGGCAAACTTACTTTGAGGTTGGGTAGATCAGGGTCCAGCCAGAGAGGATCAGTCAGGCAAAAAAGCGGGAACAGAGTGGGGAGGGGGTTTGAAATAATGGGCATATAAAGTCTTCCTGATGTTATATCTATCATTAAGACTTCATAGGCTTGTGGGTGCTCAGAGGGGACGGTCAGAGGGCATGTTCTTAGCAACCAGGCAGCCAACAGCACTGATTGGTTGAAGCTGCAAGCTGCCAAATACAGGAGTACAAGCGGTGCAAGTCTAGTGTTACAAGGATCTTAGATTTGGAGATCTTACAAAGTTTCTGCACTGTTTAGTTGGTGGGGCAGGTTGCAGGATAAGAAAATAACTTCCATTCAGTCAATATGGCCATAGTGCAGGCTATTAATGGGGACAGTGTAGGGCAGGTGGGGGTAGCGGGCCTAGAAGGTGGAAGTGTTGGGCCAGGAGGGGGTAGCGGGGCCTAGATGGGGGAAGTGTAGGGCAGAAGGGGGCATCAGGGCCTATATGGGGGCAGTGTAGGGCAGGAGGGGATAGCGGGGCCTAGATGGGGCAGTGTAGGGCAGGAGGGGGCATTGAGGCCTATATGGGGGCAGTGTAGGGCAGAAGGGGGTAGCGGGCCGATATGGGGGCAGTGTATGGCAGGAGGGGGCATCAGGGCCTAGATGGGGGCATTGTAGGGCAGGATGGGGTAGATAGGGGCATCAGAGGGCAGGAGGGGGTAGCAGGCCTAGATGGGGCAATGTAGGGCAGGAGGGAGCAGATGGGGGCAACAGAGGTCAAGAGGAGGCATCAGGGAGTAGATGGGGGCAGTGTAGGGCATCAGAGGGCAGGAGGGGGTTAGATGGGGGCAGTAGTGGGGGCCCTGAGTTTATTGAGACTAGGGGGCTTGGGTAGTGAAGTCTTGGGCAAACTTACTTTGAGGGTGGGTAGATCAGGGTCCAGCCAGAGAGGATCAGTCAGGCAAAAAAGCGGGAACAGAGTGGGGCGGGGGTTTGAAATAATGGGCATATAAAGTCTTCCTGAAGGTATATCTAGCATTAAGACTTCATAGGCTTGTGGGCGCTCAGAGGGGACGGACAGAGGGCATGTTCTTAGCAACCAGGCAGCCAACAGCACTGATTGGTTGAAGCTGCAAGCTGCCAAATACAGGAGTACAAGCGGTGCAAGTCTAGTGTTACAAGGATCTTAGATTTGGAGATCTTACAAAGTTTCTGCACTGTTTAGTTGGTGGGGCAGGTTGCAGGATAAGAAAATAACTTCCATTCAGTCAACATGGCCATAGTGCAGGCTATTAATGGGGGCAGTGTAGGGCAGGTGGGGGTAGCGGGGCCTAGATGGTGGAAGTGTTGGGCCAGGAGGGGGTAGCAGGGCCTAGATGGGGGAAGTGTAGGGCAGAAGGGGGCATCAGGGCCTAGATGGGGGCAGTGTAGGGCAGGAGGGGATAGCGGGGCCTAGATGGGGCAGTGTAGGGCAGGAGGGGGCATTGAGGCCTATATGGGGGCAGTGTAGGGCAGAAGGGGGTAGCGGGCCGATATGGGGGCAGTGTATGGCAGGAGGGGGCATCAGGGCCTAGATGGGGGCATTGTAGTGCAAGAGGGGGTAGATAGGGGCATCAGAGGGCAGGAGGGGGTAGCAGGCCTAGATGGGGCAATGTAGGGCAGGAGGGAGTAGATGGGTGCATCAGAGGGCAAGAGGAGGCATCAGGGAGTAGATGGGGGCAGTGTAGGGCATCAGAGGGCAGGAGGGGTAGATGGGGGCAGTAGTGGGGGCCCTGAGTTTATTAAGACTAGGGGGCTTGGTTAGTGAAGTCTTGGGCAAACTTACTTTGAGGGTGGGTAGATCAGGGTCCAGCCAGAGAGGATCAGTCAGGCAAAAAAGCGGGAACAGAGTGGGGAGGGGGTTTGAAATAATGGGCATATAATGTCTTCCTGATGTCATATCTAACATTAAGACTCCATAGGCTTGTGGGCGCTCAGAGGGGACGGTCAGAGGGCATGTTCTTAGTAACCAGGCAGCCAACAGCACTGATTGGTTGAAGCTGCCAGTCAGGAAAATTGATACATTTAATTGAACACTGAATTTGTACACACTAAAGTGGAGCGTTAGAGCTCAACGCTCACGCTCACACACACTGTAATATAGCAACACTAGGGAGAGAGACACCAGGCAAGGGGGAAGGCACAGAAAGCATTAATTTAAAGTGATAGATACATAATTTTACAAAATCATATAAAAGAAAACGTGACAGCTGATATACAGGTATATTTAAATTGTATTATCTATATAAATTTAAAATACAATGTTAAAGTGATTGATCATTTTTTGGGGGGTGCCTGCCCATTTCCGCTTATGCACCAGCCGCCCCGGCTCCAATCGTGTTTCTTGTGCATGCTGCCTAACACTTGTTCATAGGCAAGGAGGGAGCTGTCAGTTTAAGTGTGTACACAATCTCAATAGTCACTTACAACCTAACTCAGTATTCTCTCATTGAGATATGTTATTCATTATGTGCACATGAAACCTATTGGGAGTCCTCAGGACCCTGTTTTTTTTACGGGGTTCTTGATGTTGATTCCCCCAAATGGCGGTCCTACAGAAGGAGTTGGAATTATGCACCCCCAGTGCAAATTCTATATACCCCACATAGATGTCAATAAAAAAAGCTAAAAAATATGTAGATTGTTAGATCAACCCAATGGTGATTAAATCACTTTTCTATCAAACATATATTTCTTATCCCCTAAGAAATTAAGAACCCCCCTTTACTCAAGGCCCATGTCAGTAGCAAAGGGATCCCGGGGTGTATATTTTTCCCTAAACAAATAATTTAATATAGATTTTTTTTAGTTATTTTATCATTTATATTTAAACATAGAACTATTTAACTTAAACTAAAAGATAACATTTTAAATCTGTACTATTATTATTATTTTTGCTTTCTAAAACAAGTTCTCCAAAAGGGTTCTTTATATATTTAGGAGTACATTGGTTCTTTAACCATTGCCAAATATGCTTCCCTCAATTAGGACTCATGAGAAGTCTAGAATATTCTTTTCTCTGTGGACATTTGCTGTGGCCCCATTTGGCCTACACCGTTAAACAGTCTGCTAAACTGTTATGATTTGTGCAAAAACATTTTTAATATAAATTCATGTTCTGATCCTTTGCCAGTTTCACTGCACTAAATTGTCTAACCTGTCTGCTACGACCTGTCCATTTTAAGTGACCCTATATGGTATCGCTCACAGCTTCATTGAAGTACACAAACCCCACAACACCACAACAAGGTAGTGATCCAGAAAGGGTGCCAAACACTACTAATGCAGCAAGTAGGAGTGAGCCCAATACATCAATAATTAAGCCTCCATTTTGATTGTATTACCCAGTTTGTGTACACAAAAAAAAATACAAAACATTTTTTACACTTTACAAGCTGCACACTTGCCATTTGTCAGGCCGGGAACAAAATATGGGGCCACTTTGGAAAATTACAAAAGTTTAAAAGAACTGCATAAGTTCTGTCAAAGACTTTCATATATACTGCTTATAGGTATTTGAATTAAAATATATTATTTTCAATAAACAAAAATCACAGAGCAAGGACTGCAGGGTGTTTGGCTTGCATGGCCTGTTCCATATTGTATGTAAATTACAACTGGAGTTAGCAATTTAACAAATACAAACAAAGTTTGCCCAAATATAACTGCAGACACTTTATTTTTTTAACTTTAGTTTCAATTCATTACATGCGATAAATGTTGCAACTGCATACATGTGAATCAGAAATAACCTCATAATAAGAACCTATCAGGACTGCTGATATCCAAGCAATGCTATACCCCACTTCATACTTTGTTCATGGGTTTTAATGAGCCAATCACATGCATAGTAATAGCCTAATTATATCAAAAGTGCAACTGAATGGCGTTGCTATGGTAACTCCCTACATTCTGCAGAGTCTGTAATGATTGGATCTTTAAGTTATGATCCACTACATGGGCTATTTTGAATATGGCCCATGTGAAAACTATTGATCAGTATATACTGGTGCATTTAAGTGGCATTTAGATCAATATAAAGTCCTTTTTTTCTTTCTCTCTTTCTTTCTCTCATTCTCTTTCTTTCTCTTGTCCTCTCTCTCTCTCTTGTTCTCTCGTTCTCTTTCTCTTGTTCTCTCTCTTTTTATTTTTCTCTCTTTCTTTCACTCTTTCTATATTTATCTTTATGTTTGTTTCTCTCACTCTACCTTTTTTATCTTTTTGTCTTTTACTCTGTCTTCTTCTGTTTCCCTCTTTTTTCTTTATCTATTTTCTGTCTGTCTCCTCACTATCTTTTTTCTTCTGTCTTTTAATTTATATATTTGTGTTTTTTTCATTTTTCTATTCGTTTCTTTCCCTGGCTCTCTTTTGGTCTCTTTCTTTTGCACTCTTTCATTCCCTGTCTCTTTCACTATTTGTCTCTGTCTCTCTCTCTCTCTCTCTGTGTCACTCCATGTGACTCTTTCTCTCTCTCTCCTTTCTCTCTGTCTGTTCTGTTGACTCTCTCGCTCTCTCCCTCTATCTCTCAGTCTCTATGTTTTTCTCTCCAACTCTCTCTTTTTCTTTCTGATATGTTTTGCCATCTCTACACAACTTAATATCACTGTCCCAAAATTCTTCCTAATCCCTTTTTTTAGAGATGTTCTGGACATATTATCATAAGCTTTGAAGTGAGTTATATAGTTTATATAATCCACTAATGTTTGCTATGTTCCTCTTGACCCTTTGTGAAGTCAATTACATATCTAAATATTCAAATTAAAATAACACGGCTCAGACATGTGCAAATGTCACAGTACATAACCTTACAATTGTCTCATCTGCATTTTGGTCTCCAGCTAACACATGGCCTCACACATACAGATCATAAAAAAGATTGCTAGCTAGGTAAAAAAAACAACTAAAGATAACTTTGTATTAGCAGCAAGAACATGGAACTGCTAAACTAATAACTGATACTTTCATTTTATATATATATATATATATATATATATATATATATATATATATATATATATATATATATATATATATATTATATATATTTGACACCCCAGTTAAAAGTTGCCGCTTTAAGGAACTAACTGGTCCAGGAGAAATAGGCAGTGAAATATCATAAACGGCCGATACGGTGCTCGTACAATAGGTTTCCTTAATTAATTAATTTAATTATTGATTAACAATGAGATCAGAATTCAAAGAATTTCTAGGCGAGATTGCTCATTGGTTGCTAGGGAGCATGGGTGTGAGTTTGTCTGAACAGATGAGTTTTCAGAGACTGTGTAAAGATGTGAAAAGTGGATAAAAGTCTGATTGAGAATTTCAGCAACAGCATAAAAGGGGCATTCATTTGGGCAGTTTGGAGGACAAGTTAGGGGAGTATTTAGAAATTAGAAAAAAATATGTAGATCGATGCTGTGTGTGATTGGCTTTGTCGGTGACACTCGATATTTTTAAATTAATTGAGGATATTTTATTTCTATTTTTTGCAATGCAAAGTATTTGGTGGACTATGGAAATTAAGTCAATATACCACTGGTGGCTAACTGGTCATAGATTTGGACCTTCTGGTGTAGACAATGCAGAATGGTTACACCTACAGTAGCTATGCACAGCACTGAGTATCCACACATAGTTTAACATAATGTTGAGTGTTCACACCTAGTTGCCCATACTGGGTAGAATGGTCCAGATTTCAAGTATCCAACAGGGTATCACATAAAAATGTAATTGGTGGACATAGTTATGGGAGGCTCCGTCCCATAGTGGCCCTTGGCAACAGTCAACTTTTTTTTTTGCATCATGGCCTCAGTGATTTAGGACAAATATATAATTCTTGGACACAATTTTAAAATTATTAATTGGTAAGATAGGACATTGTAGACTTTGTGCAAAGGCATTACTAATGATACTGACAGCAACAGCTGTTAATTTGTCGGACAATTTTTTGCATGAATACTTCTTAACAAAATAAATAAAGGATCCAGTTTCCTTATTTATTAACAAAACAAATTTGCACGTCACCCGTTTTTATGTTTGTTGAACTCTGTTTTTATAGAATTAATTCAGACTTGTAAAAGGAACTCTGTTTTTTATAAGAAAGAGATTGTACGGACAGGTCAATAACAGAACCAATATAGCCCAGGAACAATTTTTTCAGGAACAATACCCTTTAATAAAATGAATAGGTTTCCTCATAATTCTCCTTTTCTGATCACTGACAAACAGACAGTAGCTAATAAAGAACATGCACATGGCTCTATTTACAGAACAAGCATGTGAAAGGGTAGAATAGGTGACCTGGCACATTATCTGCAGTTAAATACCACAAATTAATAGAAAATTCCATTTTTCTGTTTGCACAAATACAACATTGACTTACAAGTAATTGAGTCTGGAGGACTATTGTTAGAGAACATAAGAACATGCTCAGATAATGGTAGAGCAAAAATAGGTCACTGTTTTATTTTTTCACCATGATTTAAAAGAACATTGGATGGATAGATAGATAGATAGATAGATAGCATTACTGATTAGAATTTACAAAGTATCTATCTATCTATATAGCTATCATAATCTGTCATAATAGTACATCTGAATTAAATTGCTTTATGGAAGTTTAAATTGACTCTTCTTTGTGTGGCACTGACTGTTTGCATGTATTTCTGACCCTCTAACATACTCACCACCTCTCTCTCTCTCTCTGTCTATATATATATATATATATATATATGTATATATATATATATATATATATATATATATATATATATATATATATATATATAAATATATATACAGTGGGGGGGGGGGAGGTATTTGATCCCCTGCTGATTTTGCTCCTAATCTCAGCTTGTTACCTGTATAAAAGTCACCTGTCCACAAACTCTCCATCATGGTCAAGACCAAAGAGCTGTGAAAGCGTTGTGGTCAGATGAGACCAAAATCAAGCTCTTTGGCATCAACTCAACTCGCCGTGTTTGGAGGAGGAGGAATGCTGCCTATAACCCCAAAATCACCATCCCCACCGTCAAACATGGAGGTGGAAACATTATGCTTTGGGGGTGTTTTTCTGCTAAGGGGACAGGACAACTGCACCGTATCAAAGGGACGATGGATGGGGCCATGTACCATCAAATCTTGGGTGAGAACCTCCTTCCCTCAGCCAGGGCATTTAAAATGGGTTGTGGATGGGTATTCCAGCATGACAATGACCCAAAACATACAGTCAAGGCAACAAAGGAGTGGCCTAACCAGTCTCAAGACCTTAATCCCATAGAAAATCTGTGGGGGGAGCTGAAGGTTCGAGTTGCCAAACACCAGCCTCAAAACTTTAATGACTTAGAGAGGATCTGCAAAGAGGAGTGGGACAAAATCCCTCCTGAGATGTGTGCAAACCTGGTGGCCAACTACAAGAAACGTCTGAACTCTGTGATTGCCAACAAGGGTTTTGCCACCAAGTACTAAGACGAAGGGATAAAACACTTATTTCCCTCATTGACCTGCAAATCAATGTATAACTTTTTTGACATGCGTTTTTTTTTTGGGGGGGGGGGGGGTGGTTGTTGTTATTCTGACTCTCACTGTTAAAATAGACCTACCATTAAAATTATAGACTGGTCATTTCTTTGTCAGTGGAGAAACGTTCAAAATCAGCAGGGGATCAAATACTCCCCCCCCCCCCCCCCTCCCCACTTTATATACACACACGTATACATATGTATATGTATATATATATATATATATATATATATATATATATATACACTTAAATACATATACAGTTACAATTATAGAATGGACACCTAACACTGGGAAATTAAAAGTATTAACAATTACACAATAGCAAAAAAAGAAATAAATATACCAGTATCTATCTATCTATCTATGTATCTATGTGTCATAATTTTAATCTATCTATCTTTGTCATAATTTTAATTTATCTATCTATCTATGTATCTATCTATCTATCTATCTATCTATCTATCTATCTATCATAATACTACATTTGAATTAAATTGCTTTATGAAGGTTTAAATCTATCTCATGAGCCCTCAGCAGTTGTGCAGTAAAACAGATTGACTCTTCTTTGTGTGACACTGACTATATGTTGAAAGAGAGCACCAGGTGTGTGATATTATCATTTAACACACTTAAAACTGTTGTGTTTGTTTATGTTATTTATTTCTCTTTTTTTACTTTATTCGGCTTTGTGAGCTGAATGCAGAATGAAACTCAAAAGATAAATTACTGAGAAAAAGTAACTGAGGCAGATAAATGTGGGTATTTCCCTTCATAGACAAACTCAGCTGACTAGTCATCCTGCCTGTTACAGCAGGTTACAGGAGCTCTCTGCAGCAGTTCACAATAAAACAAAATGTATGGGATGGGACCTCGTTGTCCAAGGTTAAAAATGCAGGTATAAAATAAGGGAAGATTTAAATAAATGTTAAAGGTAAACATTTATTTTTATTGTTCCGAATGGATAGTTAGAAGTGTATATGTGTTTGCGTCATTCAACCGTGTCCGACTCACCATGCTGATCCACTTGGTATTCATATCAGAGATACTGGAGTGGGTTGCCAGTTCCTTCTCCAGTGAGCCACTGCATACATCTCCTGGTATTCCTAGGTTGTCTCCCATTCAAGTACTGACCAGGCCCAACCCTGCTTGGCTTCAGGGTGGTGTGACCTCTCGGTTCCCTGACTGGGATTGAACCCAGGTAGCAGCATTGACAGCACCAAAACCTAACCATTGGACCACCAGGGAACGCAATGCATAGTTAGACGTAGACTATTTTAAAGGGACTCTTTAGGCAAAAATACATTGTTTTATGTAAATGTTATAACCAGGTTACTTAATTAAGTTTATCCTCCTCCATGTAATTGTGTTATAAAGTTTACACTTCACTTAGGGAGCCCCATGTGCGACTGTTTCTTAGTTTCTGGGACCTCTCCCTTTCTTCCAACATAACACACTAGTAGCGTGAAGCCTCTCTACTATGTTTGTGGCCTCAGGTTAGAGCTGTGCAACATGGCAGGCTGCATCGAGTGAGAACAAAATGGCAGTGGGAGGTCCCACAAGGTGATAAACATTTACTCTGGGAATTATTAGAAGTATGTGAACGGTAGATTTTATATAACAGTTACATTTAAGAGGATTAAATTAATTAAACTGCCTGGTTTAAATATTTACAGTATATAAAACAAAAATGTTTTGAGGATTTTACTAGGCATATAATATACCTGAGTCTATTTACTGTTATGTACTTTTTTAATAATAAGTGCTTATAATATCTGTTTTTATTCCCTAAAATCAAGCAATTTCTACCTCCTTGTGTCTGCCCTCTACAGCTCACAAAGAAGCAGACTCTGTAGTAGTCGGTGTGCAGTGTCTCATACTAACCAATCAGTGATCATCTCTCAGCAACAAGCTGCAACATGCTGCTGACACACGGTTTCTGATAGGCTAGGACACTACACTGCACATCCAGCCCTACAGGGTCTATGTCAGAATATGCTTCAGTGGGCAGACCCATACAGGGACTATTTGTTTGATTTCAGGCAATAAGAACCGAGCTTATAAGCACTTTGTAATAAAACTAAGTACATAAACGTAAAATACAGGAACTATCCATATCCCTTTAATATGATGTACGTGTTTTATTTTAATTTGTTTGATTACAAAGTAAAACTTTATAGAATAAATAAGTGATATTTAGCAGTAATGGTTATATGTAAAGATTTGTTCACACCCTAAATTGTTGTTGTGTAATTCTGTAATAATCTCCCTGCTATATCAGATCATGATGATCACATCTTGCCTGGGATATATTCCTATTTATAGCATTGTTCTTGCTCCACAGTAAAGTGACAAAAAGTCAATAGGCCACAAAAGAAAAAATTACTTTAAGATTGTGCTGCCTGGACGCTCCTCTGGGAGAAGAAATGAAATGATAGGAGACCATTAGACAGAAAAGATTTCCAATGTTATCCTGTCATTATTCTGTCTGCATTATACAGTGATATTGTGTTTCATACAATCCCTGCCTTATTTACCAGGTATTAATCGAGAGTTATTGGGGAAGAGAGCTCATGATTACATTTAAATAAATGTATGTACTTGAAGACTTTTAGCATAATTAAACCGGTAAAAATTGAATTGTTGTTGTTTAGTCCGTCAGACTCTCTGTGACCCTATGGACAGCAGCACACCAGGCACATCTCTCGTTATGTCTCTGGTTTTGCTTATCCATTAGGTTATATTGGCAAAGATACTGGAGTGCGTGTCTAGTTCCTTCTCCAGTGGATCGCAATTTGTCTGACCTCTCTGCTATGACCTGCCCATCTTGGGTGACCCAACATGGTATAGCTCATAGCTTCATTGAAGTACACAAGCCCCTTCACCACAATAAGGTAGTGATCTAGAAGGGGTTGTGTCCCAGTATTTCCCCAAAAAATCCTAGTTTTTTGTTAAATAAAAGAAACAAATTTGTATAGCTCTGCAAGACCCGGGGGGAATCCATGATACTTAAAGTGTGAACCCCCTACCCAGGACAAAAGGTCCCATTAGGTTATTCAGCCTTTTAGTTTCCAGCACCACAGTGGGGAGGTAGGAAAGGCAGATTGACAGGTGGGTCACACCTCACTGTACTTAAAAAAACAACACTTGTTTGTGAAATATGTAACAAACATTAGAGCCTGTGCAAACCATGGACATGAAATGATTTTTAGAGAAAATCAGAAGTTTTAGAAACTCTGTTTATGAGTACAGGAATCCATTTTGTGTTTGTTACATCACTTCCTGAGAGCTGAATGATAAAGGTGCGTATTTTTTATATCTATCAGTAGAGGGGGGTGAAGAGTAAAATTGTTGTCTTATTCAGCTTTGCTAAAACTCACTGTTTTTTTTTTTTTTGCTCAGTTAGAAACTGCTTTCTTTCTCTAAAAGTATGCATCCTTGAAACCGAGTATCTCCCAATTATTTTTTCCATGTTTTGTTTTATATATCCTCTGCCAACATTTAATGAATGTGTGTACGTGATCTCCTGGTGTCATTGCCTTTTTGCTTTATAAGCTCTGCCAAAACTGAAAGAAATGGAATCTGTTTGGAAAAGCTTTTATGTGTGTGTATATTTCCAGACAGGTCCCCAAGAAGTCTTGGAGTCCAGGGCTACACCGGCAGTCACCTAGTGTAATCAGTGAAATTCCCAAACAGGAGGGAATGAATGTCTCCAGAGTCCAGTAGATGCTTCAAATTGTCTGACCTCTCTGCTATGACCTGCCAATCTTGGGTGACCATACATGGCATAGCTACACTGTGGTACACAAGCTTCTACACCACAACAAGGTAGTGATCCAAAAGGGGAAAAATGTTTTAGAAAGTAAAAAAAAAGGTAAATATTATATTATTATATGCATTTTTCATGCCAGGTACAGGACTGAGAGCTGCTAGAGCACAACTCAGTTTGTTTCTGTGGGAGCCATATTAATGGGAGGTGCTTGCATCTGGTAGGTATGGTAACTACCAATTGTTTAGAAAAACATGCAACAAAGTAACATCACTAATAACATAATGTGGGTCACAAATGCAAACAATGCAGGGATAAATCCCAACTCCTGGATAATTAGCAGACTTCTCATTTGAAAGGAACTCCCATCAACATGGCTTCTACAACAAAACTTGAGACCAGCAAACACCTTGCTCCTGACCTATTTAATAATAAAGAGTAGCAGGGAGCTTTTGGGGTATCTGCATATCCATGAGCTTAAGATTTTATTACTAGTCATTTGAATATAAAACACTAGCTAAGCAAAAACAGACACTCTCTGTAAGACCTAGATCATTATTCCTCTGAAGCTTGGCCCATATTAGCCTGCCTAGTAAATTTAAACAACAGATTACTTATCATCTGTTTCTTGCATAATTATTACATTTTCATGTTGATATCAATTGTTTTTTATATAATGAACATCAGTGAAATATAAAGCATGTTTGATTCAAACACATTATAGGAAGCTTGGAACTACAAGCGACCTTTACGGGGATGCAACAGAGGTTTCAAACAGAGGTTTACATTTTTTTTTTTTTCTTTCAGTAAACTTTCATTGAATTTTGTGATTTTACTTGTCAATTAACCTTTTTGATCTTGCCGCCAAGCACGTGGTGTTATCTAATTATACAGGCTATTTATTTTTTAATAATTACTATTTAACCCCCACTGAGGGTATGCATGCATTGTTTTGGTCTAACTGTGTTTGGCTTGTGCACATGGATCTGGGTGCTTGAGCCCCAGGGAATAATTAACTTTTCATTATCCACTATAATAGTAGCTTGTGATTAATGCAAGCATGATGCGTTATGCCCAGGCGTTACTCAGAAGCTACTAACTTAAATTCTGGTGAACCGCTCATGTAAAAGAAGTTGAGCATGTGCGTTGCATCTTAGTGACGTCTCTGCGCATGCGCGTTGGTGAGCCTGGGGAGAGAGAGAGGGTGGGAGGGAGAGAGAGAGGCAGGGGGAGAGGGAGTAAGAGAGAGAAAGGGAGAGAGAGGCAGGGGAGAGAGAGAGGTGAGGAAAAAAGAGAGGCATGGGAGAGAGAGAGAGGGTGCACAGAGAGGGAGAGGGCATACTCAGTGAGAGACAGAACAGACTATAAGTTACCAGTTAATAATTATTAGATGACAGCACAGGTTTGGTATAACCCTAAAAGTGTCTAATTATCTGTAGTTCAGCACCTGAATTACAAGCCCCCTCTATATACTCTCTTGATCTCTTCCAGACTTTTTGTTTTCTTGAGGTTAATATATCCAGAAAAAAAAACAAATAGGAGTTTGTGAAATTTGCTCCTTTCAGAACCTGAAGCTAAAAACTGCGGGCAGCATATGTTCTATAAAAGCTCCAAATACAGTAAAATATGCCTCAATTTAAAAAAAATCTAATGTTTTTCTACTTTGTTTTCAGTGCTATAATGGTGTAGAGCAGTAGTGATAGATTCCATGTACCTTTAATTACATATAACTGATAAAGTACTTGTGATAATGACATATAGTTATCATAGTATATTTGGAACCACTGCTGCATCTGTTTAAGTTAAAAAAAATGGTCTTTTCTATTGCCCTTTAAAGGACCACTGTGGTCAAATGTTTAGAATGGTCTATTTTAAAGAACTACTCTTAAAATATACATTTATTCAGAATGTAAAAAAAAATACAACTTATTTTCTTTTATATACAATTATACTGCTGTGGAATCTACCATTTTGGCTTCATTTCAACTTCCTGAAGTGGGAATATACAGGAAGTGTGTGTCTGCACAATGTGGCAGTTATATCTGCAAGTTTTCTCCATTGAATTAACAGGAGGCTCCTTAGTTTACAAGGAGAAAGCAACAAGCAGCTGCAGCAAAGATAGCAAAATGGAGCCAAGCAGTAAAGAATAATTGCATATAAAAATGGTAAAATATCAAGGATGTGTAGTTTTTGCAAAAAAAACACCCATTATAGTGTTTAATTATTTCAAAATCAACATAGAAAACAATTTGCTCAATATCTCTAACCGATAATGACCCAAATATACTGTAGAAACACACACTGACATGCCCATTTCCTATTATATTATGCTATAGCTCTGGAACAATAATATAGTACACAAAAGGTACAGAAGAACAATACAATATATTTCCAATGGGATTTGCACTTCATTACGTATTAGAGCTGACACAAGGCAAACAAGCCAGGAAACAGTGAGCAGCAGCTGGGACTCTCCCAAATACGCAATAAATGGCACTAACAAAGCGCTGCGGTTATAATTCCACTGGCTCTGCACGTAGGTGACTCCATTATTCCTTTTGCTGTTTGCACCCTCCTATAAATGAACACATTTCCATCAGATGTTTTTCGGGACATTTTTTTTATTTATTCTGTTTCTTGTGTGTACGCTGGAAATCTGAAGACTATAAACGTGGGTTTATCGAACAGACGTTTATTTATTTTAATAATCAATGTATATTTATTTTAATAATCAATGTAAAAGGGCTTCTGGATATAAAAATATATCTAGCTAAGCCATGTGTTAGCTATGTATATAAAACAATATTTATATTATATCAATTTTTGTATGGAATATTCCATCTTGTCTGACTTGAGCACTTCCAGATAGCATGGAGCATGGAGAAATATATTTATCTAATAAACACTGGTGGGATTGGTAGAGGAGGAGGGAGTAGGGTGCAGAACTTATTGGAGCTTTTGGTAATCGACACCTATCAGTTCCCTGCACAGGCTCATAATAGATGCAAGCCATGCTCCTGCAGAAATGTAAACCCCCTTTCGCACCAACAGCTTCTTTAAAGCATCATGGATACCCCTAGAGACCAAAAAATGCACCAAAATACATAAATTTATTTAATGTAAAAATTAGTTTCATGATATTTTCCTTTCTTATATGGTCTTAAACACAACTTCAAATGTATATATCTTTTAATCATACAATGTTCCTAGTCTATGCAGTATGTAAGCTGTATACAGATTTGATTAAAAAAATACTTTTAAAATGTGTAGGAGGAGCAAAGATTAAATGGGTGGACCCACATTTGCTTAAGCCATTGATCAAAATAGTGTGATTAATTGCTTCTCTCTGCTGTTCCATATTGTGTTAAGAACGACAACAATCACTCTGAACACTCCCCTTAGCAATGAGACAAGTAGTGCAGGAGATCCTCTAACCCAGGGGTAGGCAAGTTCACTCCTTGAGAGCAACACACAGGCCAGGATGTGAAATTATCCCTGCTGCGTACATGCAAGACTATGACTTCTTCAGTCATCCTGATTGACTCACCTGTGCACTGAAATCCTCATATTCAGGCCTTTGACCGAGCTTCCTTACCCCTGACCTAACCTATAAGTGCTCATATAGAAGCAGAACACTTTCCTCTGTAAGACTTTGCCAAGAGGACTGATCTGATATGTGAACTCAGCAAAATTGTGTGTCACTGTTAGATATTTGAGCTTGATCGTTAGGTATTTCAACCATATATTAAAAAAATATATATTTTATGATTAAATATTGCTTAAATAAGGTGCGATGAACCATAAGAACTTGTCCTGTTGGTAAATAATAGGCAGAGATATTTTTTAATGTTACCTCCCCACCGTGAATGATAATTAGATAAGATAAAGATATTAGGAGAGAGGGATCATCTTTTCATGCAATATACAGTGGATATAAAAAGTCTATACACCCCTGTTAAAATGTCAGGTTTCTGTGCTGTAAAAAAAAATAGACAAAGATAAATCATTTCAAAACTTTTTCCACCTTTAATGTGACCTATAAACTGTACAACTCAATTGAAAAACAAACTGAAATCTTTTATGTGGTTGCATAAGTCTGCCACCCTCTTATAACTGGGGATGTAGCTGTGTTAAGAATTAAGCAATCACATTCCAAATCGTATTAAATAGGAGTCAACATACACCTGTCTTCATTTAAAGTGCCTCTGATTAACCCCAAATAAAGTTCAGCTGCTCTAGTTGGTCTTTCCTGAAATGTTCTTAGTCGCATCCCACAGCAAAAGCCATGGTCCACAGAGAGCTTCCAAAGCATCAGAGGGATTTCATTGTTAAAAGGTATCAGTCAGGAGAAGGGTACAAAAGAATTTCCAAGGCATTAGATATACCATGGAACACAGTGAAGACATCATCATCAAGTGGAGAAAATATGGCACAACAGTGACATTACCATAATTGGAGCTCCCTCCAAAATTGATGAAAAGATGAGAAGAAAACTGGTCTGGGAGGCTACCAAGAGGCCTACAGCAACATTAAAGGAGCTGCAGGAATATCTGGCAAGTACTGGCTGTGTGGGACATGTGACAACAATCTCCCGTATTCTTCATATGTCTGGGCTATGGGGTAGAGTGGCAAGACGAAAGCCAGGCTACATTTTGCAAAAACACATCTGAAGTCTCCCAAAAGCATGTGGGAAAATGTGTTATGGTCTGATGAAACCAAGGTTGAACTTTTTGGCCAAAATTCCAAAAGATATGTTTGGTGCAAAAACAACACTGCACATCACCAAAGGAACACCATACCCACAGTGAAGCATGGTGGTGGCAGCATCATGCTTTGGGGCTGTTTTTCTTCAGCTGGAACTGGGGCCTTAGTTAAGATAGAGGGAATTATGAACAGTTCCAAATACCAGTCAATATTGGCACAAAACCTTCAGGCTTCTGCTAGAAAGCTGAACATGAAGAGGAACTTCATCTTTCAGCATGACAACGACCAAAAGCATACATCCAAATCAACAAAGGAATGGCTTCACCAGAAGAAGATTAAAGTTTTGGAATGGCCCAGCCAGAGCCCAGACCTGAATCCGATTGAAAATCTGTGGGGTGATCTGAAGAGGGCTGTGCACAGGTGATGCCCTCGCAATCTGACAGATTTGGAGTGTTTTTGCAAAGAAGAGTGGCCAAATTTTGCCAAGTCAAAATGTGCCATGCTGATAGACTCATACCTGAGTGCTGTAATAAAATCAAAAGGTGCTTCAACAAAGTATTAGTTTAAGGGTGTGCATACATATGCAACCATATTATTTTATTTTGGCCCAGCCAGAGCCCAGACCTGAATCCGATTGAAAATCTGTGGGGTGATCTGAAGAGGGCTGTGCACAGAAGATGCCCTCGCAATTTGACAGATTTGGAGTGTTTTTGCAAAGAAGAGTGGCCAAATTTTGCCAAGTCAAAATGTGCCATGCTGATAGACTCATACCTGAGTGCGGTAATAAAATCAAAAGGTGCTTCAACAAAGTATTAGTTTAAGGGTGTGCATACTTATGCAACCATATTATTTTATTTTTATATTTTTTTATTCCCTCTACCTTAAAGATTTCAGTTTGTTTTTCAATTGAGTTGTACAGTTTATAGGTCACATTAAAGGTGGAAAAAGTTCTGAAATGATTTATCTTTGTCTTATTTTTTTACAGCACAGAAACCTGACATTTTAACAGGGGTGTGTAGACTTTTTATATCCACTGTACTTCTTAGTAAAATAAAGTTAATAGATTCATAGGTATATTATATTCCTAGGGAAATTCAGAAACCTTCCATGTACATTTAAAAGTGTACTTATTTCAATAACTAAATAGATTTATCCGGTCTCTAATTAAGATAACTGTTATAATATATTTCTCAAGTCATCTGATTCTAGATTACTAATAATATAGTGTATCTTTAACTCAGTTTCTTAGGATCAATATGTGAGGATGTGAAAAATAGGTTAGTCCATCAACTATCTGTAAGATGCTTAGCCTTAAGATGTATATAGCAGAGGGTCACAAATAGAAAAAGGTACATTTTTTGGAGTACCTGCTGATTATACCATTCCTTGTGTCATGAAAAAATGGTGGATATACAATGTTTGGCTTATGCTCCTCTGTGGGTTCAGACACTGAAGTGCTCTTTTGTTGACTGATTTCCGAGGGTCTCCAGGATAGTGTACCATTTAGAGAAGGTTCTCGGAGTCCTTCAACATATCCGAAGGTGACAAAGAGATACTGTAAGAGATATTGTTGTTTGGGCTGTGGCAGTTGATATAGGTGAAATTGGTATTAAATTTGTAGCATTTATAGGACAATTGGTTAGAGTTAGGTGGAGGAACATTATATACTGGAACTTCCTCTGCCTCGTGCCTTGCATGGTTTGTAATGAGCAGTGTGAAGATCACAAGGACCTGCTGCTTTCTCTGCTTGGGTTGCTGTAGCTGTGGGGCAGGTCTCGTCCATCTCTTCTCGAATTCCCCATTACTTTTCTTAGCACTCTGAGTTCAGTAATGGGGAATTCAAGAAGAGATGGAAGACAGTTCTGGTGTCTCCAACTTCACGGTCCTCGTGTCCAATGAGGAGGTTGTAAGGACTCTTCTCCAGGCCTGTTCTCTACACATTTTGTATAATTCAACCAGGTCCACTCTCAGCCCAGTGGTCATGGCTGTCAGGACCTCAGTGACTCTAATTGCTACAATGTTGGCTGCTGTTGTGTTCGTTACAGTGATTATCAATAGCCATAATTGGGGTTTATCATCAAATCAGTTTGTCGGATTGCAAATAAAAAAAAAGTGGTAAATATTGTAGGGCCCTGCATTGGATGGCCACAGGAGGGGTAGGTCCTAACTCTATATGTTGCCTTCTAGGACTGGATGTTCCCAAGTCCCAGAATAGTGGGCTCAATTAAATGAGTAAGTAAGGTACTTTGGCCCACTAAGATACTGGGGGGCTTGATGAAATTTGTGTTATTTGAAGGATTTTAGACATACAACCAGGATCCATCTGTCTAAGTGGTCTTTGAAGAGACCTTTTAAGCAAAACATTTTGTTTTATATAAATGTTACAACTAGATTTTATTTAATTAGTTTGATCCTTTGCACTTACTTGTAAGAGACCCATAAACATTTGTCAGCTTCTGGAACTTCACAATTTCTCCTTTTATATTCTCGTACAGGCAGCCATCTTGCACACATGTGATCTGCAGCACTGCTTTTTGGAGCCAACGATACACACAGAGGGGGAGCATTGTAGTACCAGTGTCATGCTGTCAGCAAGCAGTTAACATGCTGCGGCTTAGTAAATGCAAAATCTCTAAACAGTCTAGATATTCAGTTATCAGTATTTGTAATCATTTATAACATATTACCAGTACAGAATTTAAAAAAAGGCACTTTTGGGAATGCGAAAATCCTGTATAGTTTAGTGTTTTTAAACCTAACAAATCTGTTAATGCAATAACATTGAGGAGGATCAAAATAATTAGCCCACAGTCCCTTTGAGAGAGATAAGATAATTGATAATCAAGGTGTAGATTGAAAAGTAAGATCAGCAGTTGGTGAGAACAGATTAGGAGGAAGAGAGTTGAGAGAAAGAAAATATATGGTGGAGAGCAGAAAGTGGGATGAAAGGGTGCAAGAGAAAAAAAGGAGGTGAGGCTATTATAAGGGACAGATATGAGGTGAGGGAAAATGAGAAGGGGTGAGAATGGGGGTTGAAAAGTGGTGAGATGCAAGAGATGTACTGTCCTTGCAAAAGTATTCACCCCCTTGGCATTTTTTGTGTTTTGTTGCCTCACAACCTGGAATTAACATGGATTGTTTAAGGATTTGCATCATTTAATTTACAGAACATGCCCACAACTTTGAAGATATATATATATATATATATATATATATATATATATATATATATATATATATATATTATTGTGAAGCATACAACAAATAGGACAAAATAACAGAAAAAGTCAATGTGCATAACTATTTACCCCCCTAAAGTCAATACTTTGTAGAGCCACCTTTTGCAGCAATCACAGCTCCAAGTTGCTTTGGATAAGTCTCTATGAGCTTGCCACATCTTACCACTGGGATTTTTGCCCATTCCTACTTGCAAAACTGCTTCAGCTCCTTCAAGTTGGATGGTTTGCGCTTGTGAACAGCAATCTTTAAGTCTGACCACAGATTTTCTATTGGATTGAGGTCTGGGCTTTGACTAGGCCATTCCAAAACATTTAGATGTTAAACCACTCAAGTGTTGCTTTAGCAGTGTGTTTGGGGTCATTGTCCTGCTGGAAGGTGAGCCTCCGTCCTAGCCTCAAATCATGCACAGAGTGGTACAGGTTTTGCTCAAGAATATCCCTGTATTTAGCACCATCTTTCCCTCAACTTTGACCAGTTTCCCAGTCCCAGCTGCTAAAATGGTGTTCTTTGGGTGATGTGATGTGTTGGGTTTGCACCAGACATAGCATTTTCTGTGATGGGCTAAAAGTAAAATTTTTGTCTTATCAGACCAGAGCTCCTTCCTCCATACATTTTGGGCGTCTCCCACATGCCTTTTCGCAAACTTGCCGAAAGTAATGGCTTTCTTCTGGCCATTCTGCCATAAAGCCCAACTCTATGGAGCGTACGGCTTATTGTCGTCCTATGTACAGATACTCCAGTCTCTGCTGTGGAACTCTGCAGCTCCTCCAGGGTTACCTTAGGTCTCTCTGATTAATGCCCTCCTTGCCCGGTCCGTGAGTTTTGGTGGGCGACATCTCTTGGCAGGTTTGCTGTTGTGCCATGTTCTTTCCATTTGGTTATGATAGATTTGATAGTGCTCCTGGGGATCATCAAAGATTTGGATATTTTTTTTATAACCTAACCCTGACTTGTACTTTTCAACAACATTGTCCCTTACTGGTTTGGAGAGTTCCTTGGTCTCCATGGCAGTGTTTGGTTAGTGGTGCCTCTTGCTTAGGTGTTGCAGCCTCTGGGGCCTTTCAAAAAAGGTGTGTATATGTAATGACAGATCATGTGACACTTATATTGCACACAGGTGGACATCATTTCACTAATTATATGACTTCTGAAGGTAATTGGTTGCACCAGAGCTTTTTATGGGCAAAAGGGGGTTAATACATACGCATATGCCAATTTTCTGTTTTCTATTTCTAAAAATTTGTTTTATGTATATATTTTTCTCATTTCACTTCACCAACTTAGACTATTGTGTTCTGATCCATCACATAAAATTCAGATTAACAAAACATTGAACTTAAGGCTGTAATGTAACAAAATAGGTAAAAAGTCAAAGGGGGTGAATAGTTTTGCAAGGCACTGTAAATGGGATATACAATCTAGTGGTAATATGAAGTACTAATTTACAGAAAGTGTAGTATATATGTGGAACTGCCTTGCAGAGGACAGAGAAGAGAAAGCACAGGAAAGTTATCAAAGCATGTCTCCGTAAGAATAAGGTTCAATTTATTTTTTTTAATAGATGTCCTTTTAAGCAACTAAACTTGATATCATGCAAAATGTTTTTAGAGGAGAAAAAAACCTAACCAATTACAGCATTTAAATATTTTACCCTGATGCTCAATTATTCTCTACTGCAGATTTTAATGTGTATAAATAACTGAATAAAAAATGAGTCTGATTTACTGTACACCTTTTAATTATCTGCATTGCTTGTATATAGTATTGTGAAAATTATTGTAGAATTAAGGATTTAAAGGGACATGGAAATTATGTTTTCTTTGTTGCACCAGAAAGAGGGTTTCAAATTGTATTTACTTTTTTTCAGATGAAGGTCTCAGAGTACCTATTGAGATTTCTAAATACTCTTGTGGTCTTGCAAATGAGATCTACAGACTAAGGTATGCTCTCTGCCTTCCTGATAGTTTGAATTAAGTTTAAACAGGTTTTACTTAATATTTTTTCATGCAACAAACAACATTTTGTAACATGTAAAATTGTGTGCTTTTAAAATGCACAAAAAACACAGTTGTGCTCCATGTCTCTTTAAGAGAAAAAAATTGCTTTCTTAATACACAAGTTTATTTTGATTATTCGTTGGCTCCCCCTGCAGTTGAAATAGGAGAATCAAAATGGACAAAAACTTAATCTGGAGATAGTTTTTCTCCTATTGTTTATATTAAAACATATATTCCAAATTAAAAACATTGATATTTAATAAATATTGTTAATAAGAATAAACCTATCACCACCAATATCGTATCTGCAAGTACCACTGAAACGATATATAGAAATGTACAGCAGTAGTTCAGGGTCAGCCAATGAAGAAGATTTGAGAAGGTGATTATTTAAAGATATGTTTATACTTTCTGTGATGTCCATAATTTTATAATCTAATAATATGTGGTCCTTAAAGCACGAAATTACATTATGAAAAAAATAACACTTTTTAAATAGGATATATAAGACATGACATAGAAATAAAACCATAATTGATGTTTATTATTTTTTTTAAATGTATTTATTAAAAGATTGCACTATTCATTTGACAGTCCCGTAATTATGTTAACAGTTTAAAGAAAAAAAACAAAAACAACTATATACAATTAAAATCTTACAAGTGCATAAGAATTCTGAACAGTAGGAACAGGGCATTTTATAATTATATATTACATGTATTGTCCCTGATTATAGATAAAATACAGTATGGACTGAGCTCCCATAAGTGTTTAACAGAGCCAGGAGGGTTAAACTGTTTAGCGCTATGCAGAGCTTTGTAATATAATAAAATTGCACACATTTGTCAGTGAATAAAACAGCCTAGCTTCAAGAAAATAAATATCAGACTTGCTAATTACTGAAGATTTTAGTTTTCGCTCCAATATATTGTTGGGTGCAGTATAATTTAGTATAGTACCATCACCAATCATCTACAAAGCTTGCAGTATTGACTTTCAGTGCCGCTCTATTATCTAGAGTGCTCTAAAAGGGATGTAATGCATTAATAAAAACTCTGCACTTGGCCAGATGTAGAAAAGTATATATGACTCTTCTCCTAGTTGTAATCGAATACAATCAGATCTTTGGCCTTGACTTTTATTTGCCGGATGGATGATCGTGGTGCATTTCTGGGGTGTAAGTGAGAAGTACAATCATTACCCAGAGGTGGAGGAGAGCCTGAAAGAAAGAAAAAACAAATAAGGATTTTTATGGTGACAGAGCCACCAGATTCCATGGGCTTTAGCAATTGCAAACTGTCTGCACATTACGAGGAAAGGGACTTAGTGAAAACTTCATTACGGTTTAGTGAGACGCTTGTGTACTATACATAGTACATACCTGGAAGTATAAAAGACCACTACAGAGCACAATGTGGTTTCATCTATGTATTTTATAATTATTTAGCAACAACATCTACATTCTAAGACTTCCGCTAATCTTCTCTTTGCCTCCATCATGTGTCCAGGATGGTAGCAGATCATCTCAGGAGGCTGTCCTGATAATGCTTTAATCTGCAGCCTCATGGGCAGATAAAGTGACCAGTGCAGGAAAAACCTACCCAGCACTAATTGTAGAAAAAAACTAACACACATGATGTAGGACCGCAGGACGGCTTGGGAGAGTGAACTAGACTAAGTGTTACTAATGAGTTTTCTTTCCATATATACCAGTAATAAAATCTTTTGCATACTCACCATATATATTATTATAAATACTCGAGCAATGGGGTATCTTCTTAGAAAAATGCCTAGGCGTATACTGCAAAAAAAAATAATATAAAGATGATAAATAAATGAACAAACACACACAAGAACAACAATATAAATAAAGGACAGGCTAATAAAATAACTTTACCAGATCTTAAAAATATTTATAATGTTTTTTCCTGTGCAAAGTGTACATACAGTGCTGTGTAGAATATTTGAAAATTGTACATTACAGTACTGCGAGGATAATGTGTTTATGAAGATGCAATGCACAGTGAAATAGAATATTTTTTTCATGGGCGAGCAGTGGACAACTAATGTTGCGCCAACACGAAAATATAGACTTACAACATCTAAATAGAAAACCTCAGACACCGGAGTGAAAATTGTATTAGTTTTCAGGAAACTCCTTTTTTTCAGGATATAAATATACATGATATATTCTTTATATTGATTGTGGGAAAACTACCAATTTACAGGAAGCAAATGATGCATTGCATGTTTATTCTTGAAGCAGGTTATCTGTCCTATTTTATAGTCCCAGGAAAAAATGTTTTCGATTGGCATCTAGATTCTCTGGATAGTAGCATGCAATTGAAAATAAACTGTATAAATAGATTGAATCTTGTTAACATGAGGCTACCTGTTTAGCTTGCAAAAAACATGAACTGAGAAAAGAATGATCTAATAAACACACAAAAAAAACTATAATCTCAAGTAAATTTGTATCAAGATTCATTGTATGATCTAGTGACACACCGCATAGGAGTCCAAAAATCAAAGCTCCTACCTAACTGGCCTTTCCCTAATTTTGCCTGTGTCCACTCCAATTCATAAAAATGCTTCTGCTAGATTTATTCATCTTACCAGCAGTTTTGCATCTGTTGCTTCTCGTTGTTAATCCTTTTTCTGCTTCCCATATCCTCCAGATATAATTTTAACATCTTTACCCATACCTAGAAACCCCCCAGTAACAATGCATCCTTTAACATTTCTTATATGGATTTACAATTACTCCACGACTTGCCCCTCCTTGCCTCATTTCACTCTTCATAACAGAACCTTAGTATTCCCTTCACTTCACTGTGTCAGGCTTCAAAAGTTCTGAAACCTCATCGGGTCCGGCAAGATTACAACTGTACTCCCTAAGCCTAAATCTAATAAATAAATTCTACTATAAGATTTTTTATATGAGCAGTGTCCTCATCTCCTTCTGAACCACTATGTATTTGTTCATTTTGTTTGTCTCTTGCATCTTCTACTTAGCACTTGGTATTTTATAAATTGATAATTAGTACAGAATAAAAAGTGCAAGCTATTGAAATGTTTGTTTGTTTTTTACCCCAGTTATGATATACTGCAGGTAATGTCAGTAAAGAGTAAATTATATAAAAATACATAAAAGAACCAACAACATTTTACTGCACCTGAACTGGTCTATGCTTGTAGCCGCTTTCCGAACTCTCCCATACATCCCTTTAAGGTTTGTGTCTGAATCATTGAAAAGAACTGGAACATTTCGCATGCGGGCACCTGGTAATACAGAGACAGGAAACCAGTTCAGTATCTAGTAAACACTTAAAATGACCACAGTTACTCAGGAAAAACTTCACAAGCTTGTGACGTATTTGACAAAATAATAGCAGCTGTGTAAGCTAGAAGCATAAAAACAGTTTACAGAAAATCTTATAATTTAGCAGATTTTGTATGCATTATGGGTGATTACATCTTGGACTACCAGTATCTACTGGGGCTACTTTCAAATGGCTATGTACAATGTACAGATGCTATCTGGAGTCAAGGTTCCTCCTATTCCTCCAGGTTTCTAATCCAGATAGGAGAAAGGTGAAATGGTACTGCCATTAAAGCAAAATTGAAAACAAAAGTTAAACTAAAAGGCTGTATTTATTTATTTTAAAAACTTAGTAAAACAAACTGCACATTAACAAGCTATCTCTAAAAGCATAGTATACTTATAACACTTACATACTAGAATTGGATTGCAGGGGTGGAGTAAATCCCTGGCTCTGCCAATAATAATCTAGATCTATGTTATAAAAGTGCAAAGGGGTGTCCACTGCGTTATTATGCATCTTACTGAGTTGGTGTCAGTGTCCATGGCTTCCTCCTACTTGTCAAGAAAGAAGTTCAGAAATAAGACAGCGTCTCTTGGAAAAGGCCAGTACTGCATAATTAAGTTTGTGTTTATATTTTGCTTTTACCAATTCTAGCTCTTAAAAATATCTGTCTGGTGTCTACCTCTAAATGGTTTCACACAATCATCCTTTAGGGCATGTTTGTCCCTTTAATAACATAGTACCCACATCTATGGTAAAGACAATAGACAGTTCTAGTATTACAATATTTGTTCTTGAACATACTGGAGAGACTTGCAATGCACAGTGGGAAGGAGGGCACCCTATCTGGCAGTGTTAATGTATTCCTATTTACCTTCTCCGTTGTCTATAGCAGGCATGTTGATAGAAGAGCCATTCACGCTACTTCCTTGCACACTCTTGAGTTGCTGCTCGAGCCGCTCCAGCTGATATACCAATGAGTTCTTCTCTGTACTGAGATTCTCTAACATAGTTTGCTTCTGTATCAACGTCTCTGTCAGTTGGTGCAGCCGGTTTTCCAGCTCTGTCTGACTGCTGCTGCTCAGAGCCTTGTTTGTAATCTGTGCAACAGGATATGTTAGATTGTTATTAAGAATCCTATGACAAGATGGGCAACACAGGACAGGACACGGTCCATACTTTCATGCCCAAACAGCTTATCTACCTTAGAACGAGAGATTATTAGGACCTGTGTACACTTCACTGATACTATATTTTATTTATTCAAGGGACAGTACAGTCCAAGTTTTTAATAATGCATCTAAAATGAACATATAAACGTCACAAATATGTTTGTATAAAAAAACATATTGGTCTATAGTGCATAAAACTTACATTAAAGGGACAGTTAATTCAGCACAACTTGGAGCACATCCCTGTAACATGCTCATAAAAACCTATTGAAACACTTTTTTGAATTTTTGAAATAGGTGCATTTTTCAGATAAAAAAATCCTAAAAGAAGTGTATGTTTACTTGACCTCTGGCAAGTCCCACAGGCAGACTGGCAGCAAAAACTCTGTGCTAAGAGCAGAAAGAGTGATTTAACGATTCTCAAATACATCTGCGCAGAGAAATGACTGCTTGAAACTGCTAAATATGTTACTTGGGAGTTAACCAGTAGCTGAATGCATTCCTGAACCCAAGGAAAAGCTATAAATCTATGTGTGCAGCATTTTCTACCGCTCACTATCGGCAGATGTTGTTAATCATGGGCAGCCAAAAGTCTTTTTGTAAACAGACCAAAGACCTTACATTTTCAGGTTGCCATTAGTGTAATAAAAAAAAAAAAAAAAAAAGATCATTTTATTATAGAATTGTGTGCTCTTTCACACCAGGAAGAGCACTTATGGTGAGCTAACTATCCCTTTAACACGAGGCAGGAGGGAGGTAGCTTTTACATAGTAGGAGGCTTGGGAATCTATTGTAAGTGCATGTGTTTGTAATTTAAAGTGCAACTGTACTTCATGTAAGATACTTGTTAGTTAAGAATGCACAAAGAAAAAAAAAACAGCCGTGTAAGCCACAGACATAAAAAAAAATTTTAGTAGCAAAATCTGAAATTTTGAAGACAGTTTATGAATATAGAAAAACTTTTTTACATCACTTCCAAAGAATTGGTCAGGATTCAAAAATATTTTATTTGGGGGGGGAGGTAAAAAAGAGCCTTTGGGAGGTAACTGGATAAGATTAAAATACACCCTTTTGTGAAAAGAGTAGTAGAAAGAGCATTTTCTGCTCAAGTCTTCAATTACATGTTTGCTGAATTGCAATTCACTTAATTATAATAATATAGATTTAAACACTACAAGAGGTGCACTTTTAAACATTTTAAAATAAGTGACTAAAAAACATTGCTATTCAGTCTGAAAATAAAAATAAATAAATAAAAAAAGCTCCCCACATATGAATGTATAACATATCACTAACGGGGCCCAAGTCACAAGGAAGTATCTGCAGTTACCTGATTCCGGAGTTTCTGAATCTCATCCTCTCGGTCTCTGATTCTTCCCTGTAGAGTGTTCTTTGTTCTGTACAGCTCCTCCTGTGTGTACTGAAATTCCTACAAAGCCAAAGATGTCAAAAATCATGTAATCTACCAACTTGGCATAAAGGTATTACTGACTTTATAGTTAAAGATTCAATACTGAATTTATCCATAGCTGGTTATATTTGCACTCTAAATATATTTTAATGCATTGTTAAGGAATACATCAAAAACAAAACTAGTTAATTGGAATTCCCTCGTCCTTTTCATCTACAATTAATTTCTGAGGAGGACAGAAAGCCGGTGATAAAACATTACTATCTGTGTGATAGAACTGCTGACAGACATCCTAGCTGAAACATTAGTGCACATGGCTTCTGCTAAAAACAGAGGATTTCCAGCACATGATGACTCCACATGAAAAAGGGAGGGGTAGGGGATTTTGTTGCATAACATTTGACACCTACTCTCTTCACATGCTCAGACTGCACATACAACTACAAGCTACAGAAATTAAAACATGCATCTCACATATTCAACCTCAATAAAGTATGGTAGCTGCCCCCCATGAACCAGCAGAGGCATCATTGTTTTCTACTTACATTTATGACCTTTTTTACTGCCTAATTAGGCTCTTGGTCAGATTCAAAGTTTGACTTTTAACATACAATGGTTATTTTAGTAACTATATGCCTATGTACTCTGTTCTAACATTTCTAAAATATTCAGACATTTTCAACACAATGACAACTAAGGAAAAATAGGTTAATAATGTCTTTATAGAGTTTTATAAAGAAAGCGATTTCTACGGTACATTAAAGGGATATAAAAGTGTCATGGAGTAATACATTTCTGCACTCCTTAGGCAAAAAGCAGCGTATGTGTATGTAAAAGATTTTATTTTTATTAAATATCTAAAAATCCCTCTAATGATTATGTTGACACCTCCAGGCATCTGACCCGGTCCCCCCCCCAATCATCATGCAGCGTCATTTACCACTATTTACCTGCTGTTGCTTGCTCAGCCAATCTCATTGCAGCTTCCTCTCTGTATGTCATCAGCAATACATAGCACATGTCAGTGATACACTACATATCCCAGGCTGCACCACAAACAGGAATCCCAGAGTAAACTTAAGTTTCAGCTAACTTGATTGGCCAAAACAAATAATTTTAAAGTTGATGCTAATTTAGCCTTGAGTGTGTTAACCCTAAATTGCAACAGTCAGAAATTACAAGTCATTTTGCTGACTTCAATGGAAGTATTTAAATGTTTATTTTGGGATTATTTCATGTAAAAAAATGCATACACTACTAATTCACCTCTATCCAATGCATTCTTATATGATGAAACTTACATATCCCTTTAATGAGGCAGAAGTTAAATTTAGCAGTGACACTTATCTCTTCAGTTATGAAAGGATAAACTATTGTATATCCTCTTAGTACACAGACATCAGCACATTTCTACTAAGACACACAATCAGTGCTTTGCTCACTAATGCTTGGCAAGAGTTACTAACAGTGGAATTACCTGCTTCTGACGTTCTAGCTCAGCCTCCAGCTCCTGCTTATTCCTCTTCTGTTCCATAATTTGATCCTGTAGGTCTTGGAACTGCTCTCTGGTTGTTTCAGCATCAGTCACCTGCTGAGTTTCCAAATCCTAAAATCAGAGCAGAAAAAAAAAATAAAGAAATGTATGACAACTGTTAGAACCCTAATGTACGTTAGCTTTTGTAGTTTTAGAATTGCATTCCAATTAGTGACATAGCAAAAAAATGTTTATTAATAATAATAATAATAATAATAATAATAATATGTGAAACAGAATTTGACAGATTACAATATATGTCAGCCCATGTAGCCGGTTTATCCTTGTTAAAAGGACATGGAACTCTTTTCTTTTCAAGAATCTAAAAGGGCACATTTTAAACATTACAAAAAAAGTTTTTTATTACATGAAAAAAGATTAATTAAAACTTTTTGAAATTTCATTGAAAGTAACATTATATACAGAAATCATACTTTAATATGTAGATCTCATTAACTGACAGAGGGCAAGGCCCTAAGGGCAGATACAACTAAGGAACGTGTTATCCTTTAATTTTTTTTAAGAGACAACAACAATGTCATAAGCAAGGTTGGAGAAAAATAAACAACACGTAGTATTCAGGAGGAGATCAAATTTCTATAAAAGTTCTGTAACCCACACATAGTCTGTAAAAATAAGTTTCTTTGCATTGTAGGGTGCATTTCATTTTGGAAAGGTTAATATGTAAAGCAAACACATAAAAATGGTTGTAAACAAAATTGCATAAATATCATCTAGACCAGGGGTGGGCAAGTTCGCTCCTGGAGGACCACACACGTGCTTGGATTTGAAGATATCCTTTCTGTGAGCTGATAAATGGATCAGGATGACTGAAGTAGCAATAGTCTAACCTGTATATATAACCTCAAATACTGGCCTGTGTGTGGCACTCCAGGACCAATCTTGCCCACCACTAGGCACATTCAAATAGGCACAAAAAATAAAGTGACATGAGCAAAAACATCACTGACCTGTAGTTCTGCTTTCAACTGCTGCACCTGACCCATAAGCCTCTGCACCTCTTCTCTCTGCATGTCTCTTTCATGCCTCATCTCCTCCAGCTCTACAGTGCTGGCTGTGTGACTATCCAAGCCTTCGATACCTGACCCTTCCTTCAGGCTGTTAATCAGCTTTTCTTTAGACTAAAAAGAGAGAAACAGAAAATGTCACTGGAATTCTGAACGGTTTCATCTGGTTTGGTCAAAACTTCAAGAGTCATTTCAAGATCCCAACAAGCTACAGTTCTCACATTTGAGAAAAACATACATTTTTCATTCTGCTTCAGCAGAATGTCTATTAAACACCAACTTGTCTTTAAGTGAAACTTTATTGCAACAGGTTACCAATTATAGATTAAATTCCTGGACTTCTAAACAGAACAGAATGGAGAAATAACCAATAAACTATTTAATGTCTGCACCTCATTAAAGAGATAGGGATGTCACTTTAGAATTAGGAGAGTAGTGTAGGGATTATTTCACAACTAAGGAATCCAGTACCGCCTGTTGATGTATGTATGTATGTATGTATGTATGTATGTATATATATATATATATATATATATATATATACATATATACACTCCCTCTCACTTAAACCATATAACAGTACTTTTGTTTTAAATGACTGGACAGTTAAATATATATATATATATATATATATATATATATATATATATATATATAGTTAGAGGGAGTAGTATTTATTACTAGAATTTCACAATATTCTTTGGTGTTTACTTCTTTTTCATTCCCTGGTTGCATTGATGATATTGTAGATTTGAGAGAATTATTAAATCTTGGGATATTATTGTTTCTCTGCAGATATATTAAAGTTAACACAGCCTGTATGATATTGTTAAATATCTTTTTTATGCGACGATTTTTAAAATATGGATGGTTTTAATTTTATGAATAAGTCACATTTTGACATTGTGATAATTTTACTTGTAGAATAATTTAGTAGGTACAATTCGGTTATAAAGGGAAGTTCTTTTTTCTATATAGTCTTTTGGATTCACACATATTTTGTTACTGACAGACCAGTGACAATTATGGATAAGCCCGAGGCACTGGGTCCATTGTTTTGACTGTAGGCGCCTGCATAAAAAGAGACTAACCATTCTGGGTGTGTTCATAGACCGTTACATTTTACCACAAGGGTATGCCTCTAAATGCGTTGCAATGGGTGAAAAAGAATAATAATATATTTCAAATATATTAGCTAGCCAGCTCAGCTTATTCGATATTCTGCTGAGGCAGGAATAGGTTTGAAGCAACCAAAAACCATAACTGCAAAAGTTCATAGCTGCTACTTAAACCAACAGAGGATGGAAACATTTGCAGATTTATTTATTTTTTTAGAGCATGTTTGGTGACTTCAGGGTCCCCCTTAAAAAGGGAGGAATTATGCTAATGTGTGAGCCTCGTAGCTGGATATTCTATTAAATTACTACAAGGAAAACGGACAGTTGCGCAACCCATAAGAGGCTGTGGGTTAAATAATGTGAAGTTGCCAGTCATGTGACTGACAAAAGATCTCAATTTCACTACTGGCAGAGAGAGAGAGACTTTTTTTAAAGGTTAATTTGTTTTTTAAAAAGCTTTTCTTTTCTCTTCCAGTAATTCTCACCTGTAATATGCGGGTTGCTTTCTGTTTGTAGTCTACCATTTCTTGTTTCACAGATTCCACTGAAGCTTTAGTAGATTTGAGCTGCAGCTGGAGGTCTTCACTTTTCCTCTTCTCTTCCAGATGCTTTTTCTCTGCTACAACAACAGCTTCTGCCAGGTTCTGCCGCTCTACTTCCATTTTACTCAACCGAGCTGCAAACTCATTCTGGGAAAAAACATGGAATTAGTGAAAAATTTCTAAAAAAGTATCCACTTCTTGATCTCAGTTCTTACTTGCAGTGCTCAAAATTTAATGTTGAAATCTATGAAACAGCATAAAACTCTGTTGGGAGTGACAAATGTGTATGTAATTGTGGTTGTAATCTGTCCAGACCTGCATTTGAGTGTAACTCTCTTGTTCTCTTTTCAGTGCAGATTCAGCTTCTCGAAGTCTCTCCTGTAAGGTCTGTAAAGCCTGGCTGTGAAGACTGCTCCCTTCACTGTGATCCTGCATTATTCTACAAAGCAAGGAGCAATGTTACAGTCCAAAAACTCAAACTGCATTTATATTACCAACATAAGAAGAACAAATTCAGATGCGGATACCCCTGGTCAGAGTATAACGCATCCTTTTGTATATTAATATTAAATAATGTCTTCTGGCATGTTAGAGGGACAGTCACCCCAACAACAAGATATCTTAATGTGTATTAAAGACAGTCTATGGTGTACCAGTTATTTTTTCTCAAATTCAAATAGTTCCTGAGATATTCAGGATTGCTTGTGTACCTCAATTATGCTAATGTGCAACTCTGTGTGCTAAATTGCAGGTCAGAGTGCCTGGCAAGGGTGGAGAAAATTATTTAAATACAGGATAACCTTAAGAGGCATTGCTTTTGCTACAACAGACAGAAGAGGGATAGTAATCCTAAACAAAACATTAAAATGGCTACTTAGAATTTGTTGTTGTATAGTCCTTCAGTCATATCTGACACTCGGCGAGCATATGGACGCAGCATGCCAGGCAAAGCTGTCCGTTTCTGGTTGTGCATATTCATATGGCAAATATACTGGTTTGGGTCGCCAGTTCCTTCTCCAGCGGACACCGATTTGTCTGACCTCTCTGCTATGACCTGCCCATCTTGAGTGACCCTACATGGCATAGCTCACAGCTTCATTGAAGCATACAAGCCCCTTCACCACAACAAGGTGGCATTCCAGAAGGGGACTTAGAATTTAGGGGGCACTAATTTGAATAAAATACTGCAAAAGCTATGTGGATTATCTCAGGAATGACTTGATCTTATATCTTGCGGTGACAGTCCATTTAAAAGGTCCCATCATTAATGGGCTTATCATAGGCTATCACATTGACTACATTTTATTCACATTGACTTTTATGCTAAATCTTTACTATACTGATTATTTTAATATTAAGGTATTATTAAAGATATAGGAAGTCCATAAAAAACTACTCAAACTCTTAGGGCTAGTTGTGGGGTTGGCCAGAATTGTAATATCATTTTTGACAAGTAAGCTGCCCACAACTGTACATAAAAAATAGAGTCTATCTTGTGTATTAGACCTGCTGGCGATGAAGAATCACACACAGTTCAGCCTTCTGCTACTGAAATGTTAACCTCTATAAAACAGTAGAATTAAAAAGGTATGTAAATATGATTTTCATTACAAACACAGGCGGATTGACCCGATAGAAGTCAGATTTCTTGATAAGCATCTTTATCTAAATCATAAATCTTAGAGGTGCAAAGTTACCAAATTCTAACTAATAAGCACCCTAAATGTAACATTAATAATCCAAAATTAATCCACGGATAAAATCCACTAGTGATGTAGACATACACATCTATTTATTAAAAAAAGAGCACCTTTTAAACTAGTGGATAATTACAACGACATAAAGAAAAGCCTAAAGTCAAATTATGCTGGTGAAATGGATACAGACACTGAGCCCCAATAGGACTTAACTTTTATTAATCACATCAAAACTTATAATCAAGTTTGCTTATCAATTTTATTATTAGACCTAATGGTTTGACAATGGCCCTTTAAATATGACATACCTTGATTTTTCACTCTTAAGGTTTTCCAGGGCTTCTGTGCGACTGTTGAGCATTTGGTCAGCCTCCTGCAGCCTCACTTTGAGCACAGCCAGCTGAGAATCCTTTGCGGCCATGGCCTCATTCAGATCATCCACTTGGGCTCGGAGCTCTCTCGCGGTTCTATCAGTTTTTGAATTGTCGCCGTTCCACTTCTCGATCCGCAAACGTGCTTCGTTTAACTCTTTAAATGACAGAGTTGCTGATCAACTAAAAATCATTATATTTTCTTACTGACACTTACCAATAGAATTTATGTTAGAAGCACAATATTATATCATTCCACAGTTGCCAGAATCAAAACAGTTGGGTCCTGGCAATGCACACAAAACCATTATTTTTTTTTTATTTTTTTTTACAGAATCCATAGTAATTGGATGGAGTTTTTTGAATAACAAAACTTGATACATTTGCAGTATTTAAATGTTTTACTTTTAGAAGCAATTATTGCTTACTGCAAGATTATATTTTAAGTCTGCTCCTTGCAGCTTCAGTCTCATTAGCGAGTGTCTTTGTCAATTAGCTCTAATAAGAGCACTGGTAGTGTATCTGCTCAGTAGGAAGGTTGCAGACTTCCTGGGTGTTCAAAGTCTCCTCCCACTCAGGAAGTAGGTCACTTCAAAATAAAATGGTAGATTCCTCAACAGCATATTTGCAGAGAAAAATTAATGATTTATGAACTGTATTTCTTTTCACGTTCTTTTACAATTTAAAAACACATTGCTTATTTTCATTTGTATTTCTTCAAAATGGCCTTTTTTTTTTTTTTAAGTTTACCCACAGTGGTCCTTTAAAATGTTTTCTTTTTGCTTTTGTCTGAACATGCTCTACCACTCACAATAAGCATACATTCAGCAATTCCCAAATACCCATCTCCTCTACATGTCTTTGGAGTCTTTCTACTTTACATCATGTTTGACATGTTCAAAACAGACTTCCTGCCTCCAAATGATTACATTATTTATGCAATAAGAGTGCTCTACGTATTCAGATTGGGTAATCTGTATATTTACATCTTTATACTTACAGCTTTTTCTGGCTTGTACAAAAAGTCTAACTGCCTTCTAAAGTTATCAAGCCTTGATTTATATATCAGGGATCCTGTATAAGGGCACGCCTGCTTAATTTCTTCAGCTTACCCAGGTGCAAATTCACAAATCTCTAATGTAGAATATTTCAGGGACAGATGCACTAAGGGGATTTACTACAAGTTAAAATAACTTAAATTTATCCATTAAAAATCAACGTCTCTGCTATGGATGTATAGCTGAAACAGTGCTCCTGGCACCATAAATTAAATGATGTTGTGGCGAATAGCATTCAAACAAAATCTAAAGCACAAGTTAAGAACTGGTTCCACAATGTGGGTAGGTCTCCTAACTCGTGCATAATCCATACTATGCTATGCTTAAAAGCTGTGTAATACAGTGTGCATATGCAATACAGCGTGTAATATAGTGTGTATATGCAATAACTATTTCTAGGAATGCTGAGCAGGAAATAATTATTTATTTATTTTTACTTATTTTTAGACATTCAAATCTAAACACAAATATACTATTTTATTATATATGTATATATTAAAAATGACTTTTGTAATGTATATATTATACTGCTTTAAATGTAACAGACAATTTGGAACTGCCTTAACTCTTTAATGCAGGGGAGATCGTGAGGACAGAGAAGCGTGACATTTTGTATACAATGCTAAGACCAAGAAAATTTAGTGCACGGTTCAAGAAAATACATGTGAACACTGCAAATTCTTGGAGAGCCCTACCTTCTTGCGTTTCTTTGGACCTCTGAATCAAAGATGCCATTTCCTGATTGAGTGACTGAACCTCGCTTCTCAAGAGCTGGTTCTCCAAACGAAGATTGGACAGTTCGTGCGACTTTTGGTCTCCATTAGTTGCATGGCTTGAGGTGGATGCTGTTTCGGATAATTTGTCCTCTTCAACCCCATCAACTTGTGCAGTCAATCCGGTTTGTGAATCATCAGGTGCACCTCCTGTTAAGGCTAAAACATGGGAGAGGAATGTTTACATACCTGAAACTCCATAATAGTCAACTGATCTATAATTCAACAATTGTGGATAAGCTACAATCTATTTAATAAAAATGTCACAGCAAAGATCCATTGCAGACATTAAATGGGAACACATATGAATGATTTTAATTATAATTGGTTGTTCTTTCAAAAAACAGTGTAAGTGTTAGATAAACAAGCTTGAATGGTGGACGTTTCATGAAAAAGTTACCTAAAATTCACCTAAGCACATTGTCTCATGTGATGAGATGAGCCCTCACAGTCTTCCATATCAGCTGACTGAACTCGAAGTACAATTGTAACTACCACCATCTATATAGTTCTGAGTCAAATGAGTGTGCATTATAAGAGGTAATAATAATCTCTCACAGTAGGTACAAGGAGCATGCCCAGTTGGATAAATAATAATGCTTTTAGGTATTTAAATTACTATAGTTGGATTATTGTAATATATACCAGCTAAACTAAAACTAAACAGTGCCAAATGGCTTAGTACCAAAAGATGTGTATAGCTCCAAATCCTAGGAGTGTTTTGCGCAGTAAGCTGTGGTTTAATTTCCCATAAAAATTGAATTGACCAATGTAATGGTCATACAATAATTTGTTCAGTTCACCATTGATCTGTTTATTTAGTCACTGGTTAGCAATTCAATATGTATTTGAATAAATGAAAGTTTAGAAAAACTTGCAGCTGAATATAAAAGGACCACTCTAGATTGGTAAAAAACTTCACGTGCTTGTGAAGCATAAACCAACATAACAACAATAGCAGATATGCAAGACAGAAACATATATTATTTTTTTTAGAGAAAATCTTGTATTTAAAGGATTGTGCCATCCATTTTTAACTACTAGTCTATCTTTAGCTAATGTGTTGGGTTATCCTGAGGGGACTCACCGAGTTCTAATGTCAAGGGTTGTATGAAGCTTTGGGGGGGGGGGGGGGGGGGGTTAATGAATAGTGAATTCAGATGTTATCTGAAATTAAATGTACTTTTGTCATCATTAAAGCAAAATTGAATATGACAGAAATTATTACAGATTTTAATTTTAACTATTTGGCCCATTATCAAGTCAAGATCTTCAACAAAAACATATTATACATATTACACTTTAGTAGTCTCTTAATCTATGCAGGCTCTGGCACAGCGGCTTTTCTCCACCCTCCTTTAGGTATGCAGTGGTGAGAACAGATCTGCCATGGGGGTAATCTCTAATTTTCTACTAACCAATACAGTGTAACTGCAGAGAAATACATTTATCAGGAGCCTCCTAAGCAGATCTTCTCCCACACACTTGACATCAAGTAGGGAGCGGAGAAAAGCAATTCCAACTTAAAGGCACATCTAAATGAGCTGGATTATGAATGCATCTATTAGAGGAGAATCAGTAGCATGAAAAAATACCAAAAACAAACACTTACCTTCAAGTTAGCAAAAAAAATCTTGTAGTTTCTGACTGACAGTTGAAAATCAGGGTTAATACCCTCCAGAAACTCAGGCTAAATGAGCATTAATTTCAATATTTGTTTGGGCCAATCAGGAGGAAGCAGAGGTTGAAAGCTTTGAGGCTGCTGTCTGTGCTGTAAAGCAGCCTGGGAAATGTAGTCAGATAAACAGTACTAACATGTGCCAATGTGTGCAGCACATTAACACCACATTACACCTGTACTTTGTCTGTGTCCTGCATCACTGCTGCTGGGGTTTAGATTTCCCACAAGGAGACAGGCAGAGAGAAATAAGCTGTGACCGTTCTAGGGGTGTGCAATTCCAGACAGCAGTACCCAGCATATAAATATGTAAGTACATTCAACTTTTCAATATAATACATATTTTTCTACTAATCAGTAGCTGTTGTTTAGGAAACATTTGATACACAGGAAACTTCTGTATGCCTTTAACCTGGATGCTAAATATCATATGTATGTTTTAAATGCTAAACCAATTTATTTTTGCTTTCAAATACTAATTTTACTGATAGTCCGTTATTAAATATAAAATACACTACAGTGATACTTTTAACCAAATTATCAGAATGCGCCCATCCCTGCTTATTAGGACAGTTATGGTACTGTCATTTTCAACCGTTGCTAAACATTTGGCTGGAGATAGATATACATGCACACTAATCCCTTACAGTCTAATTAAACTGAACTTGAATTAATTAAACTGAATTGAACTTTTGACCCACTCAGTTCACCGAGCTGTGTGAGTGGCAAAAAAAATAATTTTAAAATAGCAGCTTCCACTCAAGTGGAACGTGCCCTTTAAATTTTGCATTTTTTGTGAATTTATTACATTCTGCAATTATTTACAAAACATCCTAGCAGGGATCAACCAAAACATTACATGTTTTCTGAAGAAAAAAAAAATGGTATAACAGTATCATGTTTGTGATGGACAGATCTTTTTTTTTTTACCTTGGGTTTTTGTGGAAATGTCTTCAGGTGCCTTAAGACTTCGAGGACTGGATTGCCCAGAGCTGCTCAGAGTTACAGTTTCCTTAGGTATTTCCTTTTTGCTATCTGTTCCCCCATTACGCACTTTGTTAGAGCTATTTAGAAAATCAAACAGTAGTTCATCATCTGGTTCAGACTTCTTCTTTCTTACAAATTGTGTGGTGGATCTGTGTGAGGAGGCATTAGGAGAGGTACTATGGGAAGCTTCTGTGGATGTCTTGGACACAAGCTTTACATTGGCAGTTCCAGCTAACATTGTGGCCTTTTGGTGTTTTATATTGTCAGCTGCTGATGAGATGAATGTAGACTTTGCATATTTCTCTGTAATTTTTGGCTTTTCCTGATAATGGCTTGAATAGTCCGTATTATGTGCTTCAATCACGTTGTCCTCATCTTTGCTTTTGCTTAGAGCTGTTGCTGCTCCTTGATCCACTAGATTCAGGAGATCCTCAGCCCTGCCTGCCAGGTCCGTAAGCCAAGACATGGTGTAAGAATTATATCATAAGCTCACAACCATGACCTGTAATAAAAAATAGACATGTCACTAGTGCATTGATTACACAGTTAGGAGATATAACTAATTATTTTGTAAAGAGAGAAGAAGAAGCGCACCCTATCAGTCTTAATCCCCAAGAGCACTGGAAGATAACCAACCACTCACATGGTCATTGTATTAGTCTACACTACACCAAAAACATAAATAATTGTCTGTCGGAGAGGAGAGGCTTCAGCCAGGAAACACTATCTAGTTTGTGTAGCGGCTATATATTCATGAGACACATTTCATTTTAACAACAATCCATCACAATACCTAGATGTTTGTGTGTGTGTGTGTTTGCGTCATTAGTCCTTTCCGACTCTCTGTGACCTCATGGACCGCAACACACTGTGCGGATCCACTTGGTATTCATGGCAGAGATACTGGAGTAAGTTGCCAGTTCATTCTCCAGTGGGCCACAGCATACAGCTTCTGGTATTCCTAGGGTGTCTCCCAAGTACTGACCAGGCCCAACCCTGCATGGCTTAACAGTGATGTGACCTCTTAGTTCCCTGACTGGAATCGAACCCAGGTTGCAGCGGTGAAAAAAACAAATCCTAACCAGTGGACCACCAGGAAACCCACCTGGATGTTTTAATCAATTTAGCCATATGAAGCCACCTGCATGTTTGAATCAGAAAAGACTGTGTGGGATCCTTCTCTTCCACACTTTTTATGTTAATTGTAATCATTAATGAATTTAAAATAGCATAGATGTTGACAAATTAATATGAAATTTAGGAGGGTATGAATTATGCATATAAATGTATGTATAACATGAAAATGTTAGGAGCCAGCAGTACAATTTTAGGATCCATGGCTCCTTTACAAGGCATCCTGTAATAAAAACACAGCAAAAAATTGGCTACAGAATAAAGATATTGCAACTCAGACAATCGGTACCATTTAAATGTGCCTCTAAATACTTGCATGTTTACATCTATAAGACATTTACAGACATTGCCCTCTGCAACAATAATGTAATTAATATTTAGTCCAAGATTGCTACATAATAAAAGCATTTCATAAGCAAGAGAATACACATTTAGGTTAATCTCTTTTGAAGAGGTATTACAATTGTCTTTTGTTGTTTAAAATGAAAATGTAAATGTAAATGATTATTTAACCAATTATTTAAATTAAATGGTACTATTAACTGCCCCTCCCACATCACCAACTGTGTTAACAAATAAAAAAAAATGGTTGACTACTGTAAAGCATAATTACATATAGTTACGTTAGAGACTGACATTCATTTTACTTTATATATGTATTTTGCCCATTATCAAGTCAATTTTGTCAAAATTACATACTATGACACTTTCTTCAAATGGATCTCTAAAGAATAGTGAGGAAAGGCTCGATAAGAAGTAAAGTATTTTATCAAAAAATGTTTTTACTGTGCATTTAAACAACTATAAAAAAAATAAATAACAGGCCTTATAAGCTCAAGGTCTCTCTTCCCTCTAAATGAAGTATTGTGGCTGGAGAGGGCTTAGCAAGTGGGGCGTGCCAAAATTGAAAACAACTCACTGAAACACACATTAAAAAGGTATATCTAAGTTTCCTTGTGTTCCATTTCTCTAACAGCTACCAATAGAAACACTGCGTTTGGGTACGGATATTAAACCTTTACTAATCTTCAAGCCAACAACAGCTCAATGCAGAGATCTACTCCTGCTCCTACACTCAATAGATTTAGAAAACATCAAGGTGAGTTTATTAATGTTTATTTGGGGATTTTTTTTCATGCATTTTCATTGGTCTCGATCATATGCATTCATAATCCAGGAAACTTAGATTTGCCTTTTATAGCAGGGATCAGTGTAATAATTAATTGTTTACATAAACACATGTTATTCTGATCAAGCCTTACCTAACTATTCTTTAGAGAAGCCTTTATATAGCATCTAAAGTGGTCCTTCAAATAAATAAAAACAATTCTTCATCATTTGTTTTTTTTTTTTAAAGAAATACCAGATTTGCAACAATAACTTTTCAAAACAATCATCTAGAAAGTGTTTTTGTGACTATTTAAGTATTATGACATCAACAAAAACACAAACAATTGCAATTACATTTATTTATACTTGTAGACGTCAGGTAACTCTGTCACTTTAATCATTAAGATGGTTATAAGAACATTAAAGGGCCACTTAATTCAGTACAATTTGGACCCCATCGCAGTAAAAATATCCTAAAAGCATGTTGAAATACTTTTTGAATTTATTAAATGTGCATTTTTCACAAAACAATCAAATAAATTAAATCTGTGTTTACATGAGTCGCTGACATACCCACTGTCAGACACACTCTACAGGTCTGTGCAGTGAGCGAAATAAAAATAGAGGTTACCCTTATAACATCTATCTAGATCATGGCATGGTGGAATCACCTAAATAGGTCAGTTATGAGTTAACTTTTGACTGCAGGGAAAAACTGCTATAAATCACAGTCCTCACTGCACAGCTCAGCATCTGTTTTTATTCCTGAAACAGGCAGTAGACAGGAAAACATTGTTATGTAAACAGACTTAAACACTTTACATGTTTTAGCTGTTATTAGTGTATTTAAAAAATAAATAAACATACAGTCTTGTGCGCTTTCACACCATGAAGAGAGCCTACAGAGAGGTAAATGGCCCTTTAAATACATAATGTTGTGGTTATGTATGTAAGTATATATAAAATTATAAATATATATTTTATACAAGTCTAATACAGGGCCTGACAAATACTGCTGGCTACTAACCTATCAGTTATTAATCATATATTTTTATATATAATCCATTGCCTGGATTCTAGGTTTGCCTGGCTCCTAAATTGTAGATAAATCTGTCAGTCCCCAGTGTCATATATAGACAATAGGTTATAATAAATAAGTGTAATGATGGATATATTAATGGCTGAGTAAAAAGATGTTATATATATATATCAGTTTATGTCCCTCACACACAGGCCGTGGTGATCTCTCAGCCAGCAGTTTATATCCTACCTGCTCCTGCAAGCAGTGAAGTTTATAAGGCCTAACACGGTGCCCGGTCCCCTCTGAATGATTGATTCCGGGTTCCCTCACCGCTTAATCTCAGATCCGCCTCCACCGGAGACGTGGACACGGAACTGCTGGCAGCAGCCAGGACCCCAAACAAGGTGTCCGCAGCACTGCCTGACAGAAACCACAGCCTATAACACCATAGAGACGAAAAAGGAGTTAGAGAGGGGGGACTGGCCATAGAGACTATCATGGGAAGAAAGAGAGGGTACCCTGGATCCATTCACAACCATAGAGATGAGATAGAGGCGGGAGAGATACATACAAACGAGAAACGGAGAATCGAAAAATATGCATTAAAAACCATAGAGACGAAAGATAAGTGATAGAGTAGACATCCTGGATATTCCAGCTGCCATGGAAACAAACAAGTGGCATTTTCTTGACGAGTTTAAGAAAAAAATGAATTAAATAAAATGTATATGAAACTACTGCAGTTCAGTCTTGTGCTGTCTTCTATATTAATGTGGTGCTTAGGTGATACAACATGGCTTTCTACCAGTTATAGCAATCAGTAAAGTGAAAAATCTCACCACCATTCACTGACAATTTCAGAGCATTGATCTGTCATTGCCATTGGATTGCATTCATTGTGCAGGCCAGAGTACTGGAGCATGCTGTGTAAGCTAAAGGGAATGTGGCTGCAATATAATATATATATATATATATATATATATATATATATATATATATATATATATATATATATATATACACACACATTTATATATATTTAAATTATATTTTCTGGCCAAAGCCTTTCTTTGCGTCTGTTTGCACTTACATTTTTAATATAATGAATGGTGAACTGAAACATTGCTTCAACTTGAAAAGTGTTTACTGTGAATCTTCAAGCATGTAGTGCAAGTAAATATCTCTCTCTGGTAGAAACTTTATTTAACTCACAAAATTAGACAATAGTAACAGCGTGTCCAGTTGATATAAAAATAAATAATGACAGAGGCGCTAACATTTATAAACTTCTGTGAAAATGCAGATATCTGAGATATTTGTTTGGTCCCTTTAAAGGGACCCTTTATTTCTTATAAAGGGCTCTTTAAATAGTAGTTAGGTAGGAGATGGTAATGGGAAAAAACTTTATTCAACTTTTAATGTGCATTTAATCAATTAATTCATATTTTTTAATCATACCCCAAGGAATTTGGAACTCCTTTTCCCTCTACCCCTGAATGAGAGACTTGGAGACGCCCACAGGGGAAGGCTATCCAAGCAGTCATACTGTACTTGCAGTATGATAGAGAGAGGTGACTAGAAAGTCTATTTGTGTACATATTTAGCAGGTCATGTTACCCTACTGCCTGCTTTACAGAGTAGTCTCAAAATATTTTCAGTTTGGTATGTCCCCCTGGGTGGATCTCACTCCAGAGATAATACATGGAGAGATTCGGTGCTTATACAGACTAGGGGCATGATTTTAAAAAAGTAAATAATTTTTTAAATGCACAGTAAAATTGTATTTGTTTTTTCTCATCAAGCCCTACCTAACAATCAAAAGGAGGTACCAGTTGGACCAGCCAACAAATGTATCCCACTGGTTAGGTCCTCTGCAGGTTTCAGGAAGGATGCTTGCTTCAGTTAATGAGGAAGACAGGGATGCAGTTCTGGAATGTAGATGCAGGATTCCTTGGTAGCTGGTCTGGAGCTAAGTGATTAAAAATCCTTTTTTTCACCACTCCGAAATAATGCGGACACACTTGTATACTTTCAGAAGGGGTAATGCACTTTATTGAAAAACACAGGGATTTGTTTATAAGGTAATTAACAGGGATATAATCAGTATAACAAACAGCCACACAATGCCCAAAACAAACAAAACTGAATGAGGGTCTCCAGATAGGGAAAACCATGATTATCACTGGGGTAGCCCTGGGCTGGAAATGACAATGCCCAGAGGTATCATGTCATGTTGTGCTGTCCAAAGGAAGGGATTCCTTTGGGGAAGATGTGATTAGGCTCCTTCGTGGGAGAAAGAGAAGCAGGTACTACAGTACTTTATTATGACTTCCTCCCCATCAGGGCTGTCATCACACTAACTATTCTTTAGGGAGTGATCTTTTAAGTAGAGTAGCAATATTATGCACTTTTTAAATCTAAAATAGCACTTACACAATGGTATATTGAATAATGTAGTCTCAGAAAAACACCTTTATTGAGCCCTTTACAAAACAATAATTACAGTGTTGATGCATAAATCTCATCATAGTATAAATAAAGATTGTTCAGATGCTATTAATAAACACGTCTTGACATTTCAAGACAGAATTTGGACATTTTCCAGCCTCATATTTATATTTAGTTTGACTGCTTTGAGGGTTTACAAGCTTGTATCTTATAACAACTTGTGTTATAAAGTGCTGTGTAATTATATACTGTGTGTTCTCTAATACAGATATATTATTACAGTATCCAATATGAATAACTTTTTGTTTATACGTTTTGCTTTGCCATGCAAATTCACTCGTATTACAGTTTCAGTTATTCTGCCTTATTTCCATTTGAAGTCTTAAAGAGAAGGTGAAATATTATTCGCTATTGTGCCTAAAAAAGCAGAATTTAAACATTATATGCATTTAAAATGACTGCTGCAAAGGCTATTAATGTATTTGAATTCATGTACAAAGTGCTTTTGTTCCTTCTCCTCAGGGTGCAAGTGATTTGTGTCCATAGAGCTCAATTATCGATTGAGGGTGCCCTGATACACCCTAATTAGAGTTATTTAGGAGGAGGTGTTTATATTGTTGCAAAGCTTGATTTCCATTGTTGCAAAAGTAGGTTTTCCTGCCCTTTGTAGCATTTATTTTTCATGCATAGAAAAACTTTTATAATGCTTACCAACTTCTCAATTAAGGGTCAACCGTAGACCTTTTAAATTCACTATTTTGAAGAACTGCACTGTATAACTGGCAAAATATTTTAGAATGTTATAAATAATATATCACATATATAGTTGTCAGCAGTGCGGGTTATCAAAAGTTGTTGCTAACTTTGCGGCCCTTTGCGAAGCGAGGGCGGTAGTTGCTGGCAAGGAGCACCAAAGGCGCTCCTTGCCAGCAACCGCGGACTTTGGGCCCACAAATGCAGACCCTCGCAAAGCGAGGGGCCGCATTTGCGGAGGTGGAGGCTCCCACCGCGACCGCAACATTTACGGACTTAGCATCCACAAATACGAGCCACAAATACGACCTTGCAAAAATACGACCATTGCGCCCGAATCCTGAGCACATGAAAACATTAAAAACACAATAAATACACACAACAAACACATAAAAAGCTTACCCACAGCAAGGGGTGGCACCCAGCACCTCTAAAAGTGAAGTTACACCTCAATTTAAGTAGAAATTCAAGAGTTTAGACACACGAAAATCCTCTAAGCGAGAGAAAAAATGGCAGCGGGAAAAAAACGAAAACAAGGCTACAGGAGCCTAAACACGCAAAACCCCACGAAACACATATAGAATTTTTGAAAAAGCTGTATGAGGTCCAAGAACAAGGACGCAAAAATAAGCCACAGCCACATACTACACACATTAGGCGCCATTTTACAGAGCAGGAGAGAAGGAAATGGACAGAGTATAAAGTTGGAAAGAAAAATGTAAGAGGCTGGAGAAATTGAAGAAGTAGACCTGAGGGCACAGAGTGGCAGAGGTGTGAGGGGACCTGGGGGTACAGAGTATAGAGTGGGAGATTCCTTGAAGGGACCTGCGTGCAGATGAAGGGCACGCTTTTGTGTGTGCGCGCATGCGTTGGCCCACATTCGTCAGGTGCGTTAAAGTCGTGCTACCCGCACGGTGTGGTGTCTGGACACTAGCATGAAATATCGTTAATGGATACCTCCTATAGATTAGTGCTGGAGCATATATGGTTGACAGAGGCTCTCAGGGGTTCTTCTCCTCTTTGAACCTCTTTCAGTATATGTCTCCATTTCTCAAGACCCTGTTTGATCTAAAGGAGTTTCCTATCACTTAAAATGTATTTCTGCTCAGCTGGTGTTAATGTCCCTGAGAAAAAAAAAATAACTTGCGGTACTGGAAAATGGACATCTTGTCTTTGGAAGGAGGCAGCTCCAACTGCTACTTGAGACATCTACCTTTAGGTGAAATGGAAGTATTGTGATTCTAGATTAGAGTGTCTTTGAACTTTTCATTCAAGGTCTGAAAAGCTTTCTTTGCTTCGAGGTCCAACACAGTTTATTTTTTTCCTTTGGGGCTACTAACTCTATTTTTAAATCAACCACTGATACAAGTTTACAAATCTAGTGTAGACCACTCAAATGTGGCTTTCAGACTCTGCTAGTAGTTGGAAGCTGCCATGATAGTCATACTCTCTTTTAAAGGCACAAGGTGGCAGTGACAGACAGAAAAACAAGGCTTACATGCTGCCCTTATTGAGCCTATTGGCGGGAAGGGGGAGGTGTCCTGTGACTGTATTTTATCTGAATCCACTAATGAATCAAGAAATCACCACCTCTCCCCCCCTGCTTCCACCCTTAATTGTGTAATATATTTACCACACATCTATATAGAAAATTTAAAAACGTGTATATGTATCTATGTAAGTATCATGTACCCTTACAGACAGAATATTCAATGTATATAGACATTTCTGTGCATATTATATTGCATTGAATCAGCAACTTCAGGCAGCCTGCTGCCCCGTGAAAATGTGCTTCCCTAGGCCCATAGTGATATATACATTCATACATATAACTATAGGAAAAACCACCAGGGGGAGCTGCAGTCAAGTATTTTATCTGTTGTATTGTTGTCAGGAGGTACCAGTAGTCAAATACAATAGAAGGAAGTCCAGATATTTATTGGCCAGCTATGGCCCATGACCAAAATATCTAGTGTAAGATAATAAAGGAAAAATGGCTGCCAAAGAAAAAACAAATAACATACACATTTCAATCCATTTAATCAGACACAAATAGCCAAATATTTATAGTCTGTTCTTTTGAAAAACTGAACTTGTTATTGGGGAAAATGTTTTTTTAGAAAGTAATAACTAAACCCAGCCTTTATTTTCTATAATAAATAGTTTGTCTTGTTTATGTAAAGGATTTTACAACAGGGACCTTGCATTCTAATCAGATTTATATTAGTCCTATTAAAAGCACAGGCAATATGCGTTGCCAAATCTCAATACAATAATGGGCAGATTTCACTACAGGATAATTGCATATAGAGTAATAGATAATAAAATGATGGCTATATTTAAAAATAAATGCAGTAAATGGAGAAGTCATATTAACACTAAGCAATGGTGGAGCTAATTAATGGAGGGCCCTAGTTCAAAATAATTTGAAGGCCCCACTTGCCACTTGTTTACATAAGGAAATGCCCTTGGGGACAATAAAAAGCTTAAAAGTATATGTAGGTGGACACCTTCTTTAAAATAATTGTCTGCTTCTCTCCCCTAATACATTAAGGGTTAGCCTTTACCTCAAGCCAGTAGAAGTAGTCCCTACCCTAATGTGGGCCCTGATGCTTTGCACCTGCTGCACCTCCAGTAAATCTGCCACTGACACTTAGCCCTGTAAAACAATAGTGTAAAATGGTCATAATAAAAGTCAGCTAATATTTTGAAAAAGCATAGGGTTTAACAAGCAACCAATACATAGTAATAACTTAATTAACCTGCCCGATCTACCTACCATCAAAGTAAATTGTTTATTAATCTTTGAAACAGCATTATACACTCCCCAAGCATTTTTTGGCTTTACTACATTTACTGAAAAGATTTTCCACATATCTACCCCCTTTTCAATTATGCATGCAGGGTCAAAATCATTTATACAAAGGTTTGTGTAATATTTGTAATAAGGTCATGGTTATAGCAGTTCTAGGAGTAAAACTAGGAGTTAGGGTTAAGGCTTAAGATATGTTTTGTGGTAAGGGCATAATTAAGGATAAGAGTGAAGCAGTCGTGAATGCCCAGTAATCTAGTCATTATTAATCTCCCTCTCTCTCTCTCTCTCTCTCTCTCTCTCTCTCTCTCTCTCTCTCTCTATATATATATATATATATATATATATATATATATAGATTAATAATGAGTATTGCAATATAATTTGATACCTTTTGTATTGGACAAACGTCTTATTTATAATGACGAGCTCTCAAGAGGCTTAGCCTCCCTTTATCAAGTCTCAAGCAATACTACATGAGATGGAACCCTCAGTTTGAATAATAACAGCAGATGCAGATAGAGTGGAAACATCATCTGACATCATCAGGTAAATAAATATATATGGGGAATAAACACAACATAGTAAAGGAAACATATATACACATACTATATACACATATACATCAACATATACATGCAAAAACAGAGCACTGTAGTCACAGTTATATATTTCCTGTTGGACAAACATCCCACTAAGAGTACTAAGTCTGTTATAGTATAAGAAGAAAAAATCACATGGAATTCTGATAATGTGTTAGAAAACACAAGTCCATACTAAGTCCTGAATTTTTAGTGTTGAAGAATGTGATCATCTGTATTTCAAATGTTTGTTTGAAAGATTCAGACAGTGTGTAATTTTTTTTATCACGGCCTCCAGTGTTTGAGCAAATTTGATTTTTCTAAGGTGCTTCTCTTCACCATCTAGCTCTGGCTGGGAGGATAGATTAAAAGGCTTTGAGAATGCTGTCAGATAGGCAAACTTGTGTCTAGACAGTGCTCTATACTGGATCCTTCCCTGCCGAAGATGATAAGCTTTAACACTTTAACACAATGCTGGCATAAACTATACAAAATCCACTATCCTCTGCAGGCTTTTTTGATTTGTGAATACTTGATTTTTATTTGTTAAAATCTACAAATGTTCATACAGGGAAAGTATGGCATGTTCATGTTCTTTAGCATACACACTTTTACATGATTTGTATTGGATTACATGTTAATGATTGAATGTCATTATTGTTTGCTTTTGTTTTAACAAGGTAGCATGTTTATGTGATCTCATTGTTTGTATTATACTTAAAGTTCACACTAAGATAATAATGTTTTTATCTTTTTACTTCCTTGACTATAGTTATAGCAGGTACAATGAAAAACATATAACCCACACATCTCCCCTATTCTGGAAGATCTGCACCTTCTTAAAGTGTCTTGATGTTAGCTGTAGCCTATTAGTTCTGAAATATAACTTTGCCTCCTAAAACTATAATACCATTCTGCCACCACAAAGGCAATTTACGAAATAACTATCTATAGAAGTCTTCAATTGCCCAAAACTATATAAGTTACGCCGCAAGATGGTGACAAAGAAAAATGCAACCTTTTATACACAATAATACAAGTCTTCTTTACCATAAAGTTCCATACAATTATTAAGAGAAAAGACTCAGAACATAATAAATTAATGTTTATAATGTCTAATTACATAATATATTGATAAAAGAATCAAAATTGTCAAAATCACCTTAATCTTGCTGCCCCACTCTATGGCTCCCATCTCGATACCTGTAGCTGCTTTAGGGGGCACCTTATCTATGCTAAGCACTTGAGAAGTGTAGGTTCTCATGTTTTAAGAGTTTGGAAACATGGACTGTGCAAAACACAATCCAGAAAGTATGGATCCAGTCCAGGTTATACTTTCACTCATCCACTCCAGTTGTTTCACTGATTTGGTCCAGTTATTTGTGGTCTGTGGAATCAATATATGCAAAATATGGATTATAAGGCTGGAGTAATGGTGCTCAATTCTTGGCCTTAGTACTTTAGCTCAGCATTCTCCCTGCATTCCTGCTGATATTTCAACGTCTTGACTGTCTCACTTGCTTATTCCCTTTGCTCCTCTTGTTCTTATTCCCTTACCACTTGCAACCAGGCTCCATCTGATACTTACAGGCTCCCATGATATAATTGGTTATACAAGTATATTTAGTATACATCATTATTATTAAAATAAACAGGCATAAATATACAGAAAGTCTACACAACATAGTTACCATGCTATGAAGCACATGAATTACAAGAAGAATAAGATGGTATGGCCAAGTACTCAACTCACATATTCTAGCTGACCCAGAAAGCTGTTTCTTTTGTCTATTTTACACAACTGGTCAATGACTTGCCTGTTAATACTTCAATTTGAAGTAGGAGGAATGACTCAGCAACAAAAGCAGAATGTAGTGCTTGATCAGAGCTGTAAATGGAGTCACATGGAATAAAAATAAACAAATTTTAAAAATAAGTAAGTTTAATTTCTTTTTAATAACATTCTCAATTCTCATTCTTTTGCATATGGCCTTCATGGGCAATATGCCTTTACAAAGCACGTCTGACCACTTTATCTTTTACATGTCACAATAGTATAGTAAATTAGTAAGAATAACTGAAGTTTTAGTACCCCAATTTTGAAAAGGTGCTTACATCTGCAAGCGGCAAGTTTTAGTAATTTAGTAATTTTTCACAGATATGTGCATAGGAATATATTCCTAGTATTAGACCAAATATTTGATATGTACATACAATTATTATTATTATTATTATTATTATTATTATTATCGTTTATTTGTAAAGCGCCAACATATTCCGTAGCACTATACATACATTGTGATCAAGGCAAAACAATATTAACACATTACAAAAGATGGAGGGCTCTGTCTTTGAGCTTAGAATCTGGTGTCCATAGCACCAGGCATGATTGAAAGCCTACAGACTTACAATCTACAATATGTATATATATATATATATATATATATATATATATATATATATATATATATACTGAATATACTAAGTCTGTACACACTAATCTTTTCTACAATAAACAGCATGAGTTAAGTTAGCATATTTATACCAAATAATATATTATTCTAAGTCACAGTCTCTATGTGTGACCATTTTACTAAAAAGTTGTAGCAAGTTTTCAAATTCTTCACAATATTCTTGCAACAACCTACTTTTGAAGATAAAGGCAACTTAAGATTCAAATCATCATCTATATTTCTACCACAAATGCTTGGACAAGAAGCTGCAAAAGTTCATCCTGAAACAAAAACACAAGGGCAGAGGTTCACAAAATTATAGTTTTGTGGTGAGCTTGTAGCTATGTAAATCAGGGCACTGCCTTAAATAGGCTGCAGGAGCTTTCCCCCTATATTCTACACTAATGTAAATATTTCACACTTATTTTCTACACTAATGTAAATCCTACCTTAGACACAACAGATTTCTGTGCAGGGAGTAGCCAAACCAAGCTTTACGGATGAGACAGGGCTCTAGGAGCTAATAGGAAATGTGAATGTCATAAATCTTATAATGAGTGGGAAGTGCAGGAACAACTGCCCGTATTTATAGAATCAATCAGTAAAAATGTGTATATTTTGTGCTAAAATATGATATATTTATAGACAATGCGTGTTTATTCCTAGGCAACGTGGTTTTGTGACGTCTATTAAACCCTTCAGTACTGGGTTGTTTTTCCCCATGTATTTTGAATCTTAAAACAGGTTTAATACTGACATATCATATTTTTTAATTACACATATGTTGATATTGGATTGTTAAGTGTCAAGTAATATTGACATTTCATCATTTTGTCATTCTTTTTGTGCTATACTATCCCTTTAAAAGCTTCTGGGAGGTTTTAAGGTTTTAAAACCAGTTGCGAGTGGTGTTTGTTACACGTAAATCTTTCTTCTGCTTTTTGCAGTTACAGCAGTGCTCTGATTTGCAAGTGATCCATAAAATCTTAGTAGCTCAGGGTTTGGGTGTCAAAGTCTAACGGAGTAACTCGTAATTTATTGTCAGTGCAAAACTCAATGGATATTTTTACCTTGATTTCCGTCTGTGTTGTGAAATTCACTGGTAGCAGTTACCCGTAGCAGTTTGCTTGCAGTGTGTTGGGGATGGGGGATTAACATATCTTAGAAGGATTTACTCTGCAGTTAAGGCACTTGTAAGTGCTTTTTCAGGGATTAGCATGGGGCCCTAAGACGTTTGTTGTTGTTTCTTTTTATGGTCAATGTATTGGGAAGTAAGCTTACTATACGTAACAACCTTTTTCATGCAGAGGCTGATCTGTAAGTGGGTCTGAATTTATAATAATTAGAATAATGGAGTAATGTGGAATCTTACATGATTGATTGCAATAAAAGAAAGTTGTTGTTGTTCAGTCGTGTCCGACTCTCCATGACCCTTTGGACCGCAGAATGTCAGGCACATCTTGCGTCTGGTTGTGCTTATCCATAAGCTTTTCTTGGCAAAGATACTGGAGTGGGTTGCAAGTTCCTTCTCCAGATGATATGATTTGTCTGACCTCTCTTCTATGCCCTGCCAATCTTAGGTGACCCTACATTGTATAGCTCTCACCTTCACTGACTTACACAAGCCCCTTCACCATGACAAGGTAGCCTGAAGGGGAAAAGGAAGTTAGTAAAGCTGTATTTAGGGTGATTTGATGAAATAGGGATATCGATTTCTGAATTGATGAGACATCATGGGGCTTAAAGGAACACTGTAGTTTGGGGAAAACTATGTTTATATTTGTGAAATATATAACAAACTAACAACAATAGCAGCAGTGAAAGACGTGAGTATAAAAAGCATTTAAAGAGATAATGCTAAATCTAGCAGGCTATGCTACTGTATAGAGGCTGACATGACAGTAATCCTTCACAATCCAGCATGAGGAGGCGAGCACAGAGATAGGCATACGCGATTTGCAGTTTTACATTTATTGTATTCTGACCCTGGGAATTTCATAGGGGAAGGTGATAAATATTAAAAGTTGTTCTTAATTAACAACAGAGATAACAAAGACCCCTCCGTAGACTCTTGTGTACAAAAAATAGCACAGCACACCCTCCCAGGCTCTATGTCAGCTTAAAGTTTTCAAAATAGCCATCATTACATCCCGAGACACAAACAAACCTGCAACAATTTAGATTTTGTCTAAAATTATTTTTATACTCATGGTTTACAGTAATGCTGTAAGTTTGTTTGTTACTTACACACAGGTAATATTCTGCCAAACCAGAGTGCTCCTTTAAATGAATGGCTCTCAACCTTATTAATCTGTGGACCCACAGACTGTCTTACAATGCACACTGAGATCAAGAACATTTTAAACGCAGTAATATTACTTGTGACCCACTAAATCTACACTCATTTGCACTGATTTCATTAGAGCAAATTAACTGTAGACACATTCATTAATAATCTAATGGTAGTAGTATGTTAGGCTCTTCTCATCCCTCTTTGTCCGTAAGGATGGCTGATAAAGTCGCATGGAATGGCTCAAGTCCTTGGACCATCTGCTGAGAACAACTTATTTGAAATATCAAAATTCATCATATAAATTAGAACCTCACAAAGGAAAGAAAAGGGATCAAGCCGTCATGTAATATCTACATATTATTATCTACATATTAATTTATTTTTAATTAAATTTAAATCCAACATTTTCTTTACATACTACAATACTGTAGTAAAACTAATGCAAATATATCCATATATCTCCCAATACTGTAGCATGTTCAAACAAATACAAAAGCATCACTAATTATCTGATAAATAGGACTAAATTAAATCCCTTATTAAGTCCTCTTTCCATTTAATTTCCGAATTTGCTCAATCACCTAGAATCGTAACTGATTTAGATCATGATTATGTTCTCATAAATAATCTATATTGCTAAATCTATTTTCTTATTCCTAATCATACCTTTACACTATGATATCCTTTCCCTGTCATTTCTCTAACATATGACCTGTTATATGTTGGAGAAACTACACAGACCATCAGGGAAAGCATATATTGTATAATCATAATCTAAATGAGTTAAGATTTTAGGCGACTGTTGCCTAATGAATGTGTATATAGTTTTGTTTAACATAGAAAAATAGGAATGTGTATATTATGTTTTTGTTTAACATAGGAAAATAGATTTCACTTCAGATAAGAGGCTAAATGGTTATCTGGTGTATGCTGTCTGGGTTAACTTTACCTAAGGAAAGCTTTATGTCAGGTCTAAGACCCTGGAGGAACTCTGTGTACTTACCCACGATTGAGCAGTCCTCCCCCAGGAGCTTTCATGGATTCAGTTTAGCATATTTATGACTATATAGCACCCTAAGCAGGCTCGCCACAAGAGAGGGACCTAATCACAGGGAGTTCGGCTACACTTCACTGATGAGGCCCAATAAACGCCAAAACGTATGCCTGGGGTTTGCTGTTTGACATGTTCAGTGTAGAAGTGCCTGGTATTTTGGGGTTGGATCACTCTAGTGAGTGGGACCAGACTGATATACTACAGGATATTTCTCCCTGTGACAGGCACACGTGAGCTTACAGAGGTTACTCTCAGAGTGGGTTATCATGGCCATAGAACTCACCTATTAAGGTTAATTTGTTTTCTGACTGAGCACCTCTGACTTTGTTGTTTTGTTTATACAAATTAATTAGTGCCAATAAGTAATATTTGCAGATCGGGCTCACAATCAGGCACTCTATAAAATGCATTAGATCATCTGTTTCAGTCCCTGTGGGTTTCGTGATATGTATTAACCACTTGAGTCCTGGGATCTATATTTTTTTATTGCATTTTTGTGGCTTTGAGACTGTTGTGCAATTAATTCTAATGTCTTCCCATGCCTTCACGTGTATGTAAAGAACAGTATTGTGTGTATAATTGCTGTTACAGCTTTAATAAGTGTTTGGAAAATGCCTTTCGAGTCCTATTTAGTACTCATAATATTTTTGACACAAAAATTATACTTTTTTCATTTGTGGGTTAGACTTTATTTGTCAACTAGCATTATGGGTCTAATAGAATATTGATTTTGTGTAACTAGTTAGCGCTCGTAATATTCAAGCGGTGTTAAAATCAGTTGGAGTTCTAAGGCCGATTTTGCATCTTTCACCGGCCCGTAGTGATTGTAATTCACAACCGGAATGCAAGTAGCTAATAGAATATGTGGCAATATTAAGAGTGATTTTAAGTATGTATAATTTTACGAATTGAGCAAAAGAATAGGACCCCTAGGGCCTCATTCTATTAGCGGCCGCAGCCGTTGCGGGGCCGCAAGGACCGGCCGCAAGCTATTCGGCTATTCTATTCCCTTACGGCCGGGGGCTCCGGCAGGCTTGCGGCCGGTGCCTTGCTATCTCTTGCGGCCGCTCGCGCCGGAGGAAAGCCTTTGATCTAAAACGGCTGCAAGAGTTTCGGCCGTAAGAAATTCCTATTTGCAATTCAATTGCTCCGGGAACCCTCTCTGCAAGGCTAAAAACGAGCCGCAGCTTACTTGCAGGAAAGAGGTCCCGCTAGCACCAATTAAGCACATAAAATAGCTCAAATAAAGCCATCCTGCACTTTGAGAAGACTATAAAGGGATTTTAGGTGTTAGAAAAAATAGCACATAATTATCCTATACTCAAATCCGTAAAATATTTTATTTTTAATATCCGTAAAATATCCATGTAAAAAGTCCAGAGTGCTTGGAGCACCTCAGACACACCCACGCCGCAGCCGGAAAATAAACAGTTAATTTGAACTCGGGTTTGGGCTGATGTGCAAGCTTGAGAGTGGGTTACTTTTAATCCTCATGTCCCACAATATGATCCCTAGCATTTACAGAGCTTTACAATGCAGGCTTGAATTTATTTTTGACTTTTTAGATTTCAAAACTTACGGCCGGTTGCAAGATTTACGGCCGGCCGTAAGAGGAGATCCTTGCGGGGCCGTTTAATTGAATTGCGATGTAACGGGACCCCCGCAAGGAATCGCAGCCTTACGGCCGTTTTACATCCGATAATAGAATGAGGCCCCTAGTCAGCAGGCAGGACACACTGGAAGTTGTGAGTCTCATAGAGAGGTTCTCAGATATTATTATTATCCTTTATTTGTTATGTGCCAAAATATTCCATAGGGCTGTGAAGGGGTTAAGTTCAAGGCAAAAACTAAATTAACACATTACAAAAGAATGGAAGGCCCTGTTCTTAGCTTAGACACAAACATACATAGTGCTGGTTTCCAAAGCACCTAACAAGATCAAAAACTCCAGGCTTACTGTCTAAAGGGTTTGGGTGTGATACAGAAAGGTTATAGATACAAGATGGCAGTGTGAAGATAATAGGTTCAAGTAAGTGGAGGTGGCAGGATGTTACACTGTAGATTGTGGGGGTGAGCGATATTATGCTGTAGTGTGTAGTTGTGCATATTAAGGCTTTTGAAACAGATGCGTTTTTAGTGATTTTCTGAAGGTTTTGATGCAGTTATAGTCTAGTGGAGCGAGGTGAAGAGTTCCATAGAGTAGTGGCAGTACGAGAAAAGTCCTGAAGGTGGGAGTAGGAGGAGGTGATAAGAGTGGTGGAAAGAAGAAGGTCATTAGCAGAGTGAAGAGGGAGGGGGAGTATTTTGAATCAAAAGCAGAGATATAAGGGGGTGCACTGTTGTTGAGGGCTTTGTAAGTTAGGGTTATGATTTAAATTTTATTCTGGAGGCTAAGGGAAGCCAGTGGAGTGATTGACAGAGGAGCTGCAGACACTGAGCGTTGAGTATGGTAGATGAGTCTAGCGGAGGTGTCATTATGGACTGGAGTGGAGACAAATGAGTGATGGCGAGGCCAGCAAGGAGCGAGATGCAGTAATGAAGTTGAGATATGATGAGAGAACGTGTTAGCATTTTAGCTGTGTCTTGTGTAAGATAGTGATATATTTTGGAGATGTTTTTTTAGGTGAAACTGATAAGATTTTGTTATTGATTGTATGTGAGGAATAAAACAGTGGGCAGTGTCCAGAACCCCAAGACAACAGGCCTCGGAGGTGGTGATGACATTGTTAACAGCAAGAGATATTTGAGGAGTGAAAGCTGTAGTAGAGGGTGGGAAGATTAGAAGCTCAGTCTTTGAGATGTTTGAGTTGACAGGTGGACATCCAGGAGGATATGCTAGAGAGGCAGTTGGCAACTTGTGCTAGAAGAGAGGGGGGGAAATCTGGTGCAGAGAGGTAGACTTGAGTGTCATCTGCATAGAGATGATACTGAAATACAAAGGATTTTATAAGGTTACCATGGGATGATGTGTAGATGGATAGGAGGGGGCCTAGGACTGAACCTTGGGGCACATCAACAGACAGAAGGGGAGAGGGCAAGGTGAACGAAAAAGAGACAATTGTTTGCATCTCTCTACATAGCAAGTTCAGGGTTAGTGGTTGTATTTCTCCACTCTTGCGCAGTGCATTACATTGACATAATGCAGTCTCTTAAAGTGTCTTTTTTTGACAAACATATATTCTTAAAAGAAGCAGTATACAGCGCCTTGCAAAAGTATTCACCCCCATTGACTTTTTACCTATTTTGTTACATCACAGCCTTAAATTCAATGTTTTGTTAATCTGAAATGTATGTGATGGATCAGAGCACAATAGCCTAAGTTGGTGAAGTGAAATGAGAAAAATATATACATAAAACTATTTTTTTAGAAATAGAAAAGAGAAAATTGGCATGTGCGTATGTATTCACCCCCTTTGTTATGAAGCCCATAAAAAGCTCTGGTGCAACCAATTACCTTCAGAAGTCACATAATTAGTGAAATGATGTCCACCTGTGTGCAATCTAAGTGTCACATGATCTGTCATTACATATACACACCTTTTTTAAAAGGCCCCAGAGGCTGCAACACCTAAGCTAGAGGCACCACTAACCAAACACACTGCTAAAGCAACACTTGAGTGGTTTAAGGGGAAACATGTAAATGTGTTGGAATGGCCTAGTCAAAGCCCAGACCTCAATCCAATAGAAAATCTGTGGTCAGACTTATAGATTGCTGTTCAAAAGCGCAAACCATCCAACTTGAAGGAGCTGGAGCAGTTTTGCAAGGAGGAATGGGCAACAATCCCAGTGGTAAGATGTGGCAAGCTCATAGAGACTTATCCAAAGCTACTTGGAGCTGTGATTGCTGCAAAAGTATTGACTTTAGGGGGTGACTAGTTATGCACATTGACTTTTTATGTTATTTTGTCCTATTTGTTGTTTGCTTCAAAATAAAAAAATAAAAAAAACATCTTCAAAGTTGTAGGCATGTTCTGTAAATTAAATGATGCAAATCCTCAAACTATCCATGTTAATTCCAGGTTGTGAAGCAACAAAACACGAAAAATGCCAAGGGGGGTGAATACTTTTGCAAGGCACTGTATATGACTTCACAGAGTAGTGGAGGTGCCTGCCCTGGAGATAACAACTATAGAGAATGGGTGACAATGTAAACAGCTGATAAGTTTATTTTGTGTACATGTTGCAAAGAAGGCAAGGGACTGGTAGCTATATACAAAGGTTAAAGATTGCAAGGAGTACTGAAATAATATGTATACACTATAGGTACTGAAATAATATATATACCATAAGACATAAAACAAGACAAACATTCTGACACATGAGGAATTGACGGCCCTGCTCTGGAGAGCTTACAGTGTAAAAAAGATGAGGAAGTGACACAAGAGGGTGAGAGCGTGATGCACAATGGTCCAGTCAGCAGGCAATAAGCACAAAGTGGTGACCCTATGTCCAGTAGTGACTTCCAATATTCAATATTGTTTTGCATTTGTCACGACATATTAAGTTCAAGGTTGTGGGGGCAGTATCTCTCCTCCAGGACAGTACTTGTTTATTTTACTTGGGTAGTTATACTACACTGACATGACACAGAGTCTCTCAGCTAAGATCAGGCCAGTAATAGTTGTCCATTTTGATAGAGAAGAGGTGCAATTGCCCGAAGATCGTGAGGATATATTCCAACTTTTCTGAAATGTTTTGTTATTTTTAATTTTTCTAAGGTTTCTTTCAATTACAAAGAATGCAGAGCATATTCCAATAATTATGTTCCATTTTGGTTATAATTCTTATGAGTCTTGGGTTTCACTTCTGTAGAGAAGTAAAACAAAGTTAAAAAGCATGACCTGTCTGGTGGGTCTTGCGGAGAGTTTTTAAGAACCAATGTTTTAGTAGACTTTTTCTATGTGGTCTTTTCGATAATTAAGTTTTATAATGCGTAACATGTTATTAGATATAAATATCCCCCTATATTTTGGGGTTTTATACCACATAATTCTAAACTAATGAACTATCTATTACTGCTACTGAAATTCTGATGTTCGGAGATGCCACATTCCTGTTATGTAGATATGAACTTCCTGTGCAGTCAAAGTCTCCCGTCACCTAAGGAAGATCAGCAGAAATCTAAATGGTAGATCCCACACCAGCATAATTGTACATAGAAGATAATATATTCCATTCTAAAAACATTTTGGATATTTTCAGGTGTAGTTCTTCAAAATAGTATATTTTAACTATATCATCAAATTGCCTTTTTAAGAAAATACTGAACATGTAAAATTGTCATTTTCATAATGCCCCTGAGGGTACATGATTTCTCTCCCCCTTCTGTCTATCACTGATTTTTCTTCTTCTCTATTTGTCCTCCTTTTCCCTCTCAGTCTTTACTTTTTCCCCCCATTTTGTCTCTCTCCCTCTTTTTTGCTTCTTTTCTTTCTTCCAATTTGTCTTGCCTTTGTTCCCCTTCTCTCTATATTTACTTCTGTCTCATTTTTTCTCTACTCACTTTGTCCTTTCTCTTCCATTGTTTCCCATTTTCTTTCTCTTTTTCTTTTCCATCCCCTGTTTTTCCTAAATCTCTTTAGAAGGATGATGTGAAAGGACAGAGATATAAGTAAGAAGGGAGTCGAAGAAAGATAAATGTAAAAAGAGGGATGGAAAGTTAGGAGAGAGCATGGGTACGAAGGGATGAGGAGAGAGGGTAGGAAGGAAGGAGAGAAGAATGAGGAGGGAAGATGGGAAAGTGATGACCACGTGAGAAGAAAGAAAGGTGTAAATGTTGGAAAGAAATTGGGTGAAAGAGGAATGAGAAAAGAAATGAGAATAAGAAAAGAAGGGTGATAGAGATAAGATGGTTGATGACAGGCATTAGAGAAAAAAGGGAAGAGAGAACGGAGGTAGATGTGTGGAATGATAGATGTGAAAAAAGGGTGAGACTAACAGCCATATTAAATTCCCTCAACATGTAAAACCGTAGCCCATATCGTAGCCCTCAAGACTTACGGCTATTAAATTGGCCCTGTAAAGCAACTCGCTAATGTTTGAACTCTGTGGTCGCAAATTCTTTGTTCTGTTAAGCCCGTAACTGTTACGTTCGAAAATCGCTATTAAATTGCTACGAATCCACTGGCGTTCAAACACGTAAGCTGCAAATGGAGCCAAAAAGCCTACTGTTACTAGAGAGGACCCGCAAGGGGGGTTAAAGTCCTATCTGTAGCACTGTAAATGCAAATATACACACACTACTGTATTTTCAATTAAAGGGAAAGTGATGTTAGGTATTCAAATAAATAGCACAACATTCTCAAGCTCGCAAATCTGCAATATAAAATACTTTTATATCTGTTTAATTTACGTGTTATATCGATCCCGACAATCAATGTGTTAATACATATAATGGAACTTGCATGGACTAGAATATAATATTTACTGATTTACTAATATTGCATTATATCTGGAATGCGGGTCCGATCGTAACTCGTAATTGAAACCCGTAAGGCTTTGAAATCTAACCTCCATTTTTCAGTGACGCAATGATGACAATCTCATTTACCATTGGCTCCGTCTATACCCGTAACTACGGGTTTGACTAATTAATCATGTTCACGGCCGCACATCCAACGTGCACAAGAATGGTTAACGGGTTTGAGTCTACGGCCTTTAACTCGTGGCATGGTTCAATTTAATAGCTCTGTAACGCAGCCAAATTTAAAGCCCGCAGCCTTTGCGGGTGTACCTATGCCGGCTTTGAATTTAATGGGGCTGATAGACAGGGATGAAAGAAGAAAGTGGTAGAGAAGAAAGGTGTATGATGGAGGAAAGGAATAAGAAGAGGATGGGTAAGAATAAGTAAGAAAAGATAAAATGGAGAGGAGAGAAGAGAAGGAGAGAGGGGTATGAAGGAGAAAGGAGGTAGGAGGGAGAGAAGAGGGATGAGAATGTTAATGTAATGAAAGAAGATACTCCAAGGAACTACAGAGGCTGTGTGTATTCTGAGGTCTCTCATTGTTTGAGGGGATAATGGCTTTGAATGAGGATGGGGGACTATAATGAGGATACAATGTAGGATGTTAGAATTGCATCTTGAAGATTAAAATGCTTTGGATGAGACTGATGAAAAAAAGTTAATTTTAAATATAATACAAATTATTTTTGAAATATCTGAGAACTTGAATAAGGATTTAACATGTTAATAAGGTGCATACTTTTATTTTACTGTGCACTAAATTAGTGTAACACTATTGCAATGATTGGATGGGATATGAAAGGCTCCCTGTTTTTATTGGTGATGTACTGGCCACTTACTGTGTCTCTAATCACTAATGTGTGTAGTAATTGAGGTATACATATTAGTGCTATGACCTGTGATACCCACCCATGCACTATGTATTACTGGGACTTGGGGTGTTTGTGTTGTCATGCCCAGGGTCACGTGATGGTCTCTCCTCAGACTGCTCCCTGGTCCCTCCTACGTCATTTATTTTGAGTGGTGACATTCAATATTAACCCCCTCCCACCCAATAACCCTATAAGTGCTGGGGAGGCTGCTCTCTGTCACATACTTAGCCTAGTTACACATATACAGAACATATAATGATGATATTTACTAACACCCATCGTGTAAACCAGATCCACGGCTCCTAATGGCCTGAAAACACCTTTGTGATGAGTCAGGATCACGAGAAGTGGGAGGGATGGGGAGGCACGTTGATTGGCCAGCAGTGCTGTCAGTCATACCCCGGCCCCGCCCTGTTACTGCAGACTGTACATCAGGGCTCAGTGGCCTGGGGCTCAGTGACTGGCCCATCTAGCACAAGCACCGGACGTCCTGCACTGATATTGCGGTCTAGATCAAGATCAAGATCAAGATCAAGACTAAGACTGATAAGAACCGCAGACTGCTGGGAGGAGGTAATGTGGAGTTGTCCTGATACATAGGGTGGTCACATGACCTGGTCATTGGGCTAACTACTGTGTGTGCCAGTCATCTGTACTGATATATGGTGGTCACGTGACATGATGTTGTGATACTGGTCTCATTACTATGTCCCAGTGATCTGTACTGAGATCTGTTGTGTCTGTCACAAAGAAATCCTTCTCGAAGATCTTACTATTGATATTCATTTTACAAGATTAATTGAGTGATCTGTAGATATATATATATATATATATATATATATACAGTGTGTAATTATACATCATTATAAAGATATTTGTCTGTGTGTATATATATATATATATATATATATATATATATATAATGGTACTCTATGCCTCCTGTCTAAGGAATCCTCTCTTGATTTCTTGGTCCATCTTGTGATGGATCTCATGATCCCTGCATAATAATGTCCCTGATGATTTCTTTGCCAGCCTGTATCTTTGTAGAGTGGGAATCTATAATAATCTGTTTATGATATAATATTTCTAGTGCTAATTTTTCAAAAGACTCCTTTAACTGATTTATTTGCTTTTACCTAAGCAAAATATTTAACCAGTCCCCCAAATATTTTCTTCTATTCACTTAATTTGATTCCAGAAACAATATGGGATAACCATGACAGACCTATTCTGTTATATGTACACACGGGAAGCGCTGGAAAGAGCGCCACCGACTTCTCGATCTAACTGTGTCTAAGTGCACGGTTAGGGGGTTAGGGTTAGACCCAGTAGGTGGTGTTAGGGTTAGGGGCTTTGGGTTAGGAACTGAGGTTTAGGGGTTAGGGTAGTATTATTTTTATTATTATTATTAATAACTTTTATTTGTAACACGCAATATATTCCGTAGCACTATACAGGGGATAAAAACAAGGAAAAATACAGTATTAACAACCTTCCAAAAATGGAGGACCCTGTTTTGAGCTTAGAATCTTTGCAGAAAGTGCTTTTTCCCAAAGCATCCTAGAAGACTGGAAACTCGCCACTTACAATCTAAAGGGCATGTAAGGGACAGAAACCGGGGAAAGGTTAAACCAATAAGGAATAACAAGGGTCAGAAGGTAAGTGAAAGCTGGAAAGGTTTTTCATTTAGTGGGAGAGAGAAGGGTAAGGGGGTTACGGTTAGATGGTTAGTGGGTTGTGGTGTATTACTACAACGGGAAGCAAGGCTTCCGATGCGCCCGGCACCAGGAGGCTTCCCGTGCATACATATAACAGGATAGATCCACTATGACTATAGCTTGTGGCATTTCATGAAACTATTTTATCTTATAAAGCAACTTGTTTTCCTCAGTATTAGTAGAATGTCTATCTACAGAGCTGTCCATGTTGTTACATTATACAATAATAGTGTGATCAGCTGCCCAGTAGAGGTGGTAGGGGATTAAGCAGCTCAGGATGAAGTTTAAACTAGTCATGACCTGCAAGTTAAAACCAGGAAAGAGAACCAGATAAATATGTCTTAGCTGTCATAAAACTCTGTATACACAGCATTGTTATTATTCTATCCATATCCTTCACATTTCTGCCAATGCTGTAAAATATTATCAGGAAATTAACTTTTTATGCTGATTATAAAACAGATCAGTGTACCGATACAGAGGTGTATCTTGGGTCAGTACTTCCTGCAGTACTGCATATCAGCAAAACATGGCACCCGTGTTGACCAATGTTTTTGCATATAACAGGAAAGCAGGTCTAGGAAGTAAGTTAAATGACCACTAAATCTTATATTTATGGTATACTTTTTAGAACTGCATAAAATGCAAAATATTCTTGCAAACTTTAAAATAAATAAAAACAGCCTTTCATTTTTAACTACTGTATTCCATTTTCTTTAAAGGCAGCCAACATTGTGTCCTTGTTCCTAACAGGATTACAAAGTTGGCAGGGATAGAAGGATCAGTACACTAAAATGTGATTTCTAAAAATGTCAATTCTAAATAGCACAATAGGTGGAGGTATGATCACACAGCAAGGAAAACATATCAAAATACATTTAATACAGGGATTGACAAATCCCTGGAATCAGGGAGCAATGGCTCCTAACATTTTACTGCTGGCTCCTAATGATATATGCATATATTTCGGATCTATCCGGTTGTAAATTCGCCAGTACTGACAGTTGCAGTAGCCATTAGATGGCGCTGTCTGGTTTCAGGAAAGGCCCTAATTATAACCTCCTCCGACGTGGTGTAACTTGATGGCGCTGAATTGACAGCGAGGCCATCGATCTGTTCGGCGCGGGCACTTGGCCCTCGGGCACGCCTCTCCTAGTTCAAGGCCTCTTCTGTCGCTGCTCTTTTATATGCATTGTGCAGCACTAGTGGGAAGATCGGCAGCGCCATTTAGCGGTTGGTTGGCGGCACCGCCTCTGCCTTTTGGTGAATGTTTGGCGAATGTGAATAGGGAAAGTACCTATATTTCTATATGTAACCCATATGTATGTTTGGCTGGCTCCTAAATTTCAGCTAAATCTATCACCCCCTGCATGAAAATTGTGGAGATTTCCACAAAACCTCCTTATTATTATGAGTAGCAGTATGATTATTTGTGGGATAAACCATGCACTTTTAATACTGGAAACTTTTATGCTTCTAAGATCTAATGTAATATCTGGAAGAACAGGTTTATACGAGTGATCATGACATCACATGTTAACATATATTCATTAATACATAGGACTGCCTCAATTAATCATCAATTTGGTTTACGACTTGCTGATCATTACCTGCTGAGTCTCAAATTCTTGTCACAGCTGCATGTGATCTGTTAACCCTTAGTGTCAAGTTTGAGAGATTCTTGGAAATCACTTAATTGAACAGTATGACAAAATGGCAGCTCTGCGACAAGAGGCACTGTGACAGGAATATATCATAATGATCGCACTGTCATTTTTTTTGTTGACATTTGGTGTCATTTTCCAAAATATCTGAGTTATGCAACCGTTTAACATTGCTTGGGGAATCATCTTTGCTAAGGTGTGAAGAAGAATAATAAAAAAGGGGAACTACTGTATTGGTCCGAATATAAGCCGCACTTTTTTTCCGATTTTTGAGCTTGAGAGTTACGGGTGCGGCTTATATTCGTGACAGTAAAAAAATTATTGCCGATTTGCGAACTTTGCTTGTTACGTGTGCGGCTTCTATTCGCGAACGCAAAATTACTGCCAATTTGCGCGATTGCGAGTTAAGGGTGCCGATTTTCGTGCTTTAGACTGCGGTATTGAATAGTGATTTCCGGTTTTAGTGATTCTAACATCCTGCAAAGCCTGTAACCTGCAAAAAAAAAGTTACAGTACTAATTAGAAAGCCTGTTTCTTGCAATGGCTGATCACTTTGAGAGTCTTTTTCTCTCCAATTTTACGGGTGCGGCTTATATTTAAGTACTATCTTTTTTCTATTTTTCCCCCTTGAACTTTACGGGTGCGGCTTATATGCGGGTGCGGCTTATATTCGGACCAATACAGTATATTTGGATTACTTAAAACATGAATAACACCGCTTATAATAGGGTATTGTTTAGCTATAATCAAAAATGCATCAAATCACCATCCAATATTAGCTTTAGTTTTAGCTTATGGGGTAATTTCCAAACAGGAAAACAAACCCAATGGGGACAAATCCTCCCATAGCATTGGATTCAAACTGACATAAGCACAGACACACAAGGCCTATGTCCCACAAAGGGAGCCTCCTTTCTAAACGGCATATAGCCCCATCAGCTAAACTTGTATCCTCCGTTAATTAATGTTTTGCCACTATGATCCATTCAAACTATTACAACCATGCATACAAGTTAAGATAGAACACACCAATCATAATCCAATTGAACCAGTATAAATCCTGCCAGTTCTGTCCTGTCACCTTAAATATAGGGACCTAATTAACTTGTACATTGTCTGTAATTACTGGCAGTCCCGAAACGGTATTTAAAACAAAGTCAGTATCAAAGCTCCTAACTGCCGTTTCGTCATGCTAGCAGCTCAGCAGCTTTTTTAAAAGATTGGTCTGAGGGGTTTATTTGACTTACAACTAAAGTGTAAAGCAGTCATGGACAACCTTTTTCACTTCTTGCCACTGAGTTCTTAAAATGGCCTCACAGTGATTGGAAAACTTTTTATTTTAGCAGGAGCAAAATGGTAACATTGCCATAGGAAAGGAATGAATTGGTCATAGAGGTATAGATAATGAAAAGTATGTAGGAATAAAATGAGATATTATCTGCTAGCTTTATATATAATGGACTGTAATGTTGAAGAGATGCATGTGCTCCCACCACAGAGAACCGGCTGCGGGGCCACTTGACAAGTGTGTAAGGGCTATATGTGGCCCATGGGCCACCTTCTGCACAAAAAAATGTAATTTTCACACAATAGTAATTTAAACATGCACATTTTACTTGCTGAATAATTCATAGCTCTTTTAAATTATTTTTTTTAAACATTTTGTGTTACTTATGTTCTTGCCAGCACAATAACAAATGTATTTCACCTTAAATAACTTTATTGAACAAACACAAACACAGCCCTTTGTGGGAAAATCTCTTCTGGGATTTTTTTCCAAGGGACAGTACATGATAAAATAAGACGTTGGAAGTCCCCTAGAGATATCTGATTTAACCTTCAGTGCAAGATTATGGGACAATACACTGCCTAAAGAACCATGGGAAATATTTTTTAGATGATTTGCCCCTATCATCCAATGAGCAGTAATACAGCTGTATGCTAATGGTCTGCCAATAAGACCTCCATATTATAATATGATCTGTGTACAGTTCCGTGGAAGTTTAGCAGGTTTTACTTACATGGCCATTGTAGTGGTTATGCAATAAGGATTTTAATTGTTTATTTAGTAAGTGATTAACAGTAAGATCAATATTTGAAGAAGAACAGTTCAATGTTACTTATAAAACTTACATTTGAACTTAGACTTGTGACTTCAGCTTCTCTTCAGCCCATTACGTGTCCAGACGGTAAATAATTTCCCCAGAAGACTGTCCTAATTTTTTTTATATTTCTGACAGTTGTAGAATGCCTCTAATAACAGATAAAGACTGCTATCAGGACAGTCTCCTGCTTTGAATCTCTCCCACTCCCTGGAATATAATAGGGGTGGAAAGAAGCCGATCTTACATTTCAAATTTAATTTTCAAACACATTTATTATTTTTCTTTTAATAGTTGTTAAATCAACAAATTAAACCCTATTTTATTTAAAAAATCGTAATAAGTACATGATGGACAATATGGGACTACAATTTCTCTTTGTTGTAGCAGTCCATGAGATTTTTAGCAGATGTTAGTGTATTTTGAATAGAGCTATACATGTTTCTAATTGATGTTTTGCCACTGTGTATAGGGTCATATGATTATTTTTGGAAGAGTGGGATATATTGTGATTTATGATTTAATATTCCTTACTATGCTTGTATTTTACAGCATAACTTCCTCATTTCCTGTAGATATGATGCAATCTTATATATACCAATCTGATTGCACAATGCTGCCTGTCTGGGAATAAATGATTACTTTGGATTCCTATAACTACTATAAGTACGTCCTTGATTCAGTACTTTTTTTCTTGATGACTTATTTAGTTAGCCGTACCACGCCTTCCATTTAAAAGATGATTCTTTTGAACAATACATGTTGCAGGGCTGCATACTGCAGGGGCTCACTGGGTTTAACACAGCACTGTAGAATGTACAATAGAAGCCCTGCAGCATGTATTTTTCATAAGTATATGCTTTTAAAGTGGAGCGGCCAAGCTGAGACATGGCTTCTATTTTTAAAGAAACATTACTACAAAAAAACGGGCACTATAAAAAAAAAAGATATGAAAACTATATATAGTTATATTAAAAATACCTTTCATTCCCTTTTATTTATATTTTTATTTTTACTGAGCGTCTTTCAAAACTCCACTTTATAGTCTCAGGTTTGAGAAAAGTAGGCAAAGTAGCTTCTATGTCAACACTGACACCGTGTATTAGACCAGTGGTTCTTATGCTCAGTACCCACCAGACAGGCCATGATTTTGGTTTGAACACTAATAGCTCCTCCAATGTTCACACAGTTTTAGACTCTTAATTGCCTCATCATGGCCTGTATGGTGGGTCCCGAGGAGAGGTTTGAGAACCACTGTATAAGACCAAGGTGGACACTAATTGGCCTTATTCAGAGCCAATCCCTCCAGTTTGGTCATATCCTCACCTGGTGGTAGGTAGAAAATTACAAAGTGTAAACTAAAATCAAATGAGGAGAGAGAGATGAAATGGATCCTGGGGCGATACTGAGCAGAGTACTCCATGTTTAGCCCACTGGGAGGTAAATTCACATATCCTCCCAATGAACAAAGCCAGGTGGTACTGTGTCTAGATACGGGAGTGCACTAGTGCCTGGAAAACATGGCCTCACATGGCAGTGTAAGCCTCTCTGCCAGACACTGCTTCCTGACCTAGAAATAGCCAGCTTGGCTAATGCCAGGAGAAGATTGATGAGGAGGTCCTTGGTCCTGCAGGAGAAGACATCTCAAGAATGACAAGAGGGGCTGCAGTCTGGGACAACTAAACTAAATAGGATACACATACTCTCCCTTGCCACAGAATGGACAAGTGACTGGAAAGTCTGTGAAACTACCCAGATACTCTCTCATGCTCGATGCACCATGGAGCACTCTAACTCAAGCCCCTGATGGGTCATGGCACCAAGAGGGACGCTGACATAGTTGATATTTGTAGACCTACTTGATAGGAAAACCAGGAAGATTTTTTATTTTTTATTTATTTATTAAAGAAGGTGAACTTTACACAGTAGTTGTGTACATCAGGGGTTGGTAAATTTATGTGGCGTTTATGAGCCAGCTAGGTTAGTTAAGAGCCAGACAAACATTTTCTAGTAGTCAGACTATGGATTATGTATATAAATATGTATAACATCTAAAAAAAAAGTAGGAACCAGCAATAAAATCTTAGGCTTCCTAATTCCCGGTATTTATCAACCCTGGTGCAGATGAAATGACACATCATTTAAAGGGCCACTATAGTCTAGACTATTTTATTTAATTAGTCAATTACTTAATTTTGTAGCTTCCAGCACATCTGCATCTCTACTCTTTGTTAGGTGTCCAGGGATAAAAGAGTCTGCCAAAAGCCTGTTCTAAATGTTCTTTTGACCACCGTAGGTTTACCTACAGTAGCAGATAAAGACTCCTATCAGGAAAAATCCTCTGGCATGTACAGAAGCAAACCTGCTGAAGTCCAGAACTTTTAAATGCAAATTTAAGTTTTAAAAGCTACATTCGTTTTTCCCCTCAAATACTTTTATTGCTAATTAGTTATTAAACAAATGACCCCCTGTTTTATGTGCACCTTATGTAAATAGCACCAATATAACACCATAAATGTAGTATTCTTAACTTCATCCAACCTATATTTCAGTATACCCAAAACATTAATGATTAAGCCTTAACTTTAAAAAATAAATATTATTATTTTATATTATTATTATTTTATTTTCTCTATATATGCAAATGTATATTTATTAATTATATTATTTTCTTTTCAATATTATAAAGTTTAAGTTGAAAATACCTCAATTAAAAACCCTTTCAAATGGTAATCTTTTATTTTCTAACAGTTGTTATAAAAACCACAAAGTTCTGTTTCTCGTAGGCCCATCTCAGCGAGAAAGTTTTCATCTGAGTAATTACACAGATGTTCAGCCACGGAAATAAAATGAGGGTTGTAATATTATGTCAAAATAACTAGTCAGGAGAGACAAAAGACGTCCAACTTCCTTGTGAGACTGCAGGATGCAGAATGGCTGCATTCTTTTTTTAGACTTGACTTTCAAGTTATGCACATGGGAGTCCTATTTACTGTTTCATAAACAGTACAAAGCAAACATTGATTTCTTTCAGCAATGATTAGTACAATCTGTTCTAAAATGCTCAACTTGTTTGTTTTTTTTAAATAAAAAAAAATTACAATATAACCTTAAATAAAATCTTTTAAAAAAAAAGATACATCAAAAAATCTAAGAGGATGGCAGGCTGTTGGCTTCAAGCTCCACCCAATAACTTCCTGTTTTGTGTATAAGCCTTGCTCACCAATCATGGCCTGGTATAGAAACAGGAGGTTAGTGATAGACTGCAAGCTCCATCTAATTTGCAAAAAGATAAAGCTATAAAGGCATAATTACAGTTAAATGGTAAAACATGTTTAAGAATATTAATTTATTTGCATAGAGGAGGAAAATCTCTACTAAAACCAGAGCTGAATTGATACTCTAGAACAGGGGTGTCAAACTCGGTCCTGGAGGGCCACACCCAGGCCTGGATTTGTGGATATCCTTGCTACAAGCAGGTGAGACTATTGCTTCTGCAGTCATCCTGACTGACTCACCTGTACACAGAAAGGAAATCCTCAAATCCAGGCCTGGGTGTGGCACTCCAGGACCGAGTTTGACACCCCTGCTCTAGAACATCTTGTATGAGGATACAGCATGAAGAAGTATTAGCAGTAGGAGTGAGGGTGATGGACATTCACCTAGGGAAGAAAAATAAACATGTTTGTCATTTTAATTACTTTCTTAAATATCTTCGTTATATATATATATATATATTTATAGAAAAGGGGTTCCATTTCTGCTGCTGTCATGTCAACATGGCCTCCTTAGCCTTTCTTCTTCACTGCCAAATGTAATAATCCTGCCAAGTATAATGTTATAAAATATATATTTCAGGAAAAATCTGCATCAGAATGTAATGAGTTACATAATGTCTACTATATTCATCTAGAAAAAGATTATTTACCCAAGTGCAGGAGAGCTATACAATTATTTGTATGTTTTTTTGATAGGTATCTTTAGTATTTAGTCTATTACACACACCTGCAAAAGGAGTTGTTTTAACAATGCAGGGATTTGTCACGCAGCTTCCCGCAAATCTGCACATAAATAATGTAATTACAGGGTATTATGTTATTAGTACATATTAAAGTGGTTCCTCTGTTATGTTTGCTCTCTCCGCACAGATACAACATGTTACTCGCTGTGGTTGTGCTGTCAAGTTTAGCTCTGGTCACAAGGGCATTTCCAGTAAATGACCCGGAGGATGCAGGCAAGCATTGGGTGGTACTTGTGGCAGGGTCCAATGGATGGTACAACTACCGGCATCAGGTAACAAATGATCAAGAATAGGTTTGTATGTATGTATATATGTTTGTGTGTGTGTATATATTTATATATACAACATTATTTATCTTATGGTTGGGCATAAGAGGGTCAGGAGCCCTCCACAGTTAATAAATAGCACATTAATGTTCCCACTTGAATATCTAAAAATAAGTGAAAAAAACTTGATACTGCTCAGAATAAAAAAAAAAACAACCTTTATTGCACTGCAGTCTGGGAAACTGGGTGGGGACATGCAAATGAGCCTTGGTTACTTTTAGGCATATGCTTGCTATATTACACAGATCTAAGCTTAGCACAGGATGGATTATACACAACCCATATACATACTCCCAGACAGTCACTGTTTTGATCTAATGGATCTCATCAGTGTGGGGCTGGTTCCTAGCTTGTGCATTATATTTTGTGGGAAGGCTATTAACCACAACATTATTTAGCTTATGGTGGGCAAAAGAGCGATAGAAGCCTCCACCATACGTAGGTGGACAACAACTGTATATGCTTTATATATATATATATATATATATATATATATATATATATATATATATATATTATTCCACTTTACTAGAAACAGTTTTTTGTTTTTAATTTTCCAAATACTTGTTATGTAGCGACTGTATAAACCATGACTGTGGAACATTTTTATAAAAAATCTTAAATTATACTTGTCCCTGTTAGTCGACCTGGAGTCAGAAGAGAGGGCTATTGTATTGGGACTTGCCACGTCATTTAGCTAGAAGCTCTTCACAGTGGCAGCCTTTTAATAGAGCTAAATAGAATGAATACAATTGTTATAAAGGCTTTTAATTGATATTTTCTAAAACCTTTTGCCCATTGTCAAGTTCTACTTAAGAGCTAATACGGCACTTCATTGGTGCTTTAATTGAATCTGCAATAGAAAATAAAAGGTGAGTACTGCTTAAGAAAGTTATACTTATACCAGTGTAAATATGGTTATTTCTTGGAGTGCATAAATTATATAGATGAGACATAAGCTTTTAGTTTAAATTGTTTTACTATTTGACATTATGTATGTGCTAAGAGGGTTCAAGTCCACTTCTGGCTCCTGGAGAATAAGATAAAAGCCTGCACTTTCTTATCTTTGTAGAGCCCTCTTCAAGCTCTCTAACTAGTGACTCATTAACTGCGAGGGACTGTCACTTTCAGAGTGTGTTTAAAGGGACACTGTATTCCCTGTGTTTATCACACTTTTAAACCGTGTGTTTTGAACATTACAAATGTTATCTTTTTTTGTGTAAACCTGAGTAATTTGCATTTTCTAAGAAGACTATAAAAGCATCACAATTGCAGCATCATGTAAATGTATTTGTACTACTGCTGACTGATCTGTTAAAGAGCAAGATCCTTTATAATGGTCTCACAACTTTTAAAGGAACCCTGCAGTTCCATATTTGTATAACTCTATTTGAAAGAAATAACGACTGATCATGAGAAAAATATGTTTAGGCTGGTCGAAAGAATAAAAACAGACCGGAAATATATTGCCTAATTGTGATTGTATTTTTTCCTGACCATCTCCATGGTTGTCTTAGACCTCCCCTATCCATAAGTATTGGTTTCTTGTACAGTAGGAGAGAACAATGGAGGCTGAGATTAGCTAATTGTCACTCAGTGGATTGCTATTTATACTTTTATACCACAGCCCTGCATGCAGGAAAGAGCCTGGAAAGTTGAGATATAACTAAGACAACAAGATTACATATATAATTGCAAATTAAAAGTTATATTTGTAACATCCTAAAACCTTTTGTCCATTAAACATTCTAATTCTTTAAAATAGTGCATTGGAAACATGAGACTACGCTTTAAGTGTTGCTTTAAGTAGTACAATTCAGTACAAACCACTTTTAATTTTTTTGTAATTATGAAGGATGATATTTAGTGAGACATTTTACGCTCAAATAGATTGCTTTCCATTTTTTCCAGTTAATCCCTCATTAGTTTAGAGCATTTCCAAACCATAGTACTTGGAACATTATATATTGGAGGGGAATTTACATTTATGGAGTGGCAGGGCTTGCAATTATTATTGTGAGCTGGCTGCCTTTCAGAATGTGCAGGTGCAATATTTTTTTTTTTTATCCAAAAAATCTAGTTTTATAACAAATGAAATTCTTCATTGTGAAAGCACTTGCCTGGCTCACTAAAACACATCTGATAAAGAATCTTATCACCTACACCAGTGGTGTCAAACTCGGTCCTGGAGGGCCACACCCAGGCCTGGATTTGTGGATATCCTTGCTACAAGCAGGTGAGACTATTGCTTCTGCAGTCATCCTGACTGACTCACCTTTACACAGAAAGGAAATTCTCAAATCCAGGCCTGGGTGTGGCCCTCCAGGACCGAGTTTGACACCCCTGACCTACACCATTGCCATGGATGATCTGCATGCCCTGCTGCTGAAACACATCAAACACACATTTTATAATACACCGCCATCTCCACAAACTGCAGTTTATTGGCTTCATCATTGCAAATCACACATCGGTTACCCCCGACTCGTGATCCTAACCATACCAATAGACTGCCGTATATTTTCTTTGGAGTAGGAATTGCACGAAATTGTATCTTGTCATATTGTACTGTTTTTGTATTTCTGTAATCCAACACATTTCATGCATATGTACTAAAATATAGGTTTAGGGTTCAACTGATATTGTTTAACTACTCAAAAATAAGTGGCCAGACATATTTCCAAACACGTTTCATGCAAGACATATGACTTATGGCCCCAGGGCTTGAGGGTTGCTTTGTGGTACCCTCCAAAACCTACTTTCCCCTAATATATAATAAATAGTGCTAGAGAAAATGTTGGTGCTTTTATATAATAAGAATAACAATTGTAGACCACTTCATGATTTCTTACTGCCCAAGACGGGACTAGATTTTGGAGATCTACACCGATTCCAGGGGTTGGCAAAAAGTCTGAAAAGCCCTGATTAGTAGACTATCCGTGCAATCTAGTGAGGAATAAATGAGAAGTTATCACGGCTGTTCTCTCTAGTAATGGACATGATAAATAGTACTTGGCGTGGCATAAATGAACGTGACTCAGATAATAATGGGAAGTGTATCATGCTATTTTGTAGTTTCTGTGTAACGGTTATCTTTATTTCAGCTGACTTTAGACCAAATTATAAAGTTCCACAAAATTTACAGAAGTTATAAGAAACTTGACAAAATGTAGTTTTGTTGGGTTAGCAGTTACAACATCCATTTACAGTCTGTATTTGTGAGGGCAGCTGTATGGGAGTCACAAGGGATCCAGTATGTGGCATTCACTGTATCTGGGGACAACTTCCAATGGAAGGCTGGTCCACTTACTACTCATGACAATTTATTTTTGCGGTCCTACTTTTTCTTAAATGTAAAAAAAAAATTTTGTATTAAATTCCCCAGTATATTCAAAGATTTCTGTCCTATCACCCTTCTTCCTTGTGTCCTGTAAGCTGTACCTATTAAGGTCATGAAGTCTTTTCTTATAAGTTTGGTCATTTAGACCATTCACCATTTTAATTGCCCACATTAAAAATATCTTAATAAATCACACATACATTTATAAGATATGATGTTCAGAGCTGGACATGGTATTCTGGGTGAGATCTGACTAGTAATCCAAAGAGAAACATAGTATCTCTCTTTTTTGTCCTGATAATTGTTCTTCCAACACAACCAAGCATCCTACTAGCTTTTCCTGTATCTTTGGTCCATTCGTCTACTACCTATTATGTATAACGGGCGCACTGAAGTGAAGAATACTCCCATGTACATAAAAGTTAATTTCCCCCCCAATCTTCCATTGGTTATCAATCACTAGACATACAGTACTTCAAGCATTTGTGCAAAGTCATTAAGTAAAAATAAATATTAAAAATACTAAAAATGTCATGTATCAGTGACCAGACATCCTTCCTTAGTTTTTTCTATAATTTCATGTATCTTGCATGAAACCTATTGAGCAGTATGTCTGGTCACTTAGTTAAAAGGTTTAAGTTGTACCATACACCTACATTTAGTAAATTTGTATGAAATGAATTAAGTATGTTTGTCCCAGCTCATTAGTCATTTGAGTATTTTTCGATGGTTTGAAATAAAATCTTTACATTTCATCTTTTTTTATTAATTGGCATGTTTGAGTGATTTTTTTCTTGTTTGTCTGGCCTCAGCCATTAGTGCATTTATATGTTTAAATTGTGGCTGTGTTTCATGTGGCATTTTACCATGTTGATTAGTTTCCACATATATTACTGCCCATGCATGTTTGTTGTAACACATTTCTTTATTCCTATTTTACGTTACAGGCTGATTTGTGCCATGCCTACCAAATTGTGAAGAACAATGGCATCCCTGATGAACAGATTGTTGTAATGATGTATGATGACATTGCAAACAATGACGAGTAAGTATCACAGCAGCCCAAAGACAAGATCCATATATACCATAGAACGTATGGGTGATTCCCATAGCCAAAAACAAATACAAACATTGCGACTAATATTAATCCCTTCAATGCTGAGCCCAATTTTATATTTTTTTTATGTTTAAACATAACTTTCAGTGATTTGTTTGTGAGTTATCTAAATAAGTCCTATTTTCTTTTTCCAAAACCCTGCATTTTAAAAATGAATTATTTTGTTTATATACCATGACTGAGTTGGAAATGTCCTGGTATTCGAGGCTTTCTTATATTTGCACTGCTGGCTCCAAAGTATAATGCATGGCTATTACGGGCTTCCTTCCAGGCTCCTAGAAAACAGCCTGTCTGGAAGGAAGCCTGTAATAGAGATGCATTCTAAACAGAAGCCCTTAAAGATGCTTCTATAAAATATTCCTGGCTCCTAAGTTTTAGATATTTTTGTCCACCCCAGTTCCATAATATGGGAAAAAGATTCCACAATGGTAAAAAACATTGTTTTAAACATTGTTAATAATGTGTGTTAAAAATAGCAGCATGTGAGTGGTTTATTACAATTCATAATACAAAAATAAATAAAAAAAAGTGTTCTGGTTCTATGTTACTATCCATCCACTTCCATAACACACCAAAATTTATAAGCACAATTTTTCATTAAAATATCAGAAGTTGTAAAATAGACAACACTATTTTTACTTTTTGTGACACTTTTATACAGTACATATATAATACAAAATGTCAGTAGGGGGCATGTTTGTAGAGGTCAGTGGAGTGAGGAGGGAACAGGCTGTAGTCCAAAGCTTTTGTTTGATAATTGTATAACATTTGACACCACACCCCTTTCCCCTCATTGGCCCATAAACACACTGCTTGCTTTGGGAAATGCAACTACAGCTAGCAAAAAATGTAAACGCCCCTCTCACATTCAGCTTCCCCTAATAATGTATCATGTATGCATCCCAGAGTACAGCAGAGGCATAACAATACTGTATTACTTGTTTCCTGCTAAATTATACTCTTTAATACAAAGAAAATAAAATACATGCATCTTAGGCAATTATAGTGTTCTGTTTTAGCATGGTAAAACTTAACCTTTACTCATAAAACATTAAAATAAGATCAAATAAAATAAACAAATTAAAATTTGTATAATAATAATCTTCCTGATAAAACTAATAGTATAATACACATTGTTCAATGTGGAATTAAGAAGATCCAAAGTATGATAAAGTTTATCAATTGTTAATGATATGCGCTCCTGTTGCTAAAGTATTACTAATATCCATATTAATTATATCTGTAGAATACAAATCTGTTGAAGATACAGGGACTTTATAGTGACCCCCTTTGAAATGTGATCATGGAAAAGTTTCTTTTGGGATCACTTGTGGGGAATCCTTTTTAGATCCCTAAACATTGTCTTTGGATTTTACTTTTCAGGAATCCAACCAAAGGAATCATTATCAACCGGCCCAACGGGACAGATGTGTATGCTGGAGTTCCAAAGGATTATATAGGAGAGGTAGGAAAAATAACATGTATGTGTTGGTGCATTATAAATAAAGACTAATACTAAGAACAATAACGGTACACAACTCCATGATTTCCTGCTGCCCAAGACTGGACTAGATTTTGGAGATCTACACCGATTCCAGGGGCTGGCAAAAATTATTTCCCTATTTAGTCTGAAAATCATCAATCTGAGTAGTATCCGTGCAATCCAGTGTGGGATAAATACGTTTACCATACTATTTTGTAGTTTCTGTGAGTAATTATCATGAGTAATGTATTTCAGCTGACTTTAGACCAAATTATACAGTTCCACAAAATGTACAGAAGTCATAGGAAACATGACATTTATTTTTGTTGGGTTAGCAATTACAACATCCATTTACAGTCAGTACTCGTGAGTTCTGCTGTATGGGAGTCACAAGGGACCCAGTATGTGGCATTCACTGTATCTGGGGACAACTTCCAATGGAAGGCTGGCCCACTTACTACTTACCTCAAATTCTTCCACCTTTATGTTGAAATCACGACAACTTCAGTTAGACAACAATGCGATCATTACCAATAATTGTGAAGCTGCTTCTTTACATCTATAACTTAATGTGCACTAATAGAACTGTTGGGTAAATCAAGCTTCCCCTTCCTTGCAAACGACAACATATGTATCTACACAGTCACAATATGCAAAGGCAATGACTATTAGTTATTGATCGATCTGGTTGTACTGAGAATGTAATGCAGCTGGCTTTGTATATGTCTGGGAAGTACCTTGCACACCCCCTAAAACTCCAAGACTAGTTGAGGCTGTTACTGAGATAAGACATTTTTTTCTTATTAGCGCCTCAAGTGCTACATTAATTAAAGGGACAAGGAGGGTTCCATGTTTTCATGATTAAAATAAACTTGTCTAATTATTTATTTGCTTATTTAAACAACAGTTTATTAACAAGTACTTAAATGTTTTATTTTTACTCACTGAAACCTTTCAAACCGCCCCTGCAAAGCTTTGCCCCATGTAGCTCATACATACCATGTTTCCATAGTACTAACCAATCATAGACTCTGTCTCAGCAGCAATTCATTGGCTTGTACATTAAGGAATTCTAGACCTGCTGTATGCATGAGGTACAGAGGGGATGCATTGCAGGCACTGTTTGGAAGGTTTCAGTGATAAGCAATATGCAAAATAAATATGCAAATAAACACTTGAGTTTTATATTTATATTAGTATAAAAAAGCTTAACGCTCCATGGCCCTTTAATGTTACCCATTATCTGTAGATGCTACAAAGCCCTGTTAATGGGGCAATTTTAATGGGGAAGTTTATCATGTGAAGCTGCATTTAATCTACCGAATAGATAGATTAATTTATTGGGTACTAATGTGATCAGCCTCATAAATAATAGATCTATTTGCATTTGATTTATACTTCATAGCACTGAATTCATTTAGGTAAAAAGCTTCTCACAAGTGAGGTGATACTTCTTAAATTCCCATGCTAGTCCCTGTAGCCTATTCATTAAAGTGTGAAGTGATCTCTCCACAGAATAAATTAGATATTAGTCCTGTGTGGGGTTGATATGATTGAGTTTGATTAATTCTGGTTTGTGTTTCTGGCTCCCTAGGATGTCACTCCCCAAAACTTCCTGGCTGTTCTTAAAGGTGATGCCAAATCACTAAAGGGGAAAGGATCCGGAAAAGTCATTCACAGGTGGGATTTCAATGGATACATTAGATCAATTTGACAAGAGTTATTAACCAGGCCATCTAGTTACATAGTTACATAGTAATTAAGGTTGAAAAAAGACTTTCAGTCCATCAAGTTCAACCTGTTAAGATCTACTCTGCTCTGCAATATGCGGATTAGTTATTAATTAGATTATTGATTAAATAATTATTAATAGTATAGTATTGGAGAATGAATAAAGAGTTAGTCCATCAAGTTCAACCTTTTTAGATCTCTATTGATCTTTTTAATTTGGACTATTTATTATTATTGTTAATTGATCCAGAGGAAGGCAAACATAAAAAAAAACCCCATTGAAACTTTGCCAATTGTCTCATAAGGGGAAAAAAAAGCAAAATTCCTTCCTGACCCCAGAAACTGGCGATCAAATTTCTCCCTGGATCAATATTCCTTGCTAGTTATCTAGGATAGCCTTGAATGCCCTCTTTATTCAGAAATATATCTAACCCCTTTTTAAAGGTTGTCTATCGAATTCGCTGTCACCACCTCCTTTGGTAGAGAATTCCACAGTTTAACCACCCTAACTGTGAAGAACCCTTTTCTTTGTTTAAGGTGAAATCTTTTTTCCTCTAACCTCAACGGATGTCCTCTTGTCAGTTGAAAATCTCTTGCTACAAAAAGTTCACTTGACAAAGCCTTATATTGACCCTGGATGTATTTAAATAACGTAATCATATCTCCTCTTAGACGCCTTTTTTCTAGCGAAAATAAGTTTAATTTTGCTAGTCTTTCTTCATAACTTAGCCCCTCCATTCCCCTTATTAGTTTTGTAGCCCTTCTCTGTACTTTTTCCAGCTCTAAAATGTCTTTTTTGTGAGGTGGTGCCCAAAATTGTACTCCATATTCCAAATGAGGGCGTACTAGAGATTTGTATAGTGGCAGAATTATATCTTCTTCCCTGGCTTCTATACCCTTCCTAATACATGCTAATATTTTATTTGCCTTTGCAGCCGCTGCTTGGCTTTGAGCGCTGTTACCTAGGTGGTTGTCCACTAGTACTCCCAAATCCCTTTCAATATCTGATACCCCTAGATTTGCTCCATTAAGATTATAGATTGCTTGGCTATTGTTCCTTCCCAAATGCATAACCTTACATTTATTTGTATTAAATCTCATCTGCCATTTAGCCGCCCATTTCTCTAATTTATGCAAATCCTTTTGTAGGGAAAGTACATCATTATCTGATTTTATTACCTTGCACAACTTAGTGTCATCAGCAAAAATGGAGACACTACATTCGAGTCCTACTTCAATGTCATTAATAAATATGTTAAAAAGGAGAGGACCCAATACTGAGCCCTGAGGAACCCCACTTATCACATTAGACCAATCGGAGTATGTTCCATTTACAACAACCCTTTGCTTCCTGTCTTTTAGCCAGCTCACGATCCATGAGCAGATATTTACTGCAATTCCTGTATCCCTTAGTTTGCTCACTAGTCTTCCATGTGGCACTGTATCAAATGCCTTTGAAAAATCTAAAAAGACTACATCCACTGAGTTGCCCTGATCCAAGTTCCTACTAACCTCCTCATAAAAACTAATTAGATTGGTCTGACACGACCTTTCCTTCATAAATCCATGTTGACTGCTACCTATGATCCTGTTCAAATAGACATATTCTTGTATTCTGTCCCTTATTAACCCTTCTAAAAGCTTCCCAACTACAGAAGTGAGGCTCACTGGTCTATAATTCCCCGGATTTGCTCTAGATCCCTTCTTAAATATAGGTATCACCTCTGCTTTTCTCCAGTCATCTGGTAGAGACCCTGTAGTGAGCGAGTCTTTAAAGATTAGATATAATGGTTTGGCTATTGCAGAACCCAGCTCCCTCAGTACCCTTGGATGTATTCCATCAGGACCTGGGGCTTTATTAACATTTATTTTCTCCAACCTCTTTTGTATTTCTTCCTGCGTTAACCAATTATTTAGTGAAGGTAGTGTAGCCCCATTATGTTGCAGTGTCCCAACCACTGGTACCTCCCTTGTGTAAACCGACGAAAAGAACCTATTTAGCTCATCTGCCTTTTCCTGGTCACTAATTATCAGATGGCCTGTGTCACATTGTAATGGTCCTATCGATTCCTTCCTGGCCTTCTTCCCATTAATATATTTATAAAATATTTTAGGGTTAGTCTTACTTTCCATTGCAACTGACTTCTCATTTTCTATTTTAGCCAGTCTAATAGCCCTTTTGCAAGCCTTGTTGATTTCCTTATAGTCACATAAAGATGCCTCTGTTCCCTCCTTCTTGTATAATTTAAATGCATATTTCTTTTTCCTCATCATGATCTTTAAGTCATTGTTAAGCCACATGGGATGTGATTTACTCCTATTTATTTTATTTCCACATGGTACATGCTGATGAGTATGTTTATTTAGTAAGGATTTGAATGTTGTCCATTTATTTTCAGTATTCTTCCCTGTAAGTTCTTTGTCCCAGTCTATATGTTGTATTGCTGCCCGTAGCCCATTAAAGTTAGCCCTTTTAAAATTTAGAGTTTTTGTTGGCCCCTTACAACTTTGTTTTTTGTATTCAATCTCAAATGAGACTGTGTTGTGATCACTGTTCCCCAAGGGTTCCCCTATTTTTACATTTGATATTATATCAATATTACTTGTGATGACTAAATCCAAGATGGCCCCATTTCTAGTAGGTTCTTGTATTACCTGGGCTAGATAATGATCCCTGAGTGTACTCAAGAACCTGCTCCCCTTAGCTGAGCTGCTGGTCTCGTTTATCCAGTTTATATCAGGGTAATTAAAGTCTCCCATTATTAGAACTTGCCCATGCTTAGCTGCATTTCCAATCTGTAACAATAATTGTATTTCCTCACTTTCAGCTATATTTGGGGGTTTATAGCATACTCCCACCAATATGCATTTAGAATTAGCTCCTCCACTATTTAGCTCAACCCACAAGGATTCAATGATGCCGTTAGTGCCAGCATAAATATCTTCTATAACTATAGGCTTAAATTCAGGCTTAACATAAAGACAGATCCCTCCTCCTCTTTTACCATTTCCCCTATCTTTCCTAAATAGGTTATAACCATCCAGATTAACAGTCCAATCATGAGATTCATCCCACCATGTTTCCGTAATGCCTATTAAGCCCCATTTTTCTTGTACTGCTAATATTTCTAGCTCATCCATTTTCCCAGGCAAACTTCTTGCGTTTGCAATCATACACTTTATGTTGCTATGGCTCTGCTGATGTGAAGTGCCTGCCACTGTATTTGAGGCCCCTATTAATATCTCCCTACTTTCTATTGTAACCCTCCCCCCTTCTCCTCCCCCATGGGTAAATAATTCATCCCTTTCCCTCTCTACCCTATTTACCCCAATACTTCTATATAGTCCATCCCCCCCACCTACAAGTTTAAAAACTCCCCCAGCCGTTCTACCATCCTATTCCCTAGCACAAAAGCGCCCTCATCATTAAGGTGCAATCCATCCCTGCTATAGAGATTGTACCCAAGTGAGAAGTCAGCCCAGTGCTCTAAAAACCCAAAATCCTCTGCACTGCACCACTTTTTTAGCCACGCATTAACCTCCCTAAGCTCCTTCTGCCTCCCTGGGCTAGCACGTGGCACTGGTAGTATCTCAGAAAATACTACCTTGGAGGTCCTTGCTTTAAGCTTATTCCCTAATTCTCTAAAATCATTCTTTAGGACGCTCCATCTTCCACTAACTTTGTCATTGGTACCAATGTGTACCAAGACCGCCGGTTCATTACCAGCCCCTCCCAATAATTTATCCACCCGATCCACAACATGCCGAACCCGAGCACCCAGGAGACAGCAAACTGTTCGATTGCTGGGATCTGGGTGACAAATTACCCTGTCTACCTTCCTAATAATAGAGTCCCCTACCACCAAAACATGTCTGTTGCTCTGCCTATTCTGCCCTCCCTCTTCTCCAGTAGAGCTGTTCGCCCGGCTGTTAGAGGGAACAGCTCTATCTGGCATTGCCATTCCTGAATGGACATCGCCAACAGTTTCACTCAATCTGGCAAATCTGTTGTTGTTTGCCAACTCAGAACTGGCCTGCCTCCTCCTGTACCCTCTGATTCCTCTTCTAACTGTAACCCAGCTACCTCCCTGGCCATCCTCACTAGCCCCAGCTCCTCCCTCCATACTAGGCCCAGCTAAACTGTGCTCCGTGAGCACCAACTCCCTTTCCAGTGGAGCAATATCACTAAGTGCTGCAATTCTCCTCTCCAGATCTTCAATTTGAGCTTCCAAAGAGGCAACATGCTCACACCTGTCACAGAGGTATGGACCCTGGATCATCTGTTCCAGTAGTGCAAACATTTGACAGGATGTACACTGAATAAGGTTGCCACTGGACTGACTCATAATTATTATTATAGTCTGCCCATTGTTTTACCTACATAAAAACCTAAGACTTGTATATCACATATAATAGTTGTCAAACTGCGAATCGTCGTCACGCTTTGCGAGCTTGAGAAGCGAGCTTGCAAGAACTGCGTCCCTCCCAGGGGCTGCATTTGCAGAAGGTGGAGGCTTCGACGTTGGCTGCAATGAGCCGAAGGCTCATTGCAGGCCGAAAATGCAGACCCTCGCAAAGCGAGGGGCCTCATTTACAGAGGTGGAGGCTCTACGGCGCCTCACAAGCGCTTACAAACAGCCACAGAAGTGGGACTTAAAAAAAAAAAACTATAACACGCAATGACTAAATACAGACTTACACAAAAAAGTACGAGCCGTGGGACTTAGAAAAAAAAAATGTACGAACTCGCAAAAATATGAAATTAACAGCCGTAACGCGGACATCCACAAACAAGAAAAACAAATACAAAATAAACACACACACAGCATGGGGGGCAGCCACGACATCTGCCAGTGAGGTTGCCCCCCAATTAAAGTCTAATTGAAGTTTTGGAACTTTAAAATAGGCTAAGCGAGGGGAAAAAAATGGCGGCCGATTAAAAATTCAAACAAGGCTACATGACCCAAAACCCGCAAATAACAGCCAGGCACGTACAAATTTTTTGCCAAGGACGTACGAGGTACAAAAATGCAAAATTACAAGGTCACAAAAAATCCGAACTTAACGTCCGAACCGCTCACAGGGAAAAACATTAAAAAAGCACAAAATACAAACAAATAAATAAGAAAAACATTACACACAGCAAGGGCGGGCAGCCAGGACGACTGGGAGTCAGGTTGCACACAAATGTAAGTCCAATTTAGACACTCAAAAATCCCCTAAGCGACAGAAAAAATGGCTGCCGAAACAAACGAAAATGAGGCTACATGACCCCTAAACCCGCAAAACACCACCGGGCACATACAACTTTTACACCAACCCGTACGAGGTACAAAATACATTATTAGCAAGGACGGAAAATCATCCACAACCGCGTACCACATACACATTCACCGCCATTTTACAACACTAACTTACCCAGCTACACTAACGGCTTCCCCTCGTGCACACACTACACACTGCACACATTGCTGACACTGACACCTCAGCTCAACAACAGTGCAAACCTACATTGCATGCTGCAGGAACATCAAAACAGATTGTTAGCTCTTCAGCACATTGCTTGCTGCATATATTAATTACAAATAGGTGAAGTATATAAATTTTATGATTTCATTAATTATCATGAAAAAATACATATACAGAAGAAAAAAAAAGGCCTCACCGTGCGCCTCACAAGGAGCGCCAACGGTGGTCATAGGACACAAAGTACACCAGGGGAGAGGCTTGCAATAAGCTCCAAAAGGAGATCAGTGCGGACCTTACAATGAGCGCAAAAGCGCCTCTGATAGCAAAACATACACCAACTGAGAGGCTTGCAATGAGCGCCTAAGGATCTCAGACGACCAAAACACTTACTGTCTGTGGCAAACAGCATTACCTGCCTTACAATTTTATTGCCCCATCATATTTGACGGACAAGTCACTAGTATTCTAATATTGTTCACTGCAGTGGATACAAAATGAAAAGTATCAATCTGTCTGCAGACTGCATTTGCAAAAATGTCAAGGCCTCCTTCTGATAGACTCTTATTAGGATCATCTACTCCCTCTGGTGGCTGAACCTGATATGTGTAACCTCTTAAGAGATTTGCACACCCTAGATATATAGGCCCTCATTCAATTGCAATGTGGCCAATTGAATAGGGGCCTCATTCTATTAGCGGCCGCAGCCGTTGCGGGGCCGCAAGGACCGGCCGCAAGCTATTCGGCTATTCTATTCCCTTACGGCTGGGGACTCCGGGAGGCTTGCGGCCGGTGCCTTGCTATCTCTTGCGGCCGCTCGCGCCAGAGGAAAGCCTTTGATCTAAAACGGCCGCAAGAGTTTCGGCCGTAAGAAATTCCTATTTGCAATTCAATTGCTCCGGGAAACCTCTCTGCAAGGCTAAAAACGAGCCGCAGCTTACTTGCAGGAAAGAGGTCTCGCTAGCACCAATTAAGCACATAAAATAGCTCAAATAAAGCCATCCTGCACTTTGAGAAGACTATAAAGGGATTTTAGGTGTTAGAAAAAATAGCACATAATTATCCTGTACTCAAATCCGTAAAATATTTTATTTTTAATATCCGTAAAATATCCATGTAAAAAGTCCAGAGTGCTTGGAGCACCTCAGACCAGCCCACGCCGCAGCCGGAAAATAAACAGTTAATTTGAACTCGGGTTTGGGCTGATGTGCAAGCTTGAGAGGGGTTACTTTTAATCCTCATGTCCCCCAATATGATCCCTAGCATTTACAGAGCTGTACAGTGCAGGCTTGAATTTATTTTTGCGTTTTTATATTTCAGAGCTTACGGCCGGTTCCAAGATATGCGGCCGGCCGTAAGAGGAGATCCTTGCGGGGCCGTATAATAGAATCGCGAGTTAACTGAACCCCCACAAGGAATCGCAGCCTTACGGACGATTTACGGCCGATAATAGAATGAGGCCCTAGGTGTCTAAATAAGCACATAACATATTTTTTTAAAGAAGTTTTTAGTTCGTAAACATCTATGCAAAAGCAAGGTTTTCACTAACTAAAAACTTCTTTAAAAAATATATGTTATGTGCTTATTTAGACCCCTATTCAATTGGCCAAGTTGCAATTGAATGAGGGCCTTATTATCTGCAGCTGCCACTCCTAAAGCAGACTTTTGCAAAGGCAGGTTCGGACAGTGCTACAGGGCTGCATTTCCAGTGTTTATTGTGGCACTTTTTTTTTTTTTATAAAAAAAAAATGATTTATAAGATGAAACCTGTTCTTTTAAATGCAGGCTAGTCATGTATGTGAGTTACATTTTGTTAATTAACCTTTCTGACATTTACACAGTAGTTGAGACTATCGGTTCCAACCTTTAACGAAACCCCCCTTTCCGTATTTGTGTTTTTTATGTGAATGTATCCTTGGAATTATTCATATCTAAGTATAACATACCTGTTTGTATATGTGTGTTCATAACATTGGAAAGCTATAATATCTACCTAATACGTTTTCTTTAAAGGAGAGTAACATTTCTCCATTTGTCTTCTTGCAGTGGCCCTGATGACCACGTCTTTGTGTAC